>OU343222.1:318873289-319021260 GCA_910596185.1 Chrysanthemum makinoi | reverse complement strand
ATGAACGATTGTTAAACGAGCTTTCAAATACAAAACGTCGTCTTCAATGGTGTCAAAAAGATTGTCAAACTCGTGAACTTGCTTTACAAACCAAAATCAACCAGTTGCGTGAAAAATCTTTCAGTCCAAAAATAGAGCAACTGGATGATCAATACGTGTCGTTAAAGTGTCAAATCTCAAAATATGAACAAGAACTTGCAAAAGTTAAAAAGGAACATGGTGTCATATCTGATTTACTCAAAAAGACTCGTACTAAAGCGTCAAAAGACCTTGATGATCATCTTGCATACACCAAAGATGTTTTACGATGAGATGGTCTCACTTTCGTTAGAAAATCGGTTACACAAAATCCATTATCTAAAAGCAGAGTTGGTGAAACTTAAGCAAGATAGGGATAGTAACACCGTACTGCACCTACATGATTCAAAGTGACACTAGAATGGAAAATGACAAAACACAAGATACTAATGTGCTTCCCTCTCGAAACATGAATAGTTGCCTATTTTCCCAACGCCCGCACTTCACAGCCTAGGAGCAATACAAGGAAGAATAGGAAGTTGTGAAGTAAGAAAAGAACAATAAAGAATGCTGAAGTAGAAGAACACCCTAGGACTTTGAATAAAACTCAAGTTGCACCCACTTTAGATATTGCGTCTGACAAATGTAATGAACAAAGTGATGTAACGAATGCCGAACCTTTAAGTACTCTTAATGTTTTGTTTAAAGCCTCTTGTGTTGGTTGTCATTAAAGCATGATTTCTGGTTGTCATGATAAATGTGTTGCTAAGGCTATCTTGAATCGTAAATGGAATAATAGAAAACAGAATACCTCTAGGCCCACTAATGCTTCTAAGTCTGTGCTAGGTAAACCACCTTCTAGTGTTTTGGCTAAGATCATTGATGTACCCATAGCACCCCCTTCACCTCCTAGGAAGAACTTATCACCTAGTGCATTCACTAAGACCAAAGCTAAGACTAGTTGGAGATGGCAGAAATGGTTACATAATACACTTGGCTTTACATGGATACCTAAAATCATGAACATGTGTGCTTCCATATCGCATCGGAACCTCTAACTCTTGGTTTCCATCTACTTCTATTCCATCTGTAGCTGCGGTATTATGCAGGTGATCTGATCATCATCCTTGGATTGTTGTTAGCGGATGTTCCGCCACATGACAGCAATCTTAAGCTGTTATCAAACTTTGTTGCAAAGTTCATAGGTACTTCGGTCGGGAATGATCATTGCAGCCTATCATGGGCTACGAAGACTACATCAATGGCAACATCGAAATTAGCAGGGTTTATTATGTGGAAGGCCTCGGTCACAATCTCTTCTCTGTTGGTCGGTTCTGTGATGGAGATTTGGAAGTTGCTTTTAGGGAGAAAACTTGTTTCATTCGTGATCTACAAGGAAACGATCTTATGGCACCATGAATTCAAGTCTCTATACAATCTCAATGCAAGACATGATTGCTTCATCTCCCATCTCTGCTCCTTTCAAAAGCAACATCTACAAAATCTTGGCTATGGCGAGTCGTCTCACATTTAAACTTTCAAACCATAACCAATATTGCTCGTTACAAACTTGTTGAAGGTCTCCCAAGATTCGATATTCTAAGATCACCTCTGCTCAGCTTGTGAACAAGGGAAAAGCACTCGTGCTCACTTTCCTTCAAAGTTGGAACACAGCTCACAGCATGTGCTTCATCTTCTTCACATGGATTTGTGTAGCCCAATGCGCGTGCAAAGCGATTATTGGCAGCCTACATCTTGGTAATTGTTGATGACTACTCAAGATGGACTTGGGTTTATTTTCTTGAAGTAAAGATCAAGCTCCACAGATGATCATCACCTTTCTCACAAAAATTCAAGTTCACTCCGAACACTGTCGGACAAATCGGAACATACAAAGAGGCGAATTTGTGAATCAAACTCTTCGTGCATTTATGAGAAAGTGGGAATTGAGCATCAAACATCTATTACGCATACCGGAACAAAATGGATTTGTTGAAAGACAAGCCGTATGCGTTAGTGGAAGCCTGCAAGAACAATGTTAATAAATGCTAAACTTCCAGATTACTTGTGGGCTGAAGCCATGTCAACTGCATGCTACACTCAGAATCACTCAATGATTACCAAAAGCCACAACAAAACACCGTATGAGCTTATCCACAACCGTAAACCGAATCTCAAACACTTTCATGCATTTGGATCCCTTTGTTATCCGAATAATGATCGTGATGACTTTGGTAAGCTCAAAGCCAAAGCTGACATTGGAGTATTTGTAGGATATTGTGAAAACTCCAAGGGTTTCCGGATCTGGAATCGTCAAACAAAGGAGATTATGGAAACGATTCATGCCAATTTTGATGAGCTTACAGAAATGGCTTCTAGCATAATGACTTGGAACCGGTCATAACCGTTTAAACTTCCTTCAAACCCCATCATCGGATGAACATAGTTTACAACTAACTTCGGCGTCAAATAGAATTAATTTTTCCTTTGTTTAGTGATGATATTGATGAACGTGCTCGGTGTATCAATGTTTCCATTGCTCAACCTAATCAAAATCCAATACGATACACGCTACAACAACTACTGGTAGGAAGCACCACCGATTGACTCTACAACAAGAGTTGAACAAACCACATCCAACGGCATTTGAACCAATGATGATATTCTAAACAATGAAGTACCACCACCTGCAGATTTTGATCCAAATGCGTTCTTCAACCCTTTTGCTAATGAATGCCACATTGATGTTGCAGAATCATCTACAAGTCATTTGAATCCTCCTAATCTGCAGCAAGTATATCAACATCAACCCTCCACACATCGTTGGACTAAGGACCATCCTCTCATGAATATTATTAGAAACCCAAATCAACCAGTCGTAACTAGACAACGTCTTCACACAGACGGTGAACATTGCATTTATGCACTCCGTACCCTGTCAACCCTAAAACATTAAAGCGTAATGACCAAAGACAACTGGATTGAATCCATGCAAGAAGAACTCAATCGGTTTAGCGTCTTGAAGTATGGGAATTGGTCGAAAGACCAACAGGGGTCTTCGTCATTGGTCTCAAATGGATTTGGAAAAACAAATCGGATCTTTGAAGGAACCGTAATCAGAAATAAGTCACGGTGGTGGCTAAGGGTTATAGACGAGGAAGAGGGTATTGACTTTGAAGAATCATTCGCTCCGTTGCTCGTCTTGAAACATTGGATATTTTAGTGTTGCGGCTCATATGAACATCACCTTTCGGATGGGCGTCAAAAGTGCTTTTTGAATGGTAACGAAAGAAACGGCATGTGTCGGCCGGAAGGATTCGTTGATCGAGTTCGAACCACGTTTACAAACCGAACAAGGCTCTATGCGGTCTCAAACAAGCCCAGTGGTATGATGAGTTATCCTCCTTTCTTCTCTCTAATAATTTCACCAAAGGCTCGGTCGACCCTACAATTTTCATACAATATCACGGGGCACACATTTTAATCGTTCAAATTTATGTGGATGGCATCATTTTTGGGTCAACACATCTAAAGTACTCAAACGCTTTTTCAAAACTTATGAAAAAACATTTTGAAATGTCCATGATGGGTGAACTTACGTTCTTTCTTGGATTGCAAGTTCATCAATCACCCCGTGGTATTTTCCTAAGTCAGTCCAAATATGCTCTTGAAATTTTAAACAAACATGGAATGACAAGTTGTGATACATATGACACACCAATGGCATACACCAACAAACTAGATGCTGATTTACATGGGAAATTGGTTGACCCTACCAAATACCGAAGTTTCATTGGGTCTCTCATGTATCTAACAGCCAGTAGACCTGACATTGTATTTTCAGTGTATCTTTGCTCCGTTATCGGTCAAGACCAAGCGAGAAACACCTCTCGAGGCTAAAAGAATCCTCCAGATACATCAAGGGAACCATTAACTTGGGGATCACGGTATCCGAAGGATTCGGTTTTGAACTAATCGCATTTTGGGGCGTCCCGCAGGTTGCTTAGATTCTCGAAAAAGTTCTTGGTGCTCTACAATTTCTTGGTGATAAAGCTGTGTCATGGCAATCGAAGAAGCGAGGATTATACATCACGTCCTCACGAAGCGAGAATATGTAGCCATATCAGCGTGTTATGCTCAAGTCATTTGGATGAGAACACAACTCAAAGACTATGGTTCGTATTTGGCGAGAATCTGATGTCTTTGCGACAATCAGTGCTATTGCTATCTCATGCAACTCTGTTCAACATTCAAATCAAAGCACATCGATCTTGATATCATTTCATCAAGGAGCGTGGAAAAGTCTTTGTTGAATTATATTTCTGGAGTCTTGAATACCAACTGGCAGATCTTCTCACCAAAGCCTTAGCTCCTGCTAGGTTTAACGAGTTGGTCCACCGGATTGGTATGCGGTGTTGACTCTAGAGGAACTGGATGGACTTTTAAAACAATCTTAAAACCAGTCAAAAACCAAAACCTCTTTTGTAAATACTTTCAAAATCAAAATTCAAAAATATAAAATCTGATAAAACATCAAAAATATTCTTCTATCTATATTTCTTTTAACATGTCAAGTACAAATCTTCTTTCAACACTTTACTCTTTCAAAATTCAGTATTTTCTCGGTCAAGTGTTGAGGGGGAGAATGTAAATATTTTTCGGTTTCATAAAACCTTGCACTTGCATGTTACCTCATCCCGGTTGTTTCTTTGATAATGGTGGTCTCATTTCTGGTTTACTGACACTCCCCTGACTCAAATTTATAAAATTTCATTATTTCCAAAGTCGAGGGGGAGTGTCATCAAGTTTCTTTCCTCAAATCATATTTTTTGCGTAACCAAAATGGAAATCATGGGCATTGGATGAAAATGGTTAAGGTGGAGGGACTAAAGTTGTCAAAAGTTTAAACTTATTTTTAATAAAACTCCACCAACTTTTTCCTAACACATTTATTTCATCTCATTTATTACCCACCAACCATATCCTACGCCTAAGAATCTATCTTCAAAACCGTGTTTTTGATCATCAATCTGTAAGTGTTTAATCATTCTCTGTGGTATTTCAAACAATGGTTTTGATTTGTTTCATGATCCAACGGCTATATTTTACCCTAGGCATGATTTTATGTTCTACGCATAAGCGTATGAACACATAATCATGTTTGGGTGTTATTTGTTAAAATGGTTGTGTCAAAATGTTCAAATAATCACTCTTATACCATTTCTATCATCAATCACCCAGAAAACTATTTTATGATGTTTCAAGGATTAGGGTTTAAGCGTAGAATTGGGTGTTTTTCATATGTGAGTGTTTCTGGTTAAAAAGATGGTTGTACTATGCTTTATACATGTTTAATTGACCAAAACCGTGCTAAGAACATACCCAGAAACATCAATTGTGTGTAAATTAAAATTTAGGGTTTTAGTTCATACGATTTGGGTATTCTTGATTCATGGGGTGTTTGATGTTAAAACTTGTTTAGAACATCTCCCTAGGACTCTAAGATATCCCAGAAATAATTTGGTGCAAATCCTATGGCTATAATTCTTACTCGTAAAATTTGAATCATAGGGTTTAAGTTCTACGCATAAGCTGTATCCTACGCGTAAACCATTTTGATTGAGTCTTCATGTTAAACTAAAAGGGATTGAATAATGTGTTAATGAATGAGTTATGACGCATTTGTTTCAGGTTATTATGCGTGAAAATTCAGAATCAAGGTTATTAGAACTTCCACGCATAAGGATCACCTTACGCGTAGCATGTTATGCGTAAGAGAAATCTTAGGCGTAACCTTTACGCGTGGGTTCTACAATGAGGGACTCGGCGTATCTGTGAAGGATATGCGTAAACTAACCTGCTTCGCATAACGTTCACTCTTGCAGTAAGCCTTAGCGTGGGTTCCACACGCTTCGCGTAAGCTCTATGCCTAAGGTCATCTTTTCCTACGCGTAACATTTCTTACGCGTATGTCTAGATCCCTAAGCTTATGCTTCTTGCGTATAACCACTCCTGTTTACGCATAAGCTTGCAACACCTACGCCTTAGCCTAGTTTTAACCAAATTGTGAATTGTTACGCGTGCAAACTTGTAAATAAATAAATCATAACGTCACGAAACCAAAATGTCACCAATAAGCTTAAATGTTTAACAAGTTGTGAAAATAAGTGAAAATTTGAAATTTAAAACTCAAAGTTAATCTACTCACGAAACTTATCACGACATCTTTGGACTATGAGACAAACAAGTGACATTGGACTCGTAACAATCATTGACATATCACATTCAATAAATTGACAATAAAATCAACTGTTGACTAACGTAATGTCTTTCGATATGTTGGTTCTTTTGGCTAAATATCTTTCAGATCACGATATGGACTGATAAGGTTTTAAAATGTACCTTTTTGAGGGGTCTTTTAAGCCCTTATTTGGTCACTTTTGTATCCGTTATTACTTAATATCGTTCCTTTTCACTTTTTAGGTCTCTTGAAGGCAAATTGATGGAATGACGCTTATTCGGACGAAAAGGCGCGAATATATGAAGAAAAGGCCAAAGTCAAGAATCGAGACACTTTCGGAACGCGCTAAAGCTGAAGGTGGCAGGCGTCGAGTGTTAGGCGGCAGCCCGTCGTCTCACGTCTGTGGCGGCAATGTATGCTTAAATACAAGTGATGTCAAGTTTTAAAAGAGTAGGTCGTCACACCTAGGCGGCCAAGATTTGATCGAGCGACGTCGAGGCGGGCGGCAGTCACAAGCATAAGGTGGCGTCGTCGCAAGACTAACGTGGCCAGAGCGAAACCTAATGACGGAGACCAGCGGCGTCACAACTAAAAGGTGGCCCGTCGCATTTGTAATCTATATATAGAATCGGATTTTCATTATTCGGTGTGTAGTCTGGGGTAAAACCTAAACCGAACCAAGGCTGTCTTGTACAATATTTTAGAGTTCCAAACCCTATCTTACATCAAGATAAGTGTTTTACTTCATTAATTCAATTATGTCTTCAATTATTTGTGTGTATGCTTGCATGTTCTCCATGTCCGGCTAATTTACTTGTGTGTTTGCTTAGGGAATATGAAACTTAGTTATTGAATATTGATTGGTTGTCTCTTATCTTAATTGTTAATGATCTAGTATTCGCGATAGATCTCATTGGTGTGTGTTAATGCTTGATTAATCTTTGTGAACCTTAGCTTATAATACCTAGAGTCATTGTAGGCTAAAACCATCCGAAGAGTACCTTAGAGTTGAGTTTATAAATCCTAGAGATTTTGTAGGCGATAACCTTAGGTAGTTTCAAAGAGTTAGGGATAACGAATACCCTAGACTTTAGACACTGCGATTAAGAATAAAGACGTGACAATTCAACCATCAATAGGAGATAATTAAGGAGTAATACAACCTAAGTAAACACATTCTTAAACTATCATACGACCACACATTAATTAGACATAGACTACCCACTAGTTAGATTAGATAAGTAGAGTAATGGTGAAAGTACCAAAACCCCAAATCCAAACCTCGGATTCGCCTTTCTATTTCCTAAAAAAATATAAAAAGCACAAAAATAATCTTCTTCAACCCCAACCTTAGCGTAGTAACTTTTCACTAGCATTCCTATTCCCCTAGAGAACGATATCAATTCTCGTGGCTTACCACTAATACTACACTACAGCGATTAGGTTCATTGCCTAGGGTGTTGAAAAACTTGCTTTCTTGAAAAGGAAGTTCCTTTGACCCGAACGGCGCTGTAAGTTATCAAGTTTGGCACGCTGTTAGAGGAATAGAATAGCTAGTTAGAAGTCCACTTCACTTAGGTTTCCTTGCTTGATTCCTATCAAGTAAGATTTTTCCCATTTTAGCTTTCTGTGAGTATCCCCCTTCTTGACCTTTGTTAAAACCTCATCACTTTTCATCATGGAAGGTGATAACCCCACCACCAACAACCCACCACCAAATAAATCACTTTCACTCAAAACCAACCAATGACCAACACAAGCGGCGTTATGTGAGTAGGAACACGACCTTCGGACTTGCGAGAAGGTATTCGAAACACAATTAGGGAAATTTGTTGAGAAGTGGTCGGCGCCTCGTAGTTGGCTCCATGATCCTTGATAATTCGATGATGGCGTAGTAAATAAAACTGTGAATGAGGAGGATAGTGCTTATTTTAATCTTTACCCCACTAAGGAAGAGGTTGCATACCACCAATATATAGTCGATAATCCCCGATCACCCATCATTAGGATATGTCCAAAGATGGAGAGGAAATCGGAACCTCAAAATTCCTTGTATGATCAGATATAGGAATGTCGAACATGCTTACATAGATACGGAATCTCCCATTAATGTGATGTCATCCGTACAATGACATTATGAATGAACGACTTAAGATTAGGAGAGACCCCAAGTATCAGTGGAGTTTGCAATTTTGTGGGAAGAGTCAAGGACATACAAGTCTTTATAGGAAATTTCACCTACCTAGTTGATTTTGTGGTCCTAGAAGATGTAGGGTGTGTCATTGACTATAGCTTATCCCAAGTGGTGCTAGGAAAACCGTTTGTTCAAACATCTAAAATGAGCCATAACAAGTATGATGGAACGGTTAGGTTTAAGGAAGGAAATGATGAAATTACTTATAGGATGCCTTTTAAGACAAATGAATATGGCCATCTATCCCTTTTTGAACGAGACAAAATTAGAGCTTTTGAGGACAAAAGCAAGGACGATGTTGAAAAAGGTTTTAAATTCATGTGGGAAAGAAAGAGGCTTTACTATAGGGATTGTTTGACCCTAGGACCTAGGTATAGAGTTGATGAAAATTTTGTCAATATGATAGAATTCTCATTGAGGATGCAAAGCGAGAGACCACGTTAGGGAGCACGACTACGCTTACAGCTCAAGACTCATAAATAGCCATTTGGGAGGCAACCCATGCTTAATTGGTTGCTTGTTTGTGTCATATATCTTTTATTAATTGTTTATTCTCATGTTTAAATTTGTAAAATGCTTTATTTTGTTTTTAACCTCGTCTTAATCACATATAAAGGTATTTTACATAAGGGATAAGTGTAGGGAGGATTACACACGTTTTAAGCGTAAACATGAGAATTTCAATTAAACGATATATATATATGTTTGTTAAGTCAAATAAGCTTGTATCGAGTCATAATGGATGTTTTGCAGGGAAATTTTTCCAATTCTAAAGATGTAAATTTTCGAATTTTTTCGAGAAAATCGAGACCAGTTTTTGTCGATAACGGCGGTCGGAGATCATAACCGACGGTAAGGAAGGAGCGAGAAACCAGATCTTTTACCGTTTTTCAGTACGCTTAAAAATTTTGTAATTTTCCGAGTCTTAATTTTCCGAAAATTGCAGTATATTTCCACAAGCATTATATCCTAGTTTAGTAGAGTCCTATATATATATTATTACCGCATTACCTTGAAAGGTTTCGTTTGTTTTCTTCAAGTGTGCAAGTTTAATTTACAAAGAAGAAGATACATAAGATGAGAAGGAGCTTTTAGACGAAGCGTTATTTTTGAAGAAAAATGTAACCACCACTTTACACGGATCCTACCGAGAGCTAATGGGGATTACTATTTTCTTTCGTTTTTAATTACATTCTATTATCATAACTTTGATACTTTGGGGTGGGGACAATGTTCAGGTTTAAGTGTGAGGGAGGAAAATAAAACAGAACTTTAAAACTATGCTTATCCTTGATTATTTCCTTTGTCCAATTGAATTTGTGTAATAAACCATGAGAAAATGTCGGTTAGGGTAATTTTGGCACCAAATTTTTAATTTTTCATGACATATAGGAGTGGGCCATTAGTCTTAACAAAAGCGTCTCATGGATAGGAAGTTACATGACTAGCACAAAAACCCTTTACCACTTAAATTCCACCCAAAATGTGAGGATCACCCTTAGATTAGTAGGAATTAAAGCATTCATCTTTAATGCTTAGTGTGTGAACCAGTAGTATTATAGATTCTAGAACTTGTTTTGTGATGCATCCCGAGATCGCTAGTAAGACTACACTTGTGTAGTTAGGAATAACTAAATGATAAGAGGCATTAGGATAACCCTTGTTTGATACCCGTAATATAATTATTTCTTCCACATCGGTTGAGTAATTCCCCCACACCCTTGTGTTGTACTCACTTTTAGTACACGATACCCCTAGTTAACCCCCCTGAGCCTATCCTTTTCGCGGTTCTCTTGATTTTTCGGTTTTCTGGAATATCTATGAAGAGCATTGTTTATGTACACCCAAATCGCCTTAGCCTACCTTGTATGCACTCACTTTTAGTGCATTATTGTTATCACCCTAAACCCTTAGTTCAATTATCTAGTTGCTTGCATAAGTTGCTAAGTCGAGTCATATCCTTTGTACACGGTTTTGGGACGATTGGGACTCATGGGAAAAGTTAAAGTTTATGAAATGACGGGAAGGGCACGTTAAATTCAAATTCCCTTTGTTTGCGTAATAATGTACTCCAAGTGTTTTGATCTTTTCAATTCGGGTCAAATTAGTGTTAGAGTAATAAAAACTCAAGTGTAGGGATGTGCCTATAAATCCCTATCATTTTGATGTTACCGTAGAGGATGGTAGAGTAAAAGTGAATGAAAAAAAAAAACCATCCTACATCTATATTTAAATTTATGTATGTTTATTTCAGTTATCTAGAGTCTAGAGTGTCGAGTCTTGGCTTATAGCGCCATTCTTAGCATGCTTGTAACATAAAGATTTTTGACTTGCCACCACTAAATAACCTATCCCACCAAACCCTTTGTTTCCCTACAGTAAGCCTAACATTACAACCCTTTAAAAGACCTCTTGGATAGTCTTTTCTAGGTGCTTCACCAAAGCTTGATGGAGGTTTGATCTAGTCTCAAGCCTATGGTAATCTATGTACTAGGACCGTTAATGAGTGTTTATCTTCCATTTCCACTTGTTATATTTCATATACACCCGAGAGATGTGAGTATCCAAACACCCTACGTGAGGTGCTAGTATGTAATTTCCGTGCTTGTTATGACTTTTGCGGGGCTTATATGTGTTGTGGACATTTTTAAACCAATGCTTCATGACCCCTAACTTATAAATTAATTTGTTAAAAGCACATTTGCTTGAGGACAAGCAAATACCAAGTGTAGGGATATTTGATAAGGTTTTAAAATGTACCTTTTGAGGGGTCGTTTAAGCCCTTATTTGATCACTTTTATATCCGTTATTACTTAATATCGTTCCTTTTAACTTTTTAGGTCTCTTGAAGGCAAATTAAGAATGACGCTTATTCGAAAAAGTAGCGAATATATGAAGAAAATGGCCAAAGTCAAGAATCGAGACACTCATCTGCTAAACGAAGGTGGCAGTCGGTGTTAAAGGCGGCCTTGCGTCATGCCCATTCGTGACTTTCGGTAGCCAAATTGCTTAAATACAAGTGCGGTGTCAAGTTTTAAAAGAGTAGATGCGTCACACCTCGGGCGGCTAGATTTGATCGAACGGCGTCGAGGCTGAAGGGGACGGCGTCACAAGCATAAGGTGGCCGTCGCAAAGACTAACGTGGCCAAGACGAAACCCCAATGACCGACCCGGCCGTCGCACAACCTAAAAGGTGGCGCGTGCATTTGTAATCCTATATATAGAATCCGAATTTTTCATTATTCAGTGTAGTCTTTTGGTAAAACCCTAAACCGAACCAAGGCACATCTTGTACGTATTTTAGGGTTCCAAACCCCATCTTACATCAAGATAAGTGTTTTACTTCATTAATTCAATTATGTCTTCAATTATTTGTGTGTATGCTTGCATGTTCTCCATGTCCGGCTAATTTACGTGTGTGTTTGCTTAGGGAATATGAAACTTAGTTATTGAATATTGATTGGTTGTCTCTTATCTTAATTGTTAATGATCTAGTATTGCGATAGATCATTCGTTGTGTAGTTAATGCTTGATTAATCTTTGTGAACCTTAGCTTATAATACCTATAGTCATTGTAGGCTAAACCATCCGAAGAGTACACGAGTTGAGTTTATAAACCCTAGAGATTTTGTAGGCGATAACCTTAGATAGTTTCAAAGAGTTAGGGATAAACGCATACCCTACGACTTTAGACACACAAGGCGATTAAGAATAAGGACGTGACAATTCAACCATCAATAGGAGATAATTAAGAGTAATAAAACCTAAGTAAACACATTCTTAAACTATCATGAGCACACATTAATTAGCATAGACTACCACTAGTTAGATTAGATAAGTAGAGTAATCGGTAGAAATACCAAACCCCAAATCCAAACCCCGAGATTCGTACCTTTCTATTTCCTAAAAAACATAAAAAGCACAAAAATAATCTTCTTCAACCCCAACCTTAGCGTAGTAACTTTTCACTAGCATTCCTATTCCCCTAGAGAACGATATCAATTCCCGTGGCTTACCCTAATACTACACTACAACGATTAGGTTCCTTGCCTAGGGTGTTGAAAAACTTGCTCGACGAAAAGGAAGTTCCTTTGACCCCCAACGACGCGTGTAGCGTTATCATGGACGTTCATATGCAAAATGTGGATGCACCAAATGTTCTCACTGTTGAAGATATCTTCCCTAATGGTTACCCAATGAAGATCGGAAAACAACCTCGAGTTGATTTTGATAACTTCACTTGTTCAAGTCTTCGTGTCAAATAGCGATGGATATTCGAAGACTCACCCTTACCGGTATGCTCACAAATTCGCTACAGTGCCGGAGATCTACATTCATCAATTCTGGCACACAATTCAAAAGGTCAAAGGTCAAAGTCTTTGTGAGGGTGAGACTTAACAACAAACAAGTCACCATCACACCAACAGATTGAGGGCTATTCTTCTTTCCCCGTCATCGAGCCTCACGGATACAATGCTACTCCAACGGAAGAAGTCGCTCTCAGGTTCATGGTCGACATCGGCTATGATGAAGCTACCGGGGTAATCACAGCACTCATCGTGGATCTTAAGAACATTCCCCAACCATGGAGAACACTCTACATAATGATTGCCAAATCATTTAGATACATGATAGTGGTCATGAGCATCCCAAGCTCATGGAACTACAAATATTTTGGGTATGGTCACATGAAACACATAGAAGTTGAAGCTTCGATATGGGACGACATGATATCTTACCTTAAAAAGCGGCACCAAGATCCCGTATATCGATACACCAAAAGCGTTGATCCAAAGAGCTCAGGGTATAATCGATATTCCTCGAGACTTGATGACCCCAAACAACACTCAGGTGTTGTATGAGCCCACACTCAATCTGTATGATTTAAGGACTCAACAACGAAGAAACAAGGTGCAGTATTGCTAGATCATCTTCTTACTGATGATATCAAAGAACTTTATTCGTACAAACGATATCTGGTAGCAGTTGAAGCAGGCAAGGTAGGTTTCATTGATGAAAAATCTTCTGGCACACCTACTAGGAAGACCAGAAGAGGCGGCTAAATCTACTTGCAAATCTTGAGGAAGTGAAGGTATCCGAAGAGGAGTCCTTCCCGCAAAAGGAAAGCTCCGTTAAAGGAGGCAATCCATATTCCCAAACCTGAATCGCAACTGAAGGACAAGGACTCAGAGGACACTGATACGGACGAAGAGGTCCTCTACTCTGAAACTGCCACAGATGACCCACCAACAGTTGCAAAACCTCCAAGTCCCGGTGATAAAGGGAAAAACTCGGTGCGAACAAGATGAAGAGAGTTTAGAAGAAGAGCCGGATAAAACTACAGAGAAGAGCTCAGGATCTAAGACTCCAACACGTTCTTTGAACAGTTTAAACTACAACAAACTTGTGGCCCCGGAGGGTCAAGTGGTGGTGCACTATCTACACCAGTTCCTGATGCAGTTAATCAACCCGATAAGGGAACTGGTACAACCACCCACGATCAACAAAAGCCACTAGAGGATACTATCATCTATGACTTTGAGGATCTAGAAATGGAGAATTCTGAGAAAGAAAAAGCTGATGAAGATGTTGAGGCTGCAGCTAAAGCAAATGCAGAAAAAGAAGCTCAAGCTCAAGCGATGAAAGCCGTGGATTAAAGGTCAAAGAAAAGGCTAAATATGGACAAGATGACGAAGTTGATTATGATGATTTTCTTCTAGATAGTCCAACACGCTCCAAGGAACAAACTTCTGAGCCTCCAAAGGACCTTGAGCCTCCTCATATTTCATCTTCATCAGACTCATCCTCTCATTCATCTCCACCACCATCCAAAGGCACACCGGATCCATATCCAAGTCGTAAAGAAACCAACCGACTCTTGGATATCGAGCTAAAACAAAGATTGTCAAAGCCGTAAGCAAGTCGGGGAAGAAGGCGTGACCAACAAAATTTGAATCAACTTCATTGTGAGAATCAACTTTCTTTAACGGGATAAACGAGATGTTGAAAGAAGGAGCACATCCGAAGATTCTCACGGGAGATTTCCAAAAGGAAATGGAGAAGACATCAAGAGAATATACTCGCAAGTTTCTTCTCGACCGTCCCTGGTGACAAGGGAGATATTTTCCAGACAACTTACTCCAAATATCGTTGCATTGGTTAAACATACAATGGCCAAAGAACCTAATCTCTCGAGCTGAGTTAATTTCGAAATTGGTGATGCAAATGTCTAAACGATCTGCAACCTTTACTTCGGATGAAGCTAAATTTTTTGAGACTCTACTAGATTATCAACTCAAATCTTCATGCAAAGAGTCCCGAGTCAACCTAAACGACGAGATGACGATGATAAGGACAAGGATTACGCACCAAAACGTCCAAAAGGTGGTGAATCCTCTTCTATGCCACCACCACTCCAAAGGACTCCAACCGACAAAAGATCTCCTCCACGTTCTGCTGCTACTGAGAAACCTCAGAACTCTGAGTTACCACCTCTCACAGAGAAAACCGGTGATCATTTCGAGTACACTGGTGGTGACAATGAAGAGATCCCAGTGCCCCAACAACAACCCACCTCTCCAGACACAACAAAGAAACCAGAGTCCTCATCTAAGCCAAAAAAGAAGAAGAAGAAGAAAACAAAGACCGATGTTCTCTCATGGCTAGATGACGATACAACCATTGAATACGACTGGTTTTCTCAACTTTGTGATGCTACTCCTCACTCACTGAAGGTCAAGAAATGGTAGATGGCCGTACAATGGAGCATGTCAAGTTATTACAAGAACAATATAAAGTGAAGAAGATGATGGCGAAGAATGCGAGCTCAGCGAATCAAGAATGATGCCTTCCAACTGCTCAAAGATAGCTCCAAAAGTGCAATTGAAGTGGAATACCACCTGACAACATTGCGAGCCATGTCGAACAACATCGATTGGCTCAATTCCGAAGCTAACATCGACTTCACTCGACAAGACAAAGCTCCATACTACACAGATTGGACAAGACCTCTACCCACAATTGGCCAGGCCGGATCAACCAAATATTCCATTCCACTACTTCTTAACACAAAGACCTAGAATTTCTTACACTCGGTAGTGATGTCTCCAAGAAGTACGCTACATCACTTACACTTCCGTTCCCGGCAGCAATATACTCCAACAACATAGCAATCGGGAGAACCCCATGTTCTCGACAAAGTGGAAAAGTATGATCTTGATGCAATGTATGGGATTCATCATTGGCGAGCGCCAGAAGAATCTACTACAAGAGGCGCGGTACTTACATCAAAGAAAGAGGTGTTTAGTGATAAAGGGATCGTTGCTATTAAACATGTTACTCTTTCGTCAAATGGGACTACAACAAGAAAATAGTGGTCAACGACAAGGCGAAGGAATATGACTTCGTGGCGACTTTCGAGAGATTGTCTCTCAAGCGACATTGAAGATATGTATCTTGCCAAGGTGCAGGGGACGAATCGACATTTCTCTCGAGAAATCCAACGTGAGTACATCAAGTCCTTGTTAATCTTCATCGAAAGCATAGTGATCTAGGAACGTGTAGAAGACATTCAACCGTGGAATCATTATGGGGCGTGTTAACCTCACTAAACTACTGTTAGACCTTCCCGACATCAACCAACTTCCTCAATACACCCTCATCACAAAACCATTTACGTAGTCTACCGTAGTGAACTACACTGAAATTGCTTGATGGCGTGCAAAGAGCTTCATAAGTTTGGAGATTACACTGCTTGAAGAAAGTCGGGGCGGGTTAGCTTATCGGTTAAAGGCGCATCTGAAGGCATTGGGTCACCTAAGAGATGGAATTCGAGGGAGAGACGGGATGTTAAGAAGATCATCACTCGCATTGATGAAAGGTTGTTCAGAAGGGACGATTCGAGAACATTGGAAAGCTTCGTAGGCGGTTGTCCCAAATATCTCTCACGGGCTATCAACGTCGAAAATGCATTCTGGAGTTATTGATGGACTACATGAATCTCCGGTAACCCGAGGTTGTTTCATTATCATTACTTGGTTGTGTGATTTATAATTTTCAATGGCTTGTGTACATAACGGTGTACAACCCGTTCTTGTAATGAAAGGACCGTAGTGCGCATCGGTGCCACAATCCTTATAAAAGGAGCGAAAGCTTCTTACTTTTGAGTAAAACTTATCAAAACTTTCATTTTTCAAAGTTTTGCTCAAAAGAACAAGTACTTCCCTTTATGATTTTCAAAACCTCAAAAGTTTATATCACTTGTTGAAGGGGAGTATTTGTCAACCAAAATCTTTGTTCAAAAACGTTCTTTGTGGAAATCTTCCCACAAAACTCAAAATAGTCATATTCGATATCAAAATTTCGTCAAAAATAACATTTATATGCCATTTTTGAGGGGGAGAAAAATTATGTGATAAGAAATATGTTGTGAGTTGCAAAAGAATCTTCGTGTGAACAGACTTAACCAACGAATTGACGAGCTCTGAAATGTTAGCAACTCGAAAAGACTTGTCCGGGACGGGTAATAATTTCAAACTAGTTCGCTAGTGATGTAAACGTGTCTCGCAAAGGACTTGTCCTAGTAGAATGTACCTATTCGAGAAAGCTCTTGATAGACATGAACTTTGACGGGTTTGACAACCTTTCGAGGTTTGTCCACACCTTCAAGGTAGTTATTAGAGCTAGTTGTCACCTAAAAGCTGACAATGTAACTCCTTAACTATGTGATAAGGTTTTAAAATGTACCTTTTTGAGGGGTCGTTTAAGCCCTTATTTGGTCACTTTTGTATCTGTTATTACTTAATATCGTTCCTTTTCACTTTTTAGGTCTCTTGAAGGCAAATTGCTGGAATGACGCTTATTCGGACGAAAAGGTGCGAATATATGAAGAAAATGGCCAAAGTCAAGAATCGAGAGACACTCAGTCGCTAAAACGAAGGTGACGTCAGTGTTAAAGAGCTGACAGCGTCATGCCCATGCAGTGGCAATTTCGATAGCCAAATTGCTTATCTACAGTGCGGTGTCAAGTTTTAAAGAGTAGGTCGTCACACCTCGGGCGGCCTAGATTTGATCAGACGGCGTCGAGACGAAGGGGCGGCGTCGCAAGCATAAGGTGCCGCCAGTCGCCTAACTGCGTGGCCAAGACGAAACCCTAATGGCGACCCGACGTCACAACTAAAAGGTGGCGCGCCGTATTTGTAATCCTATATATAGAATCCGAATTTTTCATTATTCAGTGTGTAGTCTTTTGGAGTAAAACCTAAAGAACCAAGGAAATCTTGTCTTGTCAGTATTTTAGGGTTCTAAATCCTATCTTACATCAAGATAAGTGTTTTACTTCATTAATTCAATTATGTCTTCAATTATTTGTGTGTATGCTTGCATGTTCTCCATGTCCGGCTAATTTACGTGTGTGTTTGCTTAGGGAATATGAAACTTAGTTATTGAATATTGATTGGTTGTCTCTTATCTTAATTGTTAATGATCTAGTATTGCGATAGATCATTCGTTGTGTAGTTAATGCTTGATTAATCTTTGTGAACCTTAGCTTATAATACCTATAGTCATTGTAGGCTAAACCATCCGAAGAGTACCTTAGAGTTGAGTTTATAAATCCTAGAGGATGATAACCTTAGGTAGTTTCAAAGAGTTAGGGATAAACGCATACCCTACGACTTTAGACACACAACGCGATTAAGAATAAGGACGTGACAATTCAACCATCAATAGGAGATAATTGAGGAGTAATACAACCTAAGTAAACACATTCTTAAACTATCATCTGACACACATTAATTAGACATAGACTACCCACTAGTTAGATTAGATAAGTAGAGTAATCGGTAAGTACCAAAACCCCAAATCCAAACCAAAGATTAGGTACCTTTCTATTTCCTAAAAAAATATAAAAAGTACAAAAATAATCTTCTTCAACCCCAACCTTAGCGTAGTAACTTTTCACTAGCATTCCTATTCCCCTAGAAAACGATATCAATTCCCGTGGCTTACCTAATACTACACTAGCGATTAGGTTCCTTTGTAGGGTGTTGAAAAACTTGCTTGACGAAAAGGAAGTTCCCTTGACCCCGAGCGGCGTGGCAAGCGTTATCAAGTTTTGGTGCGGCTGCGGGGAAGAATAGCTAGTTAGGAATTCACTTCACTTAGGTTTCCTTGCTTGATTCCTATCAAGTAAGCTTTTTTCCCATTTTTAGTTTCCTCGTAGTCTATCCCCCTTCTTTGTGTTTGTGTTCGTAAAACCCTTTTCATTTGTCGCTATGGCAAGTGAGGTTGCATTTGAATCATTAACAAATGAGGAACAATCGAATTTCGCAGATTGGATTGCATTTTATTGTTCTAATGAATTTGTGAGTGATCTTAGAGATATCCAAAAGGAGACGGGTGTAACGTTGGATGGATTTAATAAATTTTGTGCTTGTGTGACTTCTATTCAACGATGATTGTTAGGATCAACTCCTTTTAATAAGGCCATCTGGAGATTTTTTGAGAAAAGCCTCCTAAGCATAAACCATCAGTTGAATGATCTTAGGCACCATGATAAAAAAGACCTAGTTTTTAAGAACATGGAACCTAAACCCGAACAAGATTATGAGATGGTTAAAGCTGAACCACCTATTTGTATGTGTGGGATAGATTTCAAAACATATGACACGCATGAGGAATCCTTTAGGAAAATAGAACATAGTGATCAAATTTTTGAGAATGATTCTTATGAATCGGACCAAGAATTTGAAATGGCTAAAGAAGGATTTGAGATATTTAGGAGTGTATTTGGGTTAGATCATACTAAAACACATGATGAACTTTTAGGAGATCTAGATATAATGGAGAATGAGGTGGAAACTCCAAGCCCACAAGCCCTACCATCACTGGAGGAACACACATCGCCTATAACTTACCCGAGAGAAGTAGAAGAGACTATAGGAACCCCGATTTATATAGAACTTTTGGACCAAACGCCACTAGAGAATGTAGGTTTAGATGCTTGTTGTCATGACCTCTCTTAGTCCTCGGAAGTTCCTAATTTTTGAACGAGAACCTCAACCAAAAACCATACCCAATTTTCCGTCTTTAGATGTGAATCTTGGAATTGAATTAGGCCCCAATCCACCCATCAAAATAAATAGTCCGGGTAGTTGCTTGATAAAGGTGGTAGACTCTAGGCCATGTAGAGTGGAAGCGAATATGGGAGTAACCCATGACCTTACAAACTTATATCACCCATTCATGGTTGATAACAAGAAACATTATGGGTTTAAATCGGGTTTATTAGGTCAAGATAGATCCTTAACTAAGAATCTTTTGAAGTTGATAGAAGATGATCCATTTTTAGGAGAGAGATTAGATTCACCCGCTACACCAATAGGCTTAGGTAAGGTTATAATGAATGGAGCACATTTCTTTGAGCATATAAATCACCCATCACCCTCTCCATTAGCAATTTCCACCCTAAGAGTGTGTATCGCTACTATCACCCGCACTTAAGCTTAAGTGTAGGGAAAACCTCCCTTTATCCGTTAAATAAGAGTAGAGTCGGGCTCGTGACTCGAACAAAAAAGCGCTTCGGGGAGGCAACCCATGTATTTGTTTTCATTTTCATTTGTGTATCGTATATCTTTTACTGATTGTTTATTCTCATGTTTGAATTTGTAAAAATGCTTTATTTTGTTTTAACCTCGTCTTAATCACATATAAAGGTATTTTACGTAAGGGATAAGTGTAGGGAGGATTACACACGTTTTCAAAAGAAACGTAAACATGAGAATTTCAATTAATTAAACGATATATATGTGTGTTTGTTAGAGTCAAATGCTTGTATCGAGTCATAATGGATGTTTTGCAGAAATTTTTCCAGATTCTAAAGATGTAAATTTTCCAGAAAATCACAACCGCTTTTGTCGGGATAACCTGGCGTCGTCGGAGGAGATCGCAACTGACGGCGTCAGGGGAAGGAAAACACTGATCACTTTTCTCGTTTTCGTGCTACTTATAAAATTTTGGAATTTTCGGGTCTTAATTTTCCAGAAAATTACGTAATATCCATTCCACAAGCATTATATCCTAGTTTAGTAGAGTCCTATGTATATTATTACCGGCGTTTTCGCCAAGGTTTCGTTTGTTTTCTTCAAGGTGTGCAGTTTAATTTACCAAGAAGAAGATACATAAGATGAGAAGGAGCTTTTGACGTAAACGTTCTTTTTGAATAAAAATGTAACCACCACTTTACACGGATCCTACCGAGCTAATCAGGGGAGTACTAGTTTCTTTCGTTTTTAATTACCTTCTATTATCATAACTTTGATACTTTCGGGGAACATTGGGGACAATGTTCAGTTTATGTGTAGGGAGGGAAAATAAAACAGGAACTTTGAAACTATGCTTATCCTTGATTATTTGCTTTGTCCAATTGCATTTGTGTAATAAACCATGAGAAAATATCGGTTAGGGTAATTTTGGCACCAAATTTTTAATTTTTCATGACATATAGGAGTGGGCCATTAGTCTTAACAAAAGCGTCTCATGGATAGGAAGTTACATGACTAGCACAAAAACCATTTACCACTTAAATTCCACCCAAAATGTGAGGATCACCCTTAGATTAGTAGGAATTAAAGCATTCATCTTTAATGCTTAGTTGTGTGTGAACCAGTAGTATAATAGATTCTAGAACTTGTTTTGTGATGCATCCCGAGATCGCTAGTAAGACTACACTTGTGTAGTTAGGAATAACTAAATGATAAGAGGCATTAGGATAACCCATGTTTGATACCCGTAATATAATTACTTCTTCCACATCGGTTGAGTAATTCCCCACACTTTTGCGTTGTACTCACTTTTAGTACACGATACCCCTAGTTAACCCCTCAGAGCCTATCCTTTTCGGTTCTCTTGATTTTTCGGTTTTCCATAATATCAATGAAGAGCATTGTTTACACCCCACCCCCAAATGTACACCCAAATCCTTAGCCTACCCTGTATGCACTCACTTTTAGTGCATTATTGTTATCACCCTAAACCCTTAGTTCAATTATCTAGTTGCTTGCATAAGTTGCTAAGTCGAGTCATGTCCTTTGTACACAGTTTTGGGACGATTGGGACTCATGAGAAAAGTTAAAGTTTATGAAATGACGGGAAGGGAACATTAAATTCAAATTCCCTTTGTTTGCGTAATAATGTACTCCAAGTGTTTTGATCTTTTCAATTCGGGTCAAATTAGTGTTAGAGTAATAAAAACTCAAGTGTAGGGATGTGCCTATAAATCCCTATTATTTTGATGTTACCGTAGAGGATGGTAGAGTAAAAGTGTATGAAAAAAAAAACGGTCTACCATCCTACATTTATCTTTAAATTTATGTATGTTTTATTTAGGTTATAGAGTTTAGAGTGTCGAGTCTTGGCTTACTAGCGCCATTCTTCGCATGCTTGTAACATAAAGATTTTTGACTTGCCACCACTAAATAGCCTATCCCACCAAACCCTTTGTTTCCCTACCGTAAGCCTAACATTACAACCCTTTGAAAGACCTCTTGGATAATCTTTCCTAGGTGCTTACGCCAAAGCGATGGAGGTTTGATCTAGTCTTAAGCCTATGGTAATCTATGTACTAGGACCGGTTATGAGTGTTTATCTTCCATTTCCACTTGTTATATTTCATATACACCCGAGAGATGTGAGTATCCAAACACCCCATGTGAGGTGCTAGTATGTAATTTCCGTGCTTGTTATGACTTTTGCGGGGCTTATATGTGTTGTGGACTGTTTTAAACCAATGCTTCATGACCCCTAACTTTTAAATTAATTGGCTAAAAGCACATTTGCTTGAGGACAAGCAAATACCAAGTGTAGGGATATTTGATAAGGTTTTAAAATGTACCTTTTTGAGGGGTCGTTTAAGCCCTTATTTGGTCACTTTTGTATCCGTTATTACTTAATATCGTTCCTTTTCACTTTTTAGGTGTCTTGAAGGCAAATTGCTGGAATGACGCTTATTCGGACGAAAAGGCGCGAATATATGAAGAAAATGGCCAAAGTCAAGAATCGAGACACTCATGCTGCTAAAACTGAAGGTGACAACGTCAGGAGTTAAAGGGCGACGCCATCATGCCCATTCTGTAACGGCTCAGCAGCCAAATTGCTTAAATACAAGTGACGGTGTCAAGTTTTAAAAGAGTAGGTAGTCACACTCGGGCGGCTAGATTCGATCCGGACGGCGTCGAGAGACTAAAGGGGCGTCGCAAGCATAAGGTGGCGCTGCGTCGCAGACTAACGTGGCCAAGACGAAACCCTAATGACGGCGACGACGGCGTCACAACCTAAAGGTGCGCCGTCGCATTTGTAATCCTATATATAGAATCGAATTTTCATTATTATGTGTAGTATTTTGGAGTAAAACCTAAACCGAACCAAGGCTGTCTTGTACAGTATTTTAGGGTTCCAAACCCTATCTTACATTAAGATAAGTGTTTTACTTCATTAATTCAATTATGTCTTCAATTATTTGTGTGTATGCTTGCATGTTCTCCATGTCCGGCTAATTTACGTGTGTGTTTGCTTAGGGAATATGAAACTTAGTTATTGAATATTGATTGGTTGTCTTTTATCTTAATTGTTAATGATCTAGTATTGCGATAGATCATTCGTTGTGTAGTTAATGCTTGATTAATCTTTGTGAACGTTAGCTTGTAATACCTAGAGTCATTGTAGGCTAAACCATCCGAAGAGTATCTTAGAGTTGAGTTTATAAATCCTAGAGATTTTGTAGGCGATAACCTTAGGTAGTTTCAAAGAGTTAGGGATAAACGCATACCCTACGACTTTAGACACACAACGCGATTAAGAATAAGGACGTAACAATTCAACCATCAATAGGAGATAATGGGAGTAATACAACCTAAGTAAACACATTCTTAAACTATCATACGAGCACACATTAATTGGACATAGACTACCCACTAGTTAGATTAGATAAGTAGAGTAATCGGTAGAAGTACCAAAACCCCCAAATCTAAACCCCAAGATTCGTACCTTCCCATTTCCTAAAAAATATAAAAAGCACAAAATAATCTTCAACCCCAACCTTAAGTAGTAACTTTTCACTAGCATTCCTATTCTCTAAGAAGCGATATCAATTCCGTGGCTTACCCCAATACTACACTACAACGATTAGGTTCCTTTGCTGGGTGTTGAAAAACTTGCTCAAAGAAAAGGAAGTTCCTTTGACCCCGAACGACGCGTGTAGCGTTATCACTATGCAACGTAACCGTGTCTCGCGGGGGATTATCTATCTTGTGCCGATCAATTCAAAAAGTGCGCGCTCCACTCTCACCGTGCAAATTTCTGTCAAAACACTTAAGCACGTGTGGAGGGGGAGTATTTTTGCAAAAATCTTACACTCTCAAACAGTGGTACAAAATGTTTTTACTCATAACCACTGTGAGATATTTTTCATGAAAATGGTTTTATGGCAACATAGGTTAGTCATGGAGTTATAAGGTGACTAAGGTTAGGAATAACCGTCCTATGATCCTTGAGAGGAGGATCTACCCAAGGACACTACCAATAGTTAGATTTAGAAGTCCTTAGGTATGATTATAAAAAGGAGAAAAAGAGAATGAGAGAAGAAGAGTTGAAGAATTAAAAAGAAAAGTTAAGAAAAGGCGAAAAGAAATAGCCCTCAAATTATTCAACTTAGAGCAGAACCGGGTTCAATTCATATGCTCTTGGTTGTCACTAGATGACACTTAGTATTGAAGATCAAAGTCGTCATGGACCCGATGGCGCATCACTAAACCTTCTTAGCCACTCAAGTTTCTCTCAACAAGCTTGTTTCATTCTCAACGGGGAACCCTACGTAATCTATCGGCTTTCTCTTAGAGATTGTTGATATTGAAGAAGGAGACCCTCTCCCTAGTCTCCGCTTAAGAAAACCAAAGTGCACTATTAAGTCTAGAGCCACGAGATTCATCAAAAGATCTTTTAGGTACACTTGAAATCTCATCACTTGTCGTTCAACAATAAGGACGCAAGTGATACAATTCTAGAGTCCTACACAGATCTTAGCAATCTGTCGAGAACATTTATGAGGGGGTCACAATGATCCTCGATGATTGAATGGAAACTCTGCCGTGGTCAACATCAAACGGCCTGACCCGGCAGTCACTGTATAACCAACTCGTGGATGCGCAGTGTGTCTCCAAGCGGTCTATAGTCGAGTGGGTGATTCTTTGGTATACCTCGTGACTCATCCGAGCTAGGAGGTGTACCGATTTTTATCGTTATCTCACTTGTGGGACTCCAGTTCGGGAACAACCTTTGTGAGAATTAGAGATGTGTTTTCACACTATGTCGTTAACACGCTTCGAGTTCAAACTTGTAAGTCTTTGGATTATTTCTAACCCATGTGTTATGTTTTCTTCTTATGGATGCTTTGGTGGAAAAGATCGTGCATATTCTTCACATGCTCATACCAACAACAACACTAATTGAAGTTCTCTCAAAGGCAACAGAAGTCGAATGATTCTTCATCAAAGTCAAAGAATCGACAAAGTTTAAAGACTAAAGAAACTACATCGGTACTAAAAATCCAACGATAAAAGCGTGTGAGAGCATCTTTGGAGAAAAGACGATGGACACCGGAGCAAGAGGCGGACATGATGCAGACAACAACAACATACTATCACTACCATCACAAAGAACAATGATCAAAGAACAAAGAAAATCTAAGACGTCAAAGCAGAATACTTCAAAGGAAACAATTTCCTTACACTAGGGAGATTGTTCGAATCAAGGCACTTTTTCTCATAAGAAAGAAGAATGTCAGAAGACGTCAAAGCTACTATTACATCAGCACCTACATCGTTTAAATCATCAATCACTAACACTTAGGGGGAGATTGTTGGAATCACTCCTAAACTAGAATTCAAGTGTTAGTAATTAATATGTAATAGTTACCTTAATTAGGCCTTTATGTTTGTTATTAAGCTTAGGCTTATGTGGAAGGCACATAAGCCTAGGCCCAAGCCCAATAAGGGAAAGGAAGGGAACTTGCATGTTGCCCTAGTTTCTTTCTATAAATACCTCATGTAAACCATCCTTAGATGGTTGGTTGTTCATCTCATTTCAATACCTACGCATAACTCTTCTCTAATATCATACGTGTATTGTGTTTGTTTGTTCAACCGATCTATCTTTTATCTCTACTTCTTATATTGATGCTTGTGTTACAAATATGGGAACCTAACACCAAGATCTATCTGGAATACGTTCAGATGATTTGGTAATCCTGTTCAATCAGATATAACGAGAAAAAGAATATTAACTTATGAAATGACTTGATCCATATCCATAGTTAGTGTAGTATTAGTAGCAAAAGGATGAGTATAATGATGAATCATTAAATTATTTTTCCAGGAAACCACACTTGGTTCAATCTGGGGGCATTGGCGTGTTAAGCTAGACTAAACCAATGTCATTACTATATTAAGAAATATCCAAGTGGGAGCTGAAAGGTTTATGGATATAAATTAATATACGTATGACTGGATTCAAACACGAGACTTCAGTATTGCACACATTACGTTTGAGAATCAATGTTAAAATAATTTATATATAAAATGCTATATTTAATTATTTGATTACGAATAAAACACTTAACGAGAGTTAGTATTTAACGGAGTTTTGTTAACGGTCGTTAAATATTAAGTTAAGGGACTAGAGATGAAAATAGACCATAAGAAGGTTCTAGAATCCCTTTAGGGATGTATACCGATCATTGGTGTACTAGGATAACCTAATCCCACTCAAACTTGTTCTCCAAGATTGTTAGACTATAAATACAAAGGTTTGTGATTTATTTTTCCATCTCTTGAAACCCTAACTAATCTATCTTCTTTTCTCCTCTCCTCTCCTTGTGTTCGACCGGATTCTTCATCCCAAACACCTTGGGTGTCGATTTCTTGAACACAATATAAGTGATAAATTTGTTTCGTGATCAAGAACCTAGCTTTTCTCATTGATTCGCTAGTAATATGTGTGTACAAGAACGAAGGACAAACACACTTGTGTTTATGAATTATTTGGTGTTCGACTTATTTGTTTAGGTCTACACACATAAACACTAGTCGATTAGGGTTTTGATTCTTGGTGGTTCTTGATTACCGTTGTGTTTGAATTTTCTAATAAGGTATGCATCTATCTATATTCGGTTAATTAGTTTACAAGTATTTGATCCTTACTTTCGCTGCATGCTTTGATGATGTTTACTTGGTTTATATAATTGTTATAATTCATAAAACCCAACATTATGCTTATTAACTTACGAGCTTGTGAGTTCAGTTTGTTATTTTAGATGAGCTCCTTCGCATTTACCTTTCAAAAACAGCTTATTTGACACAAATAAACTATAAAGCCCATAAGCTCTTTCAAATAAGCTTACCATAATAAACTCGATTTCAATATTGCAACTCTATAAGAACTTCAAATTTGAGTTGATCTATACTAACATTGCATAATCAAATTTTTACACATAAGCGAACAAGCACTCGCAAACTCCGACACTGCTTTAAGAACCTCTGGAAACCGTGTTGTCAAATTCACCACCATCGTATCCTTCATCTCAACACACAATTTATCGCAAGTCTCCTCCTCCACCGCCAACCGCAGCTTCAATGCTTTCACAACGATCATTTGCTCCTCAATCACTTTCATATCATCCATCTCATAACTTGATAACTTCTTAGCAATGTCTTTATTACACCATTTCTCAAATTTTTGTGATACTTTGGACAATTCTTTTCGAGTTTCATCACATTTCTCATTCATTTTCGTCTTGTTATATTGAAACTGAGCGATTGTATGAATATCCTCGGCAAATGTTTCCAATATTTTTGTGACTATGACAGTGTATATATTCATTGAGCTTCATGCATATAATTCCAGAAAAAAAATGTTGGCACTAATAAGGCTGAACACATATACGTGTAATTTGTGATTATACAAGAAAATAAAGTGCATAGAGTGATATCCAAGCTCACCACCGACATAATTACCTAAGGCAGCGCCTGTGTTTTTTAGAGCCGAAGCATAGGCGAAATGGGCATCACAAAGGCGGCATGAGCAGATATTGACTGTTTCATATATGCTTTACTTCGCTTGCATTGATCGTGGTTTGTTTGTCGTCTATCTTTGATTCGGAACACCCCATGCTTGTTCTTCTGTAAGATGTGATGAATTGAATGTGTTGATCCAAAAAAAATTGGAGACTAATTATGTAAGAAAGAAGTTAGGGAGGATAGTTGACAAGAGTTGAGATCAATATAGAACTCATATTTATTAAATAGAACAAATGAACCAATCATATACCCTCCATTTTTATCTAAATTAATACAAAATCATTTTACCTTTTTAAAACAACATATCTTACAAACGGTAAATCTTCAAATATAAAAAATACATTATCGTGTGAGAATTAAATTATCTTTCTACATAGATATGCAACATATTTTAAACAAACATTTTTTCAAAAATAGTCCGAAAAAAATCATATATGATTTTTACGAATCATATATGATTTAAAAAAAATCATGTATGATTCGATTTTTACGAATCATATATGATTTTTACAATCATATATGATTCTCCAAAATCATATGTGATTCGTAAAAATCGAATCATATATGATTTTCACAAATCATATATGATTTTTGTTGACCGAAATTTTGAAAAAAAAAAGTTGTTAAAAATATATAGTAGTGCGTATACATAGAAGATAATTTAATTCTCATCACGATGGTATAATTTTTTCTCGTTAAGATCCGGTTTTGCGAGATATTTAATTTTTAAAAAATGATAAAAGTTTATCATAATAAAAAAATGAATGCATTTATTATTGGTTGATTAGATCTATGGTAAATTTTGGTTCTATATTGAACTTTTGCCTAGTTGACAATTATGCCAATGTTTAATTGTTGGTTAGGCAGCCAAAAAGTAGAATGTTAATTTTTATTAGCCAAAAAGTTGAATGCTGATTTTTAGCCAAAAAATTGAATGCTGATTCTTAGCCAAAAACTAGCATTTTTATATAGGAATGTAATTGTCAGTGTTTTAAAAGGACTGGAATAATCAAAATTTTAAAGAGAATATAAAAGGACTAAATTTGTCTTATATTGTAATGAAAGTTTATAGAAAGAATTATATGGTCAAAGTTTTATTAAAAAACTTACACAACAACAATACCAAATTTCGTCAAAACGAAGTACGAGAGAAATGAGATATAGACAATCACACCTAGAGATGGCAGATACAGTGGATATCCACCCGATCCATCCATTATTAGCGGATATAATTGAGGTAAATGGATGAATAACGGATATGAATATGGATGATTAGTAAATCGGATATGAATGATGTTTTGTTATCCATGGATGATCCATTTATCACCCGATATGATTTAATATATATATACCAATAAAAAATATAAAAGTTATAACTTAGTAATAGTAATTAAATTATGATCATGTGTTTTAAACAATTTGTAATATTAACATAATAAAAATAACTCAAATAAGTAACTATATTAGTAAAGTTAAAAGTAAAATATACTTATCTTTCAATTTTTACATTATATTACAAACTATGTAATGATTGTATTTATTAAGATTTTGTTGGTATAAATTGCAATTTTTATCTTATACATAACAAGTTTTGATGCCAACAATGATTACAAAATATGCATTAAACTTTGAGCTTATCTTTAACCATTTTTTGGTGAATATCCAACAACCCAGCTCATCTCACGGATATGGATATGAATGGATGAAACGACTTTTAATAGATATGAATATGGATGATAAAAAAATAAATAGATATAAATGTGGTTAAAAGGACTAGTTCAATATCCGATCCATTTACATCTTTACTCACACCCGATCCATATCCGATCCATTTACATCCCTAATCACACCCCCTACTCGAGGGTAAAGGGACTGCTTCGAGATAGCCTTCCGGCAAGTGTGTGTATGCAAGCAAATAGACTTTATGTGTGGAGTGCGTGGGGAAAAAACACAATGACATAAATAAAAGAGCATACAAAAGCAAAAACATACAAGTGTGCATAAACATAAACGCATACCGACATAAAAACATGAGCATGTAAGCATAAATAACGAAGATAAAAAACTTAGATGATCAAACTCTCTAAACACTAATCATATGGTCAAAGTTCCAACAAAGACTAAAATGGTATGTTTGTTACAAAAAAAAATGCTATAATTGTCGAAGTTTTATGCAGTTTAGAAAAAAAAAGTGAGTAGAGATTGTTACAATTAGGAGTAAAATTTACAGTAGTCAAAGTTTAAAACTCATGCAAACATAACAAACCCATTTAATAATAATGCAAGAGTTGATCATCTAAGGTCATAGACCCAAATTTCTCAAAATTTTGATTACTGAATAAAAAAGACTCCATTTTTAAGGAGAAAATAGTTCCACCATTATTGCTCTTGTTTTTACCCTGAAAAAAGTCTTACAAGACTTGTGATCGATAAGTGCAAAAGTAATCAGTTTGCTCTTAAACTCATTACTTCATCCAAAGACTCAAAACTGCGATTAAAAAGGGGAGATACAGGAATTCTACTTAAAAAAGGCAGTCCCAAATCATAGGTTTTCTTCTTCTCTTGCATACTTGATTTGCCATAGCTCTACGTCCTCTCCTCGAATATTTGTCAGATCAATCCGTGTGCCAATAAAGGCACATGAAGATCCATTTGATATTTTGTCGTGTTCTGCGTCATTTCTTGTTCCAATTAATCATTCATAAATTTCATAAAAAACGGATGTAAAAAATGTTACAGGTTGGGGAAAGCCATTTTGACCCGAGCCCATTTGACCTTTACCCAACCCGTCCGACCTGCCCAAAATCTGATCACTTATAAGAGGAGAGGATCTTACCGTTTTCATCTCTCACGTAACTTCGAAAACATGAATAACTGTTTGCTACGACATCAAGATCATCAACACTGAAGTTGTAACGTTTTTCTAAAGCCAAATATAACACCTGAAATACAAACCATTCTTATGTTTAAAATAAACTAAATGTATAAATCAACCCGCTAAATAACAGGTTGATGTCGCCACCTCTACAAACATTGCATTATTATAGATCATACCTTTTCTAGACCGCGTGACATCAATCTTTCTAGAGTAGTGAATAATGCATCCGTGAGGTCATCACTGTATATTACATCAGCGGCTACCAGCAAAGATGCCCTCTCAAGTTCTTCAAGTTCTGATAGATTCCACGCATAACTAGATTACAATAGCATGTCGACACAAAACCACTGGTGAGAAGAGGTGATAATTTCGACTCGTTTATAGATAAATTGGTCGATTTGGTAACACTGCCTTGAATGGGTAATTCTAAAAAATGGAAAGGGGTCAAACTGGGGCAAAGCCGCAAAAGTCACGCAAAATTCATAAAAGCAATCCAGACACCCTCTTAAATTGCATAATAAGCAGATAAGTAACTTTTATACAAACACTAAAAACTGCTGATCAGCTTTAGATAAGCAATCCCAAACACCCCGTCCCATTTTTACCAAAACAGTGTTTGCAGGCTGGCCCAACCAGCTTTAAGTAAGCAGATGATAAATCTTTTAACAACATATATTTGTAAAATTTATGAAACGAAGACAAAAAAGTGACTGCTGGCCCAACCCGACGCATTTTGACCCATCGACCGCCTAACCCATCCATTTGACACCTCTACTACTCTACTGGTTAGCAAAAGAAGGTGCTGGTTATCAGGTATATATGACAGCGTTATCACCTGTGATGAGATGGATAATTGCTTTGCTGAGGTGGCCATGAAGCCTTCCAATCAAGTTCCCGTACATTAACCGAAGCTTTAGAAGGTATCAATGCAGAATTGAGATGAACATTGCTAGAGCAATTTCGGTAATTCAACCTAAGGATCTAAAAATAACACCAATAGAACTATTAAAGAACACACCGAATTGAAAAGGAAAGGAAAATAAGTAATTTTAAATGTTCGTCATCCCAATGAGAATAAGTCTGTCTGTATATTCATGAGTACCTGTTAGAAAGACTGTTTTAGCAACACGGGCAAGCAGCATACCAACCAAGCCTGGTAAAGATAAAATGGCATCCTGTCACGTAAGCCCCAATGTATCAAATTAAGACAATTTCGTACACCAGGCTCTCTTAGGTGCTAGTTCCTTATGGCCCAGAAGCAGTTTTATTAGTTAATATCCCAATAGTTTATTAGACTAATAACATAAGTAAAAGAACAAGATTATTTTATTATCTTAGTTATCCTTATACGTAACAGTTTTGACCCATTTACTGATGAACGGCTATGTTAGGTTTATGTCTAATCTCCAACTAGTCAACCAAAAAATTTACCTTAAGAGGAAACGGGTCAAATGAGTCAAAAGACGGCCAAAGTGTTATGCTTGTGCATAAGACCTCCTAAATCATTTTAATCAAATAATAAGAATACTAATGGAAATATGGAATGACATTAAATTCTAATTATTTCATAGAAAAATTATATAAAGAGGTAATTTCTTTGGCCAAAGTATATCGGGTTTAACCAACACAGGCCCGTACCAAAAATTACCCGTTTAACCGTTTTTGAGCTATTACGCAACGCGCTCATCCTGCCCATGTTGCCACTCTAGTTATCTACATTGATGTTAGTGGCACTAGGAGCATTAGGCTCGTATTAAACATATACAAACATTTACAATTTCTGCGAGACTTGTGTTTAGCATTTAACCGATTTCTTTGTGTTTAGCAGGGCAGTGGTCAAAAAAATAAAAACATATACTTAATATATATCAAGATGACAAGATTACCTGTACCAGCACCAAGTTCTAAGGCCACAATCCCATCAAACTCAGATGAAGTAAACATCTTATGCAAAAAAAAATCAGAGAGTACCAGTTCAGCTCTCCAAACCTAATAAGCAAACAACAATATTAGCACGCGAAATAAATACAAGTTTCTTGCAACTATATGAGATATATATCGAAACAAACATATATTTATGCATTTAGAGAATATTACATCCAGATTTTTTTGTTGCACAAGTACACAGACATATGTGGCTCAGACAACCAGAGTTCCGAACCATGCAGCTATTACAAGTAATATGAAGTGAAAATATATCCGACAGAAACAGTCATTACCTGTAAACCAACCTTTGGAATCGATGAGGTGATATTATGCTGCATAGCCACAACAAAGTTGTTCTTTGAACGTTCTGCAAACAAGATGAATTTTTTATAAACTATAGTTGCTTCAGGGTACAGAAAATGGCAAAGATAACTTGATTCTTCGCATAGTTTATTGTGACGTCTAATCCAAGAAACATGAATTACTAAAGTAAAGAATAATACAACAAAAACATATATAACACGGTAAGGTAAGCACAACTCACTGCTGCGTCTAGGTAAAGCAAGATCACCATCATCATCCAAACTAACTTCCTCGGATTGTTTTGAATCATCGAGGACTTGGTGTTCATATTTGCTTCCATTGTACTCAACATCTACATTCCATTAACATTAAAGTTTATCAGATAGATCCGAGTATATCAACTTCACTCATATTTTACTGATTAGTTTAACTTCACGAATTAGTGTTTGCCATAAGCGTTTGAAATGTAACTAATCCTAAATCCTAATAAGATACTTAACTGTATCCAACACGGGGCTGAAGCAAATATTAATTATATACCGATTATTCAATGATTTGACATAAAATAACCCTTAAATAATCAGATAAACAAAATCCAGTTTAAACTAGTATATGCAAACATTTATCTATGACTTGAAAACCCGCAATATTCAGAAAGTTGTGTTTAGCCTGTATTCTTCAGAAGCAGTGGGGAGTGTTTGGATAAAATAACGGCTTCTGCTTATTTGCTTATTTTCGTGTAACATAAGCACATTTCAATAAGCCCTATGTACAAAATGGTTGTAATTTTTCAAGAAATATACTTTGTATAATTATTTCATATGTACCTACCTATGTAGAATCTCTATACAAACAAGCTTAAATTAAATAAACGAGCGCGAGCCTAGGTTTCGTTTGGTGAACTGGGCTGAAGCTAGGGCTCGAGCCTATATTATAAGCCGGAAGCTGGAGCTTATATTTTTGTAAAGTTGTTTGGGGAATTAGTTGGAGCGGAAGGTTATTAATGTAAAATCTCGCATAAAAATACATCAAACTAAATTCATATATATTTTAAGTTTGAGTTAATTACATAAATGGTCACTGTGGTTTGGTCATTTTTTCACTTTCAGTCACTAAAGTTGTTTTGACTGTTCGGCCACTGCGGGTTTGCATATGTTACCGGTTCGATCCATATCCAATAAAATGACCAAAATGTCCTTGCCATCTTCTTTTTAAAATCTTTTCACAATTAACTAACGACTTAATATAAAGGACTAACGGTCGTAGTTCTTTTTTCTAGCGTTTTCACGCTAACCCGATTTACACGCTTTCGCCCATTTTACACGTCCGCTTTTACATCGTATCTCAGTGATTTACATCGTCCGTTTTTACACCTTTCGCCTCTTTACATGTCAGATGTACATGTTTTGTCCATATTTACACTTTTTCGTCCGCTTTACACGCTTTCATCCGTATTTACACGCGTTTTTACGCTGTCAAGCACGTATTCTCCGTTTTCTTTCGCTGTATTTTACACGCTTTCGCGCTTTTTACACATTTTCGCTTTACACGCTGGCCCATATTTACAGTTTCGCCCGCTTTTACACGTTTTCATCCGTTACATCGCTTTCATGCGCTTAAGCACGTGCGTTTTACACATTTTCATCTGCTTTTACACGCTTTCGCCTTTTTTTCACCATATTTTTACACGTGTCCGCTTTACACGTTTTCATCCGTTTTACACGCCATCTCGCTTTTACATCCGTTTACACCGTTTTTAACGCACATCCGTTTTTACACGCTTTCGCCGTACACCTTTTCGCTGTTTTACACGCTCTCGCGCATGCATATGCTGTCCATATATTTACACGTTTTTCGTCCCGCTTTTACACGCATCCCGTATTTACACGCATATGTTTTCATGTCTCGTTTTACACATGCGTTTTACACGTCCAGATTTACACGTGTTTTATTTTGTTTTACACATTTTCGTGTTTACACGCCGTTTAATGTTTTTGCTTACACGTTTTTTTGTTTTTATTTTTTACTGTTTTACATCGTCAATTACCGACCATATTTACACGCTTTTGTCCGCTTTTACACGCTTTCATCCGTATTACACGTTTCATTTACACGTGCGCTTACACCGTTCTGCTTTATACGCCTTTTATTTTATTTTATTTATTTATTTATTTTTTCGTTTTACACGTTTTGTCCGCTTTATAATGCTTTGTCCTGTTTACACCTAAGCCATCCGTTTTACACGTTTTAGTTAATCCATCCGTGATTTACACGTTCGCGTTTTTACACGCTTTGCGCATGTACACGTTTGGGTCCATATTTACATCGCGTTTTACACGCATCCGTTTAACACGTATCGCTTACACGCTCCGCTTTTACATATTTTCATCTGTTTTACACGCTGCCTCGCATGTACATGTTTTCGCCCATATTTACCGCTGTCCGTTTTACACGCTTTCATCCTTATTTACACGTTTTATCCGTTTACACGCCAGTCCGCTTTACACGCCCCGTTTTATACTTTTTTCTTCGTTTACACGCTGGTTTTATACATTTTTGTCCTTTTTACATCGTTTCATATCCGTAATTACATTTTGTCCTTTTTACACGCTTTCATCCGTATTTACATGTTTTCGTCGGTTTTCACATGTTTTCGTTTGTATTTACATGTTTTCATGTGAATTTACATCGTTGTCTTTACACGCTTTTGTCCGTAAATACGGATGAAAACGTAAAACGGACAAAAACGTGTAAATACGGACAAAAACGTAAATACGGATGAAAACGTAAAACGACTCGAAAATGTGTAAATAATGATGAAAACGTGTAAAAACTGACGAAAACATGTAATTACGCATGAAACCGTAAAACAGTATTAAAACGTGTAAAACGAATAAAAACGTAAAAAAGTGAAAAACCGTGATAAAACAGACAAAACCGTAAAAACGGACGAAAACGTGTAAAACGATGAAAACATGTAAAGACGGATCGAAAACGTAAATACGGACAAAACGTAAATACCGGCGAAAACATGTAAAACGGATTAAAACGTAAAACTGACAAAACGTGTAAATACAATTTAAAAACGTAAAACGATGAAAACGTAAATACTAATTTAAAACGAAAACGTGTAACGGACGACCTAAACGTGTAAAAACGGACGATTTAAAAGCGGTAAAAACTAATTTAAAAGGTGTAAATGCGAATTTAAAAAGGTGTAAATAACGGTAAAACGTAAACGCAAAAACGACTGAAAACGCGTAAATACCGGACGAAAAACGCGTAAAACGGACTAAAAACGTAAACACGGACGAAAACGATAAAGAACTAACGAATCGTTAGTCCTTTATACTAACGGTCGTTAGTTAATTGTGAAAAGATTTTAAAAAGAAGGACATTTTGGTCATTTTATTCGGATATGGACTGGATCTGTAACATATACAAACCACAATGACTGAAATAGTCAAAAAAAAAACTTTAGTGACTGAAAGTGAAAAAATGGCCAAACCACAATGACCATTTATGTAATTAACTCTTTTAAGTTTTTACGCGATAATCCCCTATATTTTTAAGTATATTTAAGTGATTTGACTAACTATAAGCCCCCCTTTTTTTTTGGAACGGCACAACACTTGAAATCTGACCCCCGAGTTAAACCATCCAAACCTGCAGGCCCCGGGATCCGAACCACTAATAGAGACCCGCGAAGGGAAACCCCTAGAACTCACGGCTTCGCACTAGAAGGAAAACCTGGATTTTTTTGTCTCTTGCGAGACTCGAACCCTGGGTAAAAACTATATCAAGCTCCAAAAGGAGCCCAGGTGGACAACTAAACTAAGACAGTTAGTTTAACTATAAGCCCCTGTAAACTAAAACCAATTATATATATTCTTAAAAAACGAAAATAATAATTACCATGAGGAAGTGAAAAAGTGAAGTGAGAAATGAAAGGTCCAGTGAGTTTAGGTGGACACCCTATGTGAATCTCACTCATTACTTGTTCTTCTTCTTCGTTTTGTTGCCTGTTCTCGCCCTTCATTTTAACCCTTAACTCTATTTCCGTTTCGCCCTTCTTGGTTTTATAACATTTTTTACTAAAATTATTTGTAGATCTGTTGCCGCCACTGCCTCTGTTGATGCCGCCGTTAGTATAAGGTTTATTTTTAATATTAGACTATGTTTATCAACAATCTATCACAACCCAATCTCTACTAAAATATTATTTTTTTCTTTTTTTCACTTACACAACCAATCTATACCTTTTTACCAACAACACAACCCAACCTACACATACAACCAATCTATTCTTTAAGAAAAAAGAAAAATAAAGCAAATAACCATTCACTAGCCGCCATGTGGCAGATTGAAGGTTGGCAATCTAGGTTGTCATGTGACCTTGGTTGCTTCATTAGGTTGGTTATTTTTAATATAATATTGTTTTTTATGTCATTTTTATCCTTCAATAGGTTGGCAACCTATACCAATAAACATAGCCTTAGCTGTTAAATTTGTGGGTAAGTTTTGGTATAAGTTTGTTGTATAAATTGGCCAATGATTTTGGTAAGGTTGTGTTTGTATCTGAAATTCTTTGTATTGATGGTTTTTTGTTAGCTTGGTTATTAATTCATACGAGGTTGAGTGCCCGCGCGTTGCGGCGGTGTGTATTTTTAAAGATGCGCATTTGTAATTTAAGAAATAATATGCTAGACCAAGCGAGCTCAAAAGCTTGTAATAATATAAATGAGTTTTATCCGCATTCACTGTCGGACGTTACACAAAAGTTATTGTACCGAGTTGTTGCATATTTCTACAGGTCTACCACCATTGTGTTACAAAAGATTAGTATCTTGGTATACACACATAGCATACACTCAAGCTAAGTTTTACACAAAAGATTGCCAATGTTTTGGCACATATTTCTGCAGCCAAAGCAGAAATATGTTGCAAAACATATCAGTTTATAAGAGTGGCAGTTCAAATATTTACATTGTTAAGCAAACGTTTAAATGTCTTTCTTCTTTTCTGTGTTTCGAGTCCTCCTTTTTTTCTACTGATGCAGTCTCCATTCCTAGTGTATAAACATAAGAAAAGCAACAACATTAGAATCAAAGGCTGCGAAAAGCTAGTGTAAAAAAAAAGTTAGCATGTGATGGTTAGGTACACAGTGTTTGAACTAAATACAATTGAAACTGAGGTTGTTTCAGTTTGAGTTGTGAAACTCTTTCTGGTTACATGTTTGTATTTTTTGGCTATATAAGTAGTGGCATGTGACTATTAGCTCTACTCATATTTTATTACCTATCTGGTAAGAAGGCTGTGGAAAAAGATAGCAGCGACTCCTAATTTTAATGAACTGAAAACAACATGCCGTTCTGATAAGCTGAACCGAGCTTTTCGTTTGTTGTTTTTGCATGAAGAGGATGATATTGAAGGTCTTATTATGGTTTTGAATGAAAAATGTAACGATGTCCGTGCAAGAATTGGCAAAAAAAAAGGAATTCCTCAGAGAGGGTGAAAGTTTTAGCTCGTCTGACCCTGTGGCTGTTAATGGCCTCTCATGTTTGTAGCAAGCACAAAATAAGGACTATCAACTGTTGGCTGCAATGGTTGTTCTCGTTGATCTAGCACATGAAGCGCGTACCTTGCAGCACCATCATGCACTCACTATGGAGCACTATAATTAGATGGATTTATGTGGTTTTAGGTGTTGTTGTGTTTCTGAGTAGAAGTTCGCGTAGGTATGCACTACTGCTTAATATTATGTTCTTGTGATAGTTGCATCTGTTGTTGTAAGATATTGTGTGTATGAATAAAACTTGGTATCTTGTTTGTGGGTTATCGACAATGGATTTGTTTTTATTTTGTTTTTGATTGTTTTTTTTGTTTAATTTTAATTTTTTTTTTATGTTTTTTAGTTTTTTTATTATATATGTATATTTTTATTTTATTAATTGTTGTACATTTTTATTTGGTTTTCTAGCTATATAAGGATACCTTTGGTGTGGTATTTGTTGCTCAGGTTACATTTAATCATCATGGGTGCAACACCAAATATTGACCATTTAAAATAGTCTTGTGGTTCTACCAAGCTTCAACATTGCTTCAAGTATTTGTTTGTGCAAGAATGGAGAGAGAATGAGAGTCTTATCATGTACATTGGACATAAATGTGCTGATCTTGAGAGTAACATTGAGAGAACAGATCAACTAATCGAAGAGGGCCAATCTTTTGGTCCATTTGATGATGTTGCTCCTGATGCAGAGTGTATGATTGAGACGCAGCAGAGAGATCGAGATATCTTAGCTGCGTTGATTGGTGTTTTAGATCTGGCTCGTGAAGGGAGAATTGAAAAGCAGCAGCATGTTGGTTTGATGGACTTAAAAGATTAGTCTTTGGTTGGTTTGGTGGCTGGTGTTCCTAAGTGTGTTGGTAGCAAGGCTGTTTTATTTTTCAGTTTTTTGTATTTTGATGTGTTTTCTCCAGTGAAGCATGTTGTTTTTCTTTTGAATAAAGCCTTGCTTTTGTGAATGCATTGTTATTTTAGTTTTATGCAAAATGATATGCCTAACAATATTTGTTTGTTACTATTTACGATGTGTGGAAGGTTTAAGAAAAATGCCATTTTTTATGGTTCAATGGCAATTTGTGGTTCCAAGTTAAAGTGGATGCAGTAATAATTGTCATAAATCATCAATTTGTTGAACTGTTTGCAATGGTTGTTTAGAAATAGTAAGTCTTGTGACTATGTGTAAGTGTAAAAAGCAATTTCAGTGGCAATTTGTGGTTGGGTTTTAAAGTGACTGCACAAATGGCAAAGTAATCTGCAATGAGTCACAGCAGGGTATGCATGCATTATTTGAAATCCTGAATAAACACCATGTGATTTCAGACAAATATTATAAATGTGAGTGCACAAATGGTGTAGCACTTGTGATTTTGTTTTGTTGTTATTGAATAATAGTAGAGCATTTGTGCATGATCTGAAGTATTCAATTGTGAGGACATTGACTGTAATTGTGGCACAAGCATGTGAAAAAGAAGTTTGCCTTCACTTTCTGTGTTTAAAAGATACAATGTGCATTTTAATTTTTTTATTAACCAATTCCTGATCTGTGCAAAATAAGTAACAAAAAATAATGGCAAGTCGTCCTACATGTGATAACCTTAGAAATGATTCTAGGTCCAGCAAATGTCGCGTGAAATAAATGCAGTATTTGTAAGATTAATTAGCATTATCATTGTAAGGGGCCGTTTGATCGAAGAGTTGGAAAGCGTGGACAACTTGTTTGCACAGAAAATTGTGAAATACTTAAGAAAAGTTTAAAGAAAAGACGATAAAAAGGTTGATGAAATGATAGCAATGATAGATGTGTTGGACTTGAGCGGTCGTGATAAAGATGTGTTTGTCATGAAGCTTAAGGGAATTCTGGATTTCTAACCGTCGATGTGAAGCGAATATAATGTGTGTGTGTTTAGCAAAGCAGTATTTATGCTTGGGTAACATGCATGCATAAGCTATTGTAATGAATAAAAGCAACAATAAAGATTGTAATTTAAGCATGCATAAATTAAAGTGAAAACAAATTTATAGAACAGTGATGCATCTATTGGTCTTTTTATTTTATTTGTCGCTTGTCTATTTAAGCCAGTTGAGCCAGGTTGTTACTGAAGCAGTTTATTTTTTAAGTTGTCATAAACAAATAAGCAAAGGAAATGTCTAGGCATCCTAAGTGCGACCAACTCAGAGTTGAGGACAACTCTAACAACTGGTCTGATATTCTGGTGCTTTATTGCTACAAATCTTCAGGTGAAGATATTGACTTGGCACATCAGATGACTGCACTTGCTGGAAGGTTGCTTGGTATCACCCGTGAAAGGCTCACTTTCATTGAAGAATTAGAGACTGTCGGAAACACGTATGCACAGAAAACAACAGAGTATCTGAGAGGGGTTAAAGCCAGAGATGACCAAAAGATTATGCAGATGCGCATTATGGCGCGTGAATTGGAGGTAAATGCTCGCAACAATGACATCTTTGTTCAGAAACTTAGGGGTTTGATGGATTTCTGAGTGCGTGTTGATTAAGTGTGGTTTAGATTGTTGCTTGTCTTTGCGATTATGAATGTGTGCCATTTTATTTTCAGTGTTGTTGTGCTACTTGTGTGAAAGCCATGAGACATGATTGTAAGATATTGCATTGAATAAAACGGGCTTTTAAATCTGTGGTACTGACCTTTTTGTTTTTTTGCATCTTCGTGATCATCTTGGAACAATGCCCTCTTTGCACTTTTTGAGTTGGTTGGTTTATCCTTTTGGTGTTCCACACCTTCTTGTTCTGCCATCGGGAGAGGTGATGGCGGGGTTCCTAGGCATACAGAAACAAATATTTAGCAGTTGAACCTGTAAATGACATGATGTTGACAATCTTCATCTAATTAAATAGTGTATTAGATTTGCAAAAATCACCTTGTTTCTTTTGCACTTCTGCAATGCCACTCTCCTCTTTTTGGTTTTGCTCCAGATGTTGTTGACTTGTCGGTATGAGAGGTATCGCTGGTGCTCCTAGTTATCCATAAGTAAATATTCAATATTTGTAGGCAACATATTTTTTTTAAATAACAGAAATTACTGATTAAAACGATGTTACCTGAGGCTGCTTCTATCATCTTGATTGTTTCCTTTTGTTGTTTGTTTTTGGTAAAAACCTTATCAACAATAAAATCTGTTGCTCGAGCTGATGTGTTAAAATGGATTTGGAAAACGTTTTTTTGACCTTCGATTGAAAAAATCCTGTGGGTCTTCTGCTTTGTGGTTTGCTAGCAATTCTGAGCATGAATACCCTGTAACATCGTCTACTGCAGGGCTAAAGAAAGTAACCGGAACTGTTGCAGATGGGTCCGTGATGAAAGCTTTGAAATTAAACCTGCATGTTTTATAGAGTGAAATGATAATGGCTTCATTTGGATTTTATCTATTTTTTAATATTATGTAAAGCCAAGCTAAAAATTTACGTACTTGTAGGATGGCTTTGCTTGCTTTCCATGGTTCAGGAAACGATACATAGCATCCTCTTCTTTCACTTTTGAAGGACATTCCACGCAAGACATGTAATACCAATCTCTTTTTATGTTGATGCTGGTGATTGTCACTTCAGTTGTGAATTGGACCCCCTACAAATGTTTGTGCAAATCATTAGGTGTGATTTCTTTTTTGCATTAAACGTTGATTCAAAGCTGTAACTGAATCTTAGGTCGTCTAATTTTGTGTCACATAAAACTGACCATGTAGCTTTCAGGATCTTGTTTTAAAAGTGTCTTTAGAGGGAACCTGTTGCAGACTTTTTCCTTCTCGATGTCTTCTTGTGAAGACTTGGTGATCCGAAGCGGTGGTGTTTTCTGGTGCCTCTGCCTGTTTTGTATTGGAAGATTAGAATGGCAAAATTTTCTATGTGAAGATAGGGTAATACGCAAGTTTTGAGTTTTAAGATTTTACCTTGCCCTTGCTTCATCAGCTTCCGGTATTGGTGGATTTAAGTAGTACCTCGTTGCAGATGTTGCTGTTAGCTGGTAATCTGCCATAGTATTGTTCAAGAATGGCATAAGAATTTGGCTTTTAACTTTTTTTATAAATCATTAATGCAATACCTCTAAATTTTGTGACTCGGCAAGAGCTGACGACAATTATAACTGGCTGCTGCATTTTGTCAAGCTCAGTGTCCCCAAATTTTGCAGCCATGTCATCCCACATGGTGAATTCAACAACATTACCACTGGCAAGATTAGCTATTTATAAGAGAGGTGATATATTCTGATGCTTTGGTTTTCACCAAAAAGATTTTACACATAAGTTAACGCACCTTAAATTTTCAATATCCACCTTTCTAAACACAGTTTCTTCTTGGTTTGCATTTGGTTTGCGTATGAGTTCTCCTACTGACCGCAAACATCCGATGTAATCTGTAAGCAGATAAGTGTTAGCATTTTACCATTTTGTTTGCCTTAAAAAATCTCATAGTAGAAAGGTAACCTGTGAGAATCGGGTACTGCATTCTGCCCATTGCATCTTCTGTAGGAAATCTGTACTGAATCTGGTTATATGAAACAAAATAAAAGTAGTGGTGTGGGATGTTTGGTGCCTGTATAGCATCAAATTTGGTGGCTCTTCCAAATTTCAGGCTTGTTTTGTTCTTGATTGTTTGTTGGTAAGGGTTGGTTGGCTCACACATAAACTTTGAAATCTTGTAGGTCTCCCCAATTTTTATCTTTGGGTTGAAATAGTCAACCTCCCTAACATTCATGTTGCCTTGGATAGCATTCCCCTGTCAATATTTATTTGTTATTAGACAAATCTGAAGAGTCACCATATTATATCTATGTTATCAGAAGTAATATATACCTCTTGATCTATTAAGATACAGCAAAATGCAGTTTCTTTTTTCCCCCAGAGAATCCACTTGCATCCTTTTTTCCATAAGAGACTGAAGTCCATTTTCTGTATACTCTGGCTTCAAGAACTTTGCTATGAGATGTTGGGTTTAGCTGGCGAATTGTTACAATCTGTGGTGCGCTGCTGCTTTCAATCTTTTTTTCTTCAGAGCCATGCTGCACAATAGCAGTTGCATTTTCTACCATTTTGCTGGTAAGCCACAAAAAAGAAAGTTAGATACCAAATTTTTTTTGAAATACTAGTAATGATATATGGAACAAATAGTCGAATAGTAAAATCATGATACACAGTGCATACATTTGGCCGTCAGCAAATGTACCTGTGGCTAGTGACTTTTATGATATTGTTATAAAATCAAAAGATGCTAATATGTAGTTGTGATGGCATTATGTATACAATGGCAAAGATCAAAAGATCGCGCAATTTTATTTTGAACATACAGTATGGGCTAACCTGAACTGTAAATTGTTGCTAATAATAAAAAAGAATACCAAAACCATAAAAAATTTAAATAAATAAAGCATAAACAAAAAACTAAAGCAACGTAAATGAGTAACAAAAGAAGCAAGAAGGTTACTATCAAAAAAGGCAAATATTAGTTGCTATATTTGTGTTGGCAAAACAAAGGATGTGTCTTTTATTTTTTTTAAATCTTTATAAACAATGTTTTTTGTGACATTTGGTCTCTGATTTTCTTGTTGTTTGATAAGAACTTTTAAACCATAAGGAGATGTAGCTCTAGAGAGGGCCACATACAACTGGCCATGACCAAAGACTGGCTCCAGAAGGTAAACACCAATTTTGTTTAGAGATTGGCATTGGCTTTTGTTAATTGTCATAGCATAACACAATTTTATTGGGAATTGGGTGCGTTTGAAAACAAAAGGAAGATTTGGATCTTTATGGATCAATGGTATTCTGTGGATGAAAACCTTTTTGCCTACTCTTGTGCCTATGATGATCTGCACTTCGATTAGCCTTGACATCAGGTTTGTGACTATCATGCGTGTCCCATTGCATAAACCACCCGCCAAGTTAACATTCCTTAAAAGCGTCACCGGTGATCCAACCTTGAGCTCTAGCTCATGTGGTGGGAAGCCCGACAGCTTGAATGTGTTTATAGACTCAGCGGGGTATAGCATCTCTGTTTCAGCTCCCTTGTTTCCAACCGGTATAGCCACATCATAGCTTGCATATGTCGTTATTTCACTGTCAATCATTACTAAAACTTTTGAATTAATGATGTCCGCCGTTTCATTTTTTGGACATATGATTGCCTTTTCTTGTAAAGTAATTGCTGAAGGTGTTTGAAGTGTAGGCTGATCATAGATGAAATCTATGAGATTTGAGAGGCCTTGCTCATCATCTTGTATGCAATATCTAGAAGGAATCTCAAACCATGCTGAATCTTTGCTGTCTTCTTTATCAGGCTCACCGATCTTAACATCACCAATATAAAAAAGCCATGATGCAAAGGAGCGCACCATGCTTTGCTCTTCTACAGTCAAATCGGAGTGGAACAGCCTCATATTTTTTTAAGCGTCATAACATTAAGATATGGCCATAGGTGTGATTCTGCAACAAATGATGCTATTATTTCCATTTTTGGCGCGCCTTTCTTGACTGGCAGTGTTTGTCGGAAGTCACCCCCTAAAACAATTGTTTTTCCACCAAACAAAACATCTGGCGCATCTAATATGCCTCTGAGAGTCCTGTCTAATGTTTCAAAGCAGCGTCGGTCATTCATTGACGATTCATCCCAGATGATGAGATCGGTGTCTTTTAAAATATTTCCTATGTAAGTGTTTTTTTGACGCTACAAAGTGACTCATCTGTGAGCTCGAGTGGCAGTTTGAATCTTGAATGTGCAGTTCGCCCTGCTGGAAGAAGAAGAGAAGCAATCCTAGAAGAAGCAACTACTAATACAATTTTACCTTCCGAACGTATGGTGCTAATGATTGTTTTCCATAGGAAAGTTTTCCCCGTTCCTCCATGACCATATACAAATATTAACTCTTGCTTATTTTCTTTAAAAGCATTTATAATAAGGTCATATATGTTTTTTTGCTGACTGTTTAGCTTTTTAACCGACTCATCTCTTTGCTGTGCCAACATTTCCCTGTTATAATTCTTTTCCTCCATTAATAGACATTTGTTTAACTGATCCAGTAGCTCTTTTGGAGGTGGCTGCAAACCATAAGTTTCCACTGATTTGCCACAACTGCTAAGTATTATTTCTAATTCTATATACCCCTCCAATTCAGCATCATTGACAAAGTAGTTGGGAATACGCACTTGTTGCGAGACAATTGCTGGAATATCATGGCCCATTTCTCGCCAATATTTATTCCATAACCGTAAAGGCTGTGCAACTTCACAATGAGTGAGAAGCCATGCAAAAAGGAACCTTAGTTCTGGTGATGAAGCCGATCCACATGCTTCTTCAAGAGCTGTATCCCACTCTCTGTCGTCACCAAGTAGACCAAGCGCATCACATGCAACACGATATGTAGGATATACAATCTGGTTGACCGATCTAAGCTCTGTAAAACCTCTACAGCCTTTTTGATGACATAATAACATCTTTAAGTAGAAAAGTTCCCCTGAAGTTGGGTGTATATATGCTAGCCGACCAATAGAAGATTTGTTAGTTTTCCTGCGCGACCAACATTTCCGATCTCCATACCACACATACTCTGATGGAAACTGTAAGTATGTCAAATGCCGCCCATCTTCATTTTCAATGTTGTAAGTAAACCATTCTGTGAGCGGCACTTACGATCACGACGGTTAACCACAGACTCTAAATTATCACCGTCTCTAAAAGTCACATGCTGCATGTAGTCTAGATGGACCGAAAGAATCTGCACCGCCGGTTCTCTACTGTGTATTTCAAATTTTGGTTGGTCCTTCTATGTCGATGAAGTAGATGTTTCACCAACAGACTTTGTGACTTTAGCAAAGATTCTATCAGTCCCTTTTGATATGTATTTAAACAAATATTTTATCTGCGTACTCCACCTACAGTATTCCACATTGATATGAGCCTCAAATGCCAAGCATAGATCACTGTTATAGGGAACCACATATCCATTATCAAGCCTCATTTGACCATTTGCCGCGAAAGAATTTCCTTGCCTTCTTCGATAATGCGGATATCCCTTGTCATCAAAGAAAGTTTCATTATTGTATCTCTTTGGGAAATTTTTTGTGCAGATATTGCCTTGCATACATGGTGCATTCAAGTTAGCTCTGCCACAGGGTCCATGCATCATCATCTTTAAAACAATCTTATAAGTGCACGGATCAGCATGACGATCAGGCAGCTCTGCCGAAATGTACTGGTCCACATCTTAAGCATCCTCGATCTTGTTAGAAGAAGAAATCCAGACCAGTGTGTGACAATGTGGTAACCCACGCTTCTGAAACTCAATAGTGTACAACACTGCATAGTTAAAAATTAAACAACTATAATAAGGACAACATGTTAGCATACCACATCATGTGTTCATTAAGTAAACAAATGTGAGTAAATGATAAAATGGCAATCTTTTGAAGGTTCATATCAAGATTTCTATATAAACACACTCCAACTTCCTTTTCTAGGCGATGTGGGATGTGTTTATTTTACCAAATTTTGTGTCTCACGTGTCCCACTTTGAGACACGATATCTCATTCATATTAACTCCATTTTGGACATACTTTAGCTCGTTGCGAAGCTCTCGTCGAGGAGAACGCAAAGCTACCAAGAAGTATGAATATATATAACAAATACATATATTAAATAATGTCCAAAATTTGAAAAAACTCATTTTGCAAAACTATTTTTCCAACAATCCCCCACATGAATGGAAATCGGTCGAAAACACACGAAAGTTTCAGTGAAATTTATGCGGTTAAGTCTTGCATAGGATAGGTAGGTGTAACCCTTTGAACCTTCCCTTGTGAGATGCACTTAGTCTCCTAGATCTGAGTAGACGCGATGTCCTTGAACTCATCATCCATTTACGTAGACGACATTACACTTCACACAAGACTCTCCCTATTAATCGCCAAGTCCTCATAGTCGCATTCGTTATGGTCATGAATACTAGCCTGCTCGAAGAGCTCTTAGGAATTGCGCCACCACCCCTCTCGTTTAATTCCACTTCTCTCTCTCACATAGGTGATTTCATCTTGAATCATTAAAAACAAATGTTTTGTGATTTCATCTTGAATCATTATGCTTTATAATTTCATCCTGAATCATTAAAGCCATATGTTTAACCTCTCAACAAGTCACATTTATTATAGGAATGGACTAGGAAGTTACAATATTTAGTAACTCCCCGCATTGACGGACTTCCCCACATTTCTATGATTAGGTTGTCCTATTGAACCCGTGATTTGGGATCTTCAGTCAACTGGGTTAGGTTTTCCTTCATAGAAACTCATTCCTTCAAGGGCTTTAGTCCCATTCCTTTAGACGACTTACTAACTAACTCTATGCTTAAGCCTTTCGTAAGCGGATCCGCAATGTTATCCTTTGACTTTACATAGTCAATTGAGATAACTCCTGTTGAGAGTAGTTGTCGTATTGAATTATGTCGACGACGGATACGTCTGGACTTTCCATTATACATTATGCTATGAGCTCTGTCAATTGCCGATTGACTATATCAATGTATACTAATGGCCGTTACCGGTTTAGGCCACCTTGGTATGTCCTCTATGAATTGACGTAGCCACTCCGCCTCTTGTCCGCATTTATCTAACTCGATAAATTCTGATTCCATCGTGGACTTAGCTATAACAGTTTGATTGGAAGACTTCTAAACACATATCCACTAGTTGATCTAGAATCCTTTATGTCAGATATCCAATTTGCATCACTGTATCCTTCGATAACAGCTGGATATCGATCATAATGCATCCATAATCGCGATCAGATCTCAAATAGTGAAATACCCTAGTCATAGCTGCCCAATGTGCATAGCTTGGGTTACTAGTATACCTACTTAGCCTGCTAACAACATATGCAAAATCGCCTGCACTACATTAAGTACATTAACATACCAATAATTCTTGAATACTCTAATTGGGCAACACCTAAGCCTCTATTTTTAGATAGATGCTTACTAGTGTCAATTGGAGTTCTAGCTAGGCCGAATCCCCGCGATTGTAGTATTAAGAATTTTTCCACATAATGTGCTTGACTTAACACAAGTCCATTTTGAGTTCGTATGATCTTTATTCCAAGGATCACATCAGCCAAACCCATATCCTTCATGTCAAACTTTGATTTTAACATGTCTTTAGTAGATTTCATCATCTTGTCGTATCGCCAACGATAAGCATATCATCAACATATAAACACAAGATTACATATCCACTATTTTTGTCTTTGACATAAACACATTTGTCGCATTCATTAATTTTGAATCCACTCTCTAGCATGGCGTGGTCAAATTTTTGATGCCATTGTTTGGGAGCTTGTTTTAAGCCATATAATGATTTAACAAGCCTACAAACTTTGTTCTCTTGTCCAGGAGCCATGAAACCCTCGGTTTGGTTCATGTAGATTTCTTCTTCTAAATCTCCGTTTAGAAATGCCGCTTTCACATCCATTTGGTGAACTTCCAAATTTCTTAAAGCGGTTATAGCAAGTATCATCCTAATCGAGGTTATTCGAGTAATAAAGCATACGTATCAAAGTAATCAAGACCTTCTCGTTGTCTAAATCCTTTGATTACTAATCTTGCTTTATACTTGTCAATGGTGCCATCGGCTTTCTCTTCTTCTGAAGATCCATTTATAGCCTAGTGGTTTACAAACAGTGAGGTAAATCCACAGCTCCCAAGTATGGTTTTGTAAAATAGAATCTATTTCACTTTTAATGGCTTCTTTCCATTGAGGCCCTTCCGAGGAAGTTACGGCTTCTCTGGATGAAGTAGGTTCATTTTCAACCATAAAAGAAACAAAATCGGGTCCAAACGATTTCTGCTTCCCTTTGCTTATTCTAGGTTCAACCTCTTCTTCCTCAATTTGATCTTGTCTCTCATCTTGGAGATCATTATCATCTCGTTGTCTCTTATCTTGGACAACTTCTTCATCTATTCTAGATGAACTTCCAGTTTCCTTCGTTAAACAAGGAAATATAGTTTCAAAGAATGAAGCATTCCTGGATTCCATTAAAGTACCCTTGTATATCCAATTTTTTGAATCATGTACTATGAAGCGATAAGCACTGCTATTCTTAGCATATCCGATGAATATACAATCCACGGATTTAGGTCCAATCTTTTGGGCCTTGGGAGTCGGTATAGCTACCTTTGCTAGACACCCCCACACTCGTAGTACCGATATGATGCTTTTCTTCCCATCCATAATTCATAAGGGGTCTCTTCTTTTTCCTTATGAGGTATCTTATTTAAAAGATAAGTAGCCGTTAGAATGGCTTCCCCACATGTCCCTGGCTTAGACCGAACTTATCAACATGGCATTAACCATTTCTTTCAAGGTACGGTTCTTCCTTTCTAAATACCTGAGGTGAATAGGAGCAGGAACTCGGTCTAATCCATGTTTTGCACATAGATCAAGATATGGAGACACATATTCACTCCTCTATCACTGACCACCTTGATTTTCTTACTAAGTTGATTCTCAAATTCATTTTTGTATAGAACAAACTTGTCTATAGCTTCATCTTTACTTTTCAAGAAGTAAACGTAGCAATACTTTGTACAATCATCAATAAACGCGGATAAAGTACTTATGCCACCTTTTGTGGGTAGTGATTTCAAATCACATATGTCAAGTGGTGTCATATCAAGTGGTTTGGTTTTTCATTCAACCGATTTGAAAGATGATCTTGTAAGTTTGGCTTCAACACAAGTTTCACATTTATATTTTGAGTCAATATGGAAATTAGGTATGCAATTAAATTTAATCAAACGACGCATAGAATTAAAATTTACATGTCCAAGATGGCCATGCCACATATTAGAAGACTCAATCAAATAAGCAGAAGTATTCATTTTATTCATATCATTCTTAACAACCATTACATTGAGCTTAAACATACCATTCATGGTATATCCCCTACCAACATACACTTGATTCTTAGAAAGAACAAACTTATGACTAAAACAAGACTAAAACCAAACTTGTTCAACAAAATTACTTAGCACAAGATTCTTGTGAATCTCGGGAACATACAAGACGTTAGTCAACTTGAGCTTTTCTGATGTCATCTTCAAGATTACATCTCCTTCGCCTTTGATTTCAAGTAGCCAAGAGTTTCCATGTACGCTTTCCACTATCAACCGCCCAAAGAGTGAAACATACTCTTGTCAAGACACACATGACGTAGCCCAAGTATCCACCCACCATTCCCTGTTGTTGGAACCTACCAAAGTTAACTTCAGAGATCATGGCATAACATCGACACCATAGCAATCATGTCCACATCTTCATTCACCATATTAGCCTCATGGAGTCACCCGCTCAAGATCTTACGTATAAAGACGGTGACCGGCCGTCACAATTGAAACACACCCCTTTGAACTTCCTTTGAAACTAAGACCTTGATAGATCTTATGAGCACTCGAGATCGTTAGTTATACTTATGTAATCAAGCAACACTAAAAGACAGTCTCTATAACTCGATTTAAGCGAAATTAAACACAAGAACAAACACAAATAACTAAGAATGCTTTGATCCTCTATGGATCTTTTAATAATACTAAAACTTTGTTTTTCAACTGCATATAATTATACTATTGTGTTCCTTTTTAGACAAGGAACCCTAAACCGTTTCCCAAGAAACGTATAAACATAAAACTAAATAAGATATACATTATAACTTCCTAATAAAGCTCATGCATATCCTAACTAACTATAGAATACGCGGAATAACTATCTCCGTAGAAACAAACTAAACGTTTATAATACTTCAGCAGAAACTCTTCTTCAGCAGAATCCATGTACTTCAGCAGATTCCTTCAGCAGTATTTTCAGCAGAATTCCTACTTTGCATAATTCCCAACAATCCTCCCCTAAATTGGAATTTGACTAGGTTAAGTTCCAGTTTCTTGATAGATCTTTAATCACTTCAGAACTAGAGGATTGTATTCGAACATCAGCAGCAAAGAACCAAAACAATTACATCTCTATGATGACAAAACTTTGAAACTCCATATCTTTGCAGCAACAAATGACAAAATGTACATCAAAACATATTAGTTTCATACTATTCTCATCACATCCAGGTGTGTTAACTCCTGTGAGAGGTGAATCATTGAAAATAATGGATTTGATGTCTCTTTACCAATATCCATTACTACTGGAGTAGCCATATGTTTGAGTTCGAAAACTATGGTACACTGATAACCATCTGATTTACTAGCAAATCAGCAACTATGAACGGATTTGACATGTCTTTACTTGTAGCCGTTTGCTCAGGACTAGTCAATTCTTAGGTAGAACGAATCACCTTGGTGAATTGATTACCAAATATGGTATTCCACTGCCTTTACCATAAGCCATATACTTATGGGCTAGCCAATTCTTGGATTCCAAAAAGGAATAAACCATGGTGAATTGATGACCATACAACCCTCAACAATGAAGCATGGGTGGTTGCATACCCTAAGATTTTGAGCAAACCATTACAGCTATCAATAGATTTGATGTGTCTTTACCAAAGATGTACCCTTTGGACGAGCCAACTCTTTGACATACACAAGGTACATCTGGTGAGTTCATAACCATAAACATAGAAATGTACAACAAATCTGCAAGAAAAGTTAGTCAAACAAAGAATATAAGAATGAAACAAACAAATAAACCAAGATACCAGAATTAATAAGTTGCTTGATGTTGCTGAAGTTGAGTCTTAATAAATCCAATCAATTGTTCAGCATGTAACCTATCATTCCCCACTGGTTCAGGAGGAACTTCCAACTTCTTTTTAAGCATACGTCTCATCAAGTTCACAGACAAAGGATAAATCTTATCAGATAGCATACACACAGTCATCCCATTCTGTGTCTCCAGCACATGCACACAAGGAAGAGGATAAAATCTCCAAGTCTCAACCTTCCACTTATGTGAATCTTTCCAAATTGAATATCCCTGACTATTTGGAAATTGAGAATCAAACAGAACTAGAAGATCACCCAACAAGTGTAAACCCGAACCCTGTGGTGAATTAGTATCATAATGCTTTGTGACAAGGCCATTGAGGGTAATCAAATATTGCCTATCCACCATATGGAGTATATCCTTCAAGAAGTTAAAGTGCATAGAAGTATCATCCAACATAAAAATGGTGTTAAGCTCTCCGTCAGTCAAAGTCCAATTAATCAACACACCATGAGACCCTTCACGAAAAGCATCAGCAGATCCTTCTTTAATAAAAGTTGAATCAGCAGGCATTAAATCCAAAGAACTATCCCTGAGTGACTTATGAATCCTAGAAGTGTATGTCCCATCAGATCTCACAGATCTCCTTAGAGTAACATGTCTCCTTTTAGACATCCTTTTCTTCCTCCTACCGGGTATATAAATTCCCATAGATACAGAGGATGGTACCTTCTCAGATTCATCAGAAACATCTTTAACAGGAATAGAAGAAGTAGAACTTGTAACAACACCACGCAAAGCATATATTCTCTCAAGTACTTCTCTGGCCCTCTTAGCTTTAGCAGCTGCTTGTTTAGCTTGCTTACCCAACACTGCTCCTACTTTATCAACAGGTGCAACACTAGGAATAGAAACATTCATATCCTTTGAATCCAGAGATGTAGTAGCCACACTAGGTACTGCTTCAGAAGAAACAACATGTGGTTCAGCAGATTGAACCCTTTCAGTAGAGTGTATAGCTTCAGTAGACGCGTCAGAAGTAACAACAGGAGAACTCATCTAAGGTGTAACATTAGCAAATGAATCTACAATCTCAACTTGCTTGGTTCTCTTTACCTTTGGAGCATCGGTACTATCAGCAATCCTCTTCAAATTAGAAGGTGGTGTACTCTGCTTCATAATCCGATTGTACATATTGAGTAATACATCATCAGATAAAGCCCTTACTTGCTTCTGTGTCAAACCAGATTGATAGACACTAGAACTTTGATTATACACCATAGTCCTCATATACTTTTTCTTCTGAGCTGTAGTTTGTGGTCTTTCCCTTTTAGCTTTAGTTCTCTGAGCATCAATGGCTTTTGTTTGTGCAGCTGCAACTTGTTTCCTTTGTTGACCAAGAGCCACCATCTGTGCAGCAAAAATTTCACTATCAAAGTCTAATCCTTAGATACTTTGTGCAAGAGTAGGATTTGATGCAACTTGATTAGTGTAATTATCCCATTGCTCATCAGTTAACTGAGTGGACATTTCATCAATTTCTCTTTGTCTCTCAGGAGGCAAATTAGTAGCAAACTGAGCTTCAAGCATTTGAGCCAATGCATGACTCTTCTTTATATCTGCACATTTAGCGAGCAATCTTTCTTGTTCTTGCCTTTCCTATTTACTGACTAGATCAGACCCAAGCTCCTCATCAATCATTGCGCCTTTCCCTTTGTCAGCAGGCTCATGAGCAGAATCAGCACTTACAATAGGAACTTTAAGAAAACACCCATGGAAATATCAACAGTAACATGTGAAGGAGTGTCTTCAGAAGTAACATTAGACTGAGGATCCAAATTAAAACTCCTTCCAGCAACAAATACTTCATCATGATCATTTGCTAAAGGTGGAGGACCTTGTGGTTCTTGTACAACTGAAGCTTGACCAAGTTCAGAATCAACATTCATCATTGGAGCATCAACATTCTCATCAGTAGTAACCACAGTTTCCACACATTGCAATTTTGATGACTCAGTGGACTCCTTGCTCAAATATTTTCTTGTTCTCCTTCTAGAAAACAGAATAGGTTCCTTGTGCTTAGATGATTTAGCAGCAATAGGAGTAGAAGCATGGGTTTGTTGAGCAACATTAGCCAATTTTTGAATCCAAATCAGCATCCTCTTGCTCTTCATCAGAAGAAACCACAAGCTTCCTTTTGCTATTGTGCTCAAGTTTGTCCTCTAAAGTCTGAACCTTTGTCTTTAACACCACAATCTCATTACCAAGTGTAGACTTAGTCTCAGCAAGCTCCCTTTTTTGATCTGCAACTTCTTTCACAGTCCTGTTGAGAAAAGTATATACAGATGTGAGAGTAATAGGGTCCTCACCAACTAGCGATTGCTCGTGGTAATGGGAGCCTCATTGGACCTTTCAGGAGAAATATGTTCATGCTAAAAGACAGGATATCTATCATCAAAAGTCTCTCTAACAGGACTAGGTGTGGCCTGTCTATTATCCTCATGCTCAAACTCATCAAGAGAAACATGAGTAGGTGGTGGACTAGGACTAGAGGTGGGCAAAGATGTGGGTGGAGGTTGGTCAAGAGTAACGTGTGCCGCTTAGCAGGTAGAAGGGCCCTCATCCATGGCAACTGATGGATTACCATCAGCAGCAACAGAAGTAGAGTGTGGAGAACCAACAACATTATCCTCATTAGCAGTATCATTGCCTTGAGACAACATAGCTGCTAGCAAAGGATGATGTTCCCCCTCAAAATGAGTTTTCATTGAAGCAAACAGTTTAGCACTAAGTGCACTTATGGGATAAAATGCTTGGACTTGGGTTTTAATGTCTAAAATCATTTGCAAAAACCTAGGGTACATTAAAAACTTATGCTTTTTCCTCTGAACATTTTCAACCATGTTATCAAAAATATATTTAGAAAAATTATAAGTTAACCCTCAGGATGCAGACATACAATCCCACAACCCAATTGAGTAGAAAATTGATCCCATCCCCCTGACTTATTACTAATACATTGAAGTAAAGTATGTACCAAAAACCTCCACATGGGGCAAAGCTTGTTTTTCTGCCACAAATCTGTTCGAGTACTTTGATAACCCACGCCTCTAAGCCCCAGATGTATCTCCATAGAATTAGAATGATACACCCCATCCACATCGTCCAAATGAAGTTGTCTCCTAATCAAATCCTCTCGTGACAACATACTGCTCCATCTATCATAGCTGCAATCTGTGTCACCTTTCGTAGCAGATGCCCAAAACTGTGTAACCAACGATTCATATATTGCATCTGGAGAGTATGTTAAAGCATAATGAATCTTGGATTGCTTCAAGAACTTCACCATTGGTTCATATAATTCATGACCCTTAGCTTTTCCCAAAAAAGCCACCTTGTTATGATCTTTCTTGAATTGAAGCGCCATGTGAGAAATCGTGATAAGGGGTTATGATTCACGCAAGTGGAAAATAACTTCAACCAATTTCAAACTTAACATTTCAGCAGAAACTAGAGTCAAACTGCTGAAGAAGGTCAATCTGCGTAAAACAAGAGGCTAATTATCCTTCAGTAAATATCTTTTTACTGTGACACCAACTCTCATTAATTGTCATAACACCTTGAATCCGCCTATAAGATAATCCTAATGCACACTTAACACACATCAATTTCCCCAATTAGCTTCACAAACCCTAATTTCTCCAATACTCCCAAAATCATCAACAATAGCCATGTCTACCAAACCAGAGGTCATTGATCCAACCTCCTCTCCATCATCATCATCTTCATCATCATCAGCAAGTGATGATTCACGCATATTATTTCAAAATGCTTATCAATATAAACCTCGACCTTTAAAGTCCCCCTTTCTCCCTTCTTCTAAAGATCATAGTGTAGTGGATCCAAGTGAGTCTTCTAGTGATTTTGATTACTCGAATCGTTTAGAGCCACTTTTCAACAAGAAGAGTACATCACACCCCCAACCTTCAACACCTCAACCTTAACCAAGGCCACATGCCAAAAGAGAGGTGGTGGTAGCTCTTCCTGCGCCATGTTTTGGTGCTTCATCTCATATCGTTAAAGGAAAGGGCAAATGGAAGATGGAGTGATTGCTTTATGGTGGAACGAGTAGATGGAACAACTGAAGATTATCATATCACAAATCCATCTATCATATCCACCAGTTTCATCTTCGTTTTCATCAATCCATCCTTCCCATTTTTGTCTTCAGCTTCTTCGTCGTACTGGTCATGCACATCCAGCGTTTGGAATAGATGATAGGAGCTAGTATAGGTTTAGTAGATCTTGTATAGAAATGGTCTTGTATTGTCATTTGAAGTTGATTGTAAGCTGTAAACTGTTTCTTGAATGAATGAATGAACAATTTAACTTCAGTACTTCTCTTCAGTAGAAACAAGCTTTAAGCTCACTTGACCATTTTCGAATTAACCAAACTGTGTGAGCAACAACTTATATAAGCAATCTGCAAAACAGACACAGAGTAGCAAACACACCAAACCAAACAAACAAAACTCAAAGAATATTAGCAGGTTAGTGTTAGCAAACAAAAAGATAACCAAATATCTACAAAGTTTACAAAGAATATACAACTAAAATCCTCCCCTGAGGCATATGCCTCCCCTGAGGCCTATGCCTCCCCTTAAACTTTGCAGCTAAGGGTTAAGCATCCCAATATTGACAACTAGGTGTTGAAACCTAGGTCCATCAAAAGCTTTAGTCAATAAATCGGCCACATTATCATCAGTGTGAATCTTAACCACTTTTATCAAATGTTTTTCATATGCATCTCTTATAAAGTGGTGCCTGATTTCAATATGCTTAGTTCTACTGTGGAAAACTAGATTTTTAACTATGCATATGGTACTTTGATTATCAATAAAAATTGTGGTGTTCATGAAGTTAAACCCATAATCCAACAATTGATTTTGTATCCATAGTACCTGTCCACAACAATTGGCAGCAGCAACATACTCTGCTTCAGTAGATGAGGTAGCAACAATAGTTTGTTTCTTGCACTGCCAAGAAATCAATCTTCTTCCAAGGAATTGGCAACCTCCAGTTGTGGATCTCCTATCCAGATTTGCACCAGCATAATCACTATCACTATATGCTTCCAGCTTAAAAGGAGACTCTTTTGGGTACCAAAGACCTAAATGGGGTTGGCCTTTTAGATACTTAAAGATCTTTTTGACTGCATTCAGATGGGAAGCAAGTGGAGTGACTTGATGTCTAGAACAAGCACTCACATCAAAGGTAATGTCAGGCCTAGAAGCTGTTAAATACATCAGTTAACCAATCATAGATCTCATAAGTGAACATTCACAAATGGATCGGTTCAATGTTGTTCTTTGGTTTTGGAGCTTCATTAGGTGTAGTGGCAGGTCTGACATTCTCCATATCAAACTTCTTCAAAATGTCTCTCACATATTTCTCCGATGGATAAAAATACCATCGTTTCTTGAACTTGTAAACCCAAAAGAAAGTAAGCTCCCCATGGCACTCATCCAAACTCCCTTCATCAGCTTCTCAAACTCCCTGCACCAAGCTTCTTTTGTGGAGCCAAAGATAATGTCATCCACATAAACCTGCACAAGTATGATGTCTGTGGAATTCTTCTTTAGGAAAAGTGTTTTGTCAATGGCACCTCTTCTATAACCATGCTTCAGCAGAAATGATGAAAGCCTAACATACCATGCTCTTGGTGCCTGATGTAGTCCATAGAGAGCTTTAACAACCTTGTAAACATGTTTAGGATTATCTGGGTCTTCAAAGCCTTTGGGTTGAGTGACATAAACCTCCTATTCGATTCCACCATACAGAAAAGCACCTTTGACATCCATTTGATAGACCATGAATCCCATGTAAGATGCATAGGACAAGAAAATTCAAATGGCCTCAACTCTAGCAACAGGTGCAAACACTTCATCATAATCAATTCCTTCCTCTTGTCTGTATCCCTGAGCCACTAATCTTGCTTTATTTTTAACCACAACACCCCTTGCATCTCTTTTATTCTTCAAAATCCATTTTGTCCCAATTGCATACTTACCATCAGGTAGTGGTACCAAGATCCAAACCTGCTGATTTTTGAATTGTTGCATCTCTTCTTGCATTGCTTCAAGCCAACTTGAATCTTTAAGAGCTTGAGTAACACTGGTTGGTTCCAATTGAGAAATAAAACAAGCAAACAGACAATGCTTAAAGTCTGTGTGATTGTCCCTTTGCTGGTTTGAGACATAGGATAGAAAAGCAACCTATCCATATTCAGAACTTGTCACAGTCCTTCTAGTTCTAACAGGTGCTAGAGGATCACCAATAACATTGGATTGAGGATGAGCAATGTTGATCCTCTTTGTAGCAAAGGGCATTGACTTCAATAGATGTATCAAGATTAGTCACAAGTACAAAATCACTATCATAGGAAGGTGAGGTGAAGATTCCAGCTTTGGGTTGATGGTTACAAAGATCTGAAGGACATGGAGATCGCGTATAGGGTTCTCCAAAGTCTGTGGACACACGAGTAGGAATAGGAGACTCTTCAGAGAAACAAGAACCTTCGGAGAATCATGATTTCCATCGACGTTTGTTTAGCAATCTCTTCATCAAGCCTTTCAGCATCAAGGTTGGTGGGAGACTCTGGTGTACCTACATTTTGACTCTTATCAGAAGTAACTTTAGAAGTATCACCTGCATTGTCAGTGGGAGACTCTGGTGTACCTACATTTTGATTAGCCACATGTCTAGAATAACCCAAGTAATCAGTTAAGTAATCCAAGTCAAAAGACCAAACATGTCCTTGACCTTGCACATTGGGCTTATCTTCTAGATACCTCAAAGGTTGTCTCCACAATCTTTCTAGCATTCAAATTATATCCCCTGTAAGCCTTACTATGAGCCGAATAACCCACAATATACCCCTCATCAGCTTTCTCATCAAATTTACCCAATGGATCACTTGTGTTCAAAATGGTCACTTGACACCCAAATGGTTTGAGGTAATGTATAGCAGAACTTCCCGTGAGAAGTTCATAAGTTGTCTTGAAATGAGGTCTAGTAATGGATACCCTGTTCAGTACATAACAAGTTGTGCCAACTGCTTTAGTCCAAAACATGGTAGGTAATTTAGAGTCTGCAAGCATAGATCTTGCTTCCTCTATTAAGGTCCTATTCTTTCTTTCAGCTACCCCATTTTGTTGTGGGGTTCTTGGAGTGCTATAGTCCCTTTTTATCCCTTTAGACTTACAAAGTTCTATTAAATTAGCATTCTTGAACTCTGTCCCATTATCACACCTAATACCTTTAACCTTTTTGTTCAACTGGTTTTCAATAAGGGTAATGTACTCTTTCAACACTTGAGATGTTTCATATTTAGTCCTCAGAAAGAATACCCAACAAAACCTGCTGAAGTCATCAGTGATTACTAAACAAAAATACTTGTGATCAATACTTCTGACTTGGGTTAGACCAAAGAGATCCATATGTAGCAACTGAAGAGGTTCTCAAATCATGCTCACTACTGTAATAGCTTTGTATGAGGCTCTGTGTTGCTTTCCTTTGTTGCAAGCAACACAATTATGTTCATTGGTGAAAACTTTGGAAGGAAGTCCTTCAACTAGACCAAGTTTAGAAAGTTTGTTGATGGTCTTGAAGTTCACATGAGCCATCCTTCTATGCCATTTTTTAGATTCATCCAGGGATGCTTTGTCCACCAAACAAGTTAGGTCACCTTCTGGTTGAACATCATTCAAGTTGAATGTGTATAGATTGTGATTCATAGGAACTCTCAGCAGAATGGATGTATCTTCTGGGAGTTTGAAGTCTTTAGATAGCACAAGACATTCATCCTCGGAGAAGAATACTTTGTTCTTGGTGTCACAAATTTGTGAGAATGAGAACAAGTTGAAGTGTTGCAGTTCCTTTATATAGAATACATTCTCAAAATCTAGTAGAGGTGTTTTGATGGTGCCTTTCCAAAGGATTCTACCATCACTTCCACCAAAGGTCACATTGCCTCCTCCTTGGGTATGGGTTATGCATCATATCTCTATTTCCTGACATGCTTCTTGAACAACCACTATCAACAATGCCAACTTCCTTATGCTTAAGAGGATGATCCTACAACAACAACAATAAAATATACAAAATATTAGTACACTATAGAGGCTCAAGTCATTATGACTTGAACCTCGCCTGGATCATTAGAGTAATGCCATGCATGTGTATAAGATCCACCATTGTTCTTAGGTTTCCATTGAAATTTAGGTCCCTTTTGAGTCCAAGAACAACCTGCTGAGGGCTTCACAACAGTATCCCGATATCCCTTCCCATTATTCATAGAGTCAACACAACCAGGCCAATAACCATTTTGAAAATAAGAACTTGTTGGTTTCACATAAGGTCTAGCAACAGATCTTCTCCAAGGAAATGAAGAAGGGTTAGTTGCTTGAGGAATAAAAGATGGTATAGTATTAACATTTGTCCACATTGGTCTAGGTTTCTTTTGACCAGCACTTGCATCCATTCTTTGCTCATGAAAATCACAATCCTTAATCAAATGAAATTTGCTTCCACAAACAAAACATGTCTTCTTTTTAGAAGATTTATTCAAAGTAAACGATGTTCTATTACATGCAAAAGCATTCAAACCACAAGAATTAACAGAATTGTTTTTAACAAACTTAAAAGCATTATTGTGCAAAGAATTAAAAGACAAGTCTTCAAAGAAACTGCCTTGGAAGTTGATTCCTCAGCTCAGGCTTGTAAGCAGCCTTGGGTGTAGGCTTGGGCAAAATCTTGGGATGGTCCGACTAGTCATTTGAATCACACCGGTAGAAGAAGTAGACCCTTGGTCGAGGACTTGTCACTGTCACAACAAGAGACAAAGTCGTAGATGAAGAATCGGTCCGCAAGTCTCTTGACTTTTTGCCATACAGATGGTGTGATCCATCAAAGTCAACAGTGATGGAAAGGTCAATGGGCATATGTTCACCTCTAATAGGTCCACTTACAACATGTAAATCACCTTCTTTTACAAAATTAGCTAATCCTGCTGGTGTAGATTTACGTGTGTCATCCCTAGCTTCTATCCCTACATACTTCTTAAAGCCTAAGCCTATTGCAGTATTAGGGTTTTGACTAGCATAGATGTGACTAGCTAACTTGTTTCCATTCAATAACCATTCTTTATGCCTAGCTATTTCCTCTTCTAGTTTCTCAATTAGCACTTTGTTTTCAGAAACTATATCAGCTTTTTCTTTCTCAGTACGTTTTAAATCAATTTTAGCACAATCTAAATCACTTTGTAACACCCTGATCTTTTCATCATAGGCCAATTGATTCTTTTGAAACCAAACTTTTTGTCTTTCTAATGTTTTTAAAGCCTGTTTATAAGCCTCAACATCGACATAGCATGCATTATATTTAGGTTTCAATTCATCATAGGCTGCTTTTAATTCATTATATCTTTCACTACAATCAAACACACAATTTTGTACCTGAGAGATGCGCATGAAGGCAAATTGATCATGCCTATCTTCTGAAGTACAGCTAGCCAGCAATCCAGTATTCTCAGCACCAGTACTTTCATCATTTACATGCTCATGCATCTTCCAGTCAACATGGTCATCCATAGTGACAAGAGTTGTGGAGGATCCACCCTTCAAAGTTTCAACATCCTTTTGAATCACGATAGGAATATCTCACCTCATCACCTACCTTCCTATCCTTGCATTCTCTAGAGAAGTGACCCATCCGACCACAAGTAAAGCATTTGACCTTGCCTCTGTTAAACCTAGTGGATCTCTTCGAAGCCAAACTTTCTCCCAGAATTACTCTCAAACTTCTTGATGTTCATTGAGAGCATAGCCAGTTGCCACTTCAAATTCATCTCTTCCATGTCAATTGATCCACCGCTCAAAGTCCTCGTCCCAACAAAAGAGTGAATCACCTCTTCCAATACACTACTGGATTTAGGTTGAGAACTTGATGAAGTTGTAGTGTATGTAGATGCCGAGGAAACAGACTTGGAGCATAAGTCATCTTATTTGAGGAAGCCCCAACAAAAGCTGTATGACTAGGAGTGGATGAACGAAAAGGACTTCTCACATCAGGCTCAAGAGATTTAAGTCTCATAGCTTCATCAAAAGTGAGCATGTCCAGCCCACCTTTAGCTTTGAGGGCAATGCTTACCTGCAACCAAGATGTAGGTAAGGATCTCAAGAACTTTGAGTTGTAGTCATCATTATTCTGCTTTGCCTTCGCTGATTCAGTTGACTCAAGATCTTATGAAACCCGTCATATCCCTTGTGGATACCTTCTTCTTCATTTGGAATCTTGAAACTGTTTCAAAGATAGATTTCCTCATTCTCCTTGACTCTTCATTCCCACCAAACCTAGCCTTGACCCATACCAAATGTCCTTTGCATCATGCATGTAGTAAAAGTCACCCAAGTGATCTTCAGGTATAGCCTGAAGGAGAATAGTTCTCACTTTGTTCTCTTTCTTTGACCGCAAGTATTTCTTCAAACAGATTGGGAGGAACAATGGTAACAATACCATCAGGATCTGTGATCGTCCTCTTCAAACTGTTCCCATTCTTCACAATTTCCTAGAGATTCCAATCAATGTTGGAGATCCAATTCTGCATCTTCATAGCCTACAAATCATATTCCTCCTTCTTTAGGTATGGAAATTTTGCATTGCGTTTGAAAGACTGTCGCTGCAGAGATGTGTTGTTATGGTTGTTGGTGGCCCTCATTATCGATGTCCGATCCGCATGTTGAATGTTGTTTTGGTTGTAAGGGTGTGCGTAAAAGATTGTTCTTAGTATTACAGACTCCCGAGGCTCTGATACCACTTGTTGAAACCATAGACCTTGATAGATCTTATGAGCACTCGTAGATCGTTAGTTATACTTATGTAATCACAAGCACACTAAAAGACAGTCTCTATAACTCGCATTTAAGCGGAAATTAAACACAAGAACAAACACAAATAACTAAGAACGCTTTGATCCTCTATGGATCTTTTAATAATACTAAAACTTTGTTTTCAACTCGCATAATTCATACTATTGTGTACCTTTTATAGACAAGGAACCCTAACCCGTTTCCCAAGAAACGTATAAACATAAAACTAAATAAGATATACATTATAACTTCCTAATAAAGCTCATGCATATCCTAAATAACTATAGAATACGCGGAATAACTATCTCCACAGAAACAAACTAAACGTTTATAATACTTCAGCAGAAACTCTTCTTCAGCAGAATCCATGTACTTCAGCAGATTCCTTCAGAAGTATTTTCAGCAGAATTCCTACTTTGCATAATTCCCAACACTTCCGTTTCACAATTGCAGCTTTAGGAGCAAGGTAATCAGACTTCCCTTTGCTCTTCTTGTCATTCTTTCCTTTTCCTTTGCCTTTAGCATTGACATTGGACTTTGAAGATGACGAAACATGCTCAACCCTATTTGCCTTTGCGTAATCATCAGCGATAATGCAGTTTTTCTCGAGCCAAATTTGTTGTCCTCTTCAATACAAAGACAAACAACCAAGTCTTCAACACTCATCTCCTTTCGCTTATGCTTCATGTAGTTCTTGAATTCTACCCAGCTTGGAGGTAACTTTTCAATAATAGAAGAACTTGAAAGTTTCACCAAAGTCATTCCCTCAAAGATGAATGTCGTGTAGCAAAACCTCGCAGATCTTGAACCCGACTCATCACATTCTTGAATCAACCATCTTGTAATCCAAAAAGCGAGCTACCAATGAACTTCTTTGTACCAAGATCCTGCTTTTGTAATTTACGCCCAATGACTCCCATAATTTTGGCGCCTGGTCTTGGCAAGCATTAACGCTGTACAAAGAATAACCAAACCATTCGTAACATAGTTGTACAAAAGTCTCAATGTTTCCATGCTTCCAAGGCTTGAACAACCTGTTGATTAGAGGATTGACCTTCTACAGAGTAAGGTTCCACTAAAGTGGTTCTCTTTTAAGAACCGCGAAAGGTTCAAAGTAGTGAGATAGAAGAACATCTTCTGTTGCCACCTCTTGAAATTATGCCCATTGAATTCTCTCGGTTTCTCAAAGATGATTAGCAACGCGGGTAGTAACCGGGCGCACTTAAGTCCACTGTGAGTAGTCACAGAGGGTAGTGGTGTTTGTCATTCTAAAAACAAACACAAACAATCAAACAAAACTGTTTTAAATGGTATCTACTTGTACCGTGACTGATTCAACAAAACTCTATCTTGGTTTTGATGGATCGAAAATCAGCTTTAATAGAAACTCTATCTTGGTTTTTTAAAACTGATAATAAAACCGCTAAAAAATGTTATAGACCAGAATCCAAATCAGTATGTTAAACTGTTTAATAGAAACCGATTTCCAAAGAAACTCAACAAGGTTTCGGTCGTAAAACAGATATAAAATATTGTTAATAATAAATCGATTTTTAAAAAGTGTTATAAATTCGTTAAACGAACTGCTTTTAAGATCGTGGAAACGGTGTACACTTTATTTATGAAAATCGATTATAATAACAATAAATAAACGACAAGAAATAAATAACGCATTTAATGGAGTAGAAGCGTAATATTTACACTATTCAACGTAATTTAAATGAAAGCAAGATAGAGAATGAACGAGGCTCGTGTTGAACACGATTCCCTTTAAAACATTTCGGCTGTCTGCTTCCCAGTGGTACAACGTATAAAGCTATTGTACAAATGCATCTAGACTCACTTGCCCGAAAAACACTGCTTCTGCGATCCTGACGAATAAACTGGAAATCGCCTCAGAATGAAGCAACACGGGTTTATTATCTTCCATTTATTTAAACCGATTCTGTCTATCTTTTTTACAAAGTTCTAATCAGTTCCAAAAATAAATGGATACAAAATCTGCAGCCCCATTTATTTAAACCGATTCTGTCTAACTTGTTTACAAAGTTCAAATCAGCCCAAAAATAAATGGATACAAAATCGCAAAGAAAAGATACGGTGCATGCAGGTTTGGCTCTTGAGTCGTGACTGTCCACGTCGCATGAGTTCGAAGCTTCAACCCATTTGGCCCGTAAATCAAGACCAAGCACACGACGTAGGTGTTGGAGAAACCAACAAATCATTTTGAAGGTTCATATCAAGATTTTATATAAACACACACCCCACTTTTTCTAGCATGTGGGATGTGTTTATTTTCCCAAATTTGTGTCTCACGGTCCCACTTTGAGACACGATATCTCATTCATATTAACTCCATTTTGGACATACTTTAGCTCGCTTGGCTTCGTCGAGGAGAACGCAAAAAGCTACCAAGAAGTATGAATATATATAACAAATACATATATTAAATAATGTCCAAAATTTGCAAAAACTCATTTTGCAAAACTATTTTTCCAACACAGTAAACAATCTTCATTAAAAAGAATCATCATCATCTAAAAGTCATTACTGAAAATACAAACGTACCTCTAAAAACATGTTAATGGGAATTATTCCCTTGTAATCGACATACAGATCCGACATGGAGAAACTTTGAAACTAGCAGCTGCTGCTAGAACTCCAAACTAGTATACAAACACTACGTTAATGTTCCTAATTTACAACTGCATCATTTTGGTATGCTTTCCATTTTCAAATAACCCATTCAAAATTATCTCCTTTTACATTTTCTTTGCATCCATCAAGTCTTCATCTGCAAACTAAGAAGTTGCTTCCAAATTTCCTATTTTTCCATCTCTATTTCCAGTAGCTAAGAATTTCTTGCCAGTTTACAACTTTAATTTCACCGCATGTCGTTTTTCAACAACAATCTCAACAACATTGCTTTTTAACCCCTGAATTACCAGAGCAATTCTACCTAGTGGAGAAGCATCTTTCGCCCATAAGCTAAGGCTTTGCACCACATCTTCTTCCACCAGAAGTCTCTCGGGAACAGAAACCAACGAAACCACTTTCTCCCCATATTCAAATGGAGATACAAGACACGGATTACTCCCTTGCTTCCTTCCACCATTAACTCCTGGCTCAGAACAGGTACATGAAAACCATTACTAGCCAAAAGTTTTTTCCGATTTCAACAATGACGTTTTCAACAAACTTCTTATCTTGGTCAACGTGCATTATTTCAGTTTCTTCTATAATAACTGAACCCGAGCTTGTATATGTCTTAGCATCAAGAAAATAAGGTAACCAAGACAGAATACGATCCACCGGAGTCATCACTCCACTACTCAAAAAACTTGGTCTCAACTCCCTTTCCGTAATAAACAGAAACTCAAGAACCAAATACACAAACCCAACTACTTCTGTAACACCAACATACTTCATAACCTCCTTAAGAATCCTAGACTCCAACACACAACAACCCAAATCTGAACCACCCGCAAACCATAAGAACTACTTTTTACTGATTATCCGGCCCACCGATTTTTAACCAGTTACCCTAAACACCAATATCAATCTTACAGCTCGTGAAGCCTCTTCCGATGATGAAAAAGCAACAAAATCAGAACCTCTGCTGATTCCACTTTGATCACGCATAACCTAATAATAAAAAATCTGAATGTTAGAACTTAACACATGAACAGAACATCTATGCAAAGTAAATCCAAACACTTTACTACTTTCATCTCATGTAACTTGCTCAATATATGTATAAAAACGCAGACATAATCGAACTTATTGCTAAAATTCCATTCAGACATTTCAGCGAACACTTAGCATTCCTAATTTGCAAATGTGTAACACATACAAGTAGCAAGCAAAGACAACCAATAAATGAAATTTTCTATTCAACAATATACCCTGTTTTGTTCGTAGGTGACTTCCTTGTTATCGGTTTTCCACTCAAATCGTAGTGATGGTAGTGGTGATGCATTCATAAGGGTGGTGGTGGATTATCATGGTTTGGACGCTTGAAAGTGGTTGAGACGGAGATGAAGAAACGTGAGGTCTAATTGTCAATTGTGAGTGAATAATTTGGCGGGGACTCAATTAATTAGCGGGCTATTTAAACATCAACTCTTAAGTTTTACCACCAATTAAGAGAAGTTAAATTTTAGTCAAATTTTAAATTTATTTGAAAATTTTTGATGATAATTTTACGACACTAGTATTTCGTTTAGCGTACAATATTAAAAAAGGTGTACAACAACAAATAATTATACTCGTAAAATCGTGATTCAGGTTCGATCATTGATGCAAAGCCTATGTTTTTTGAAATATAAAGTGTGTGTTTTTGAAAAGTTAGTAAGTTTAAAATTAATCAAGCTTAAGGTGAATTAATGGATACTAGCAGGGTACCCGCGCGATGCGGCGGCGGGTACCCTGTGATTGAATTTTCTGATAATGTGATGTTATGAGGCCATATTTTTTTAACAATTAATTTAGAAAATAATAATAATGGAGATCTTGTTTAGTTTCCTTTTCGTTTTCGAGTCTAGGTAGATCTTTCTTATTACTGTGAGTTGGGGAGTGTCCAGTAGGTAGCCTAACAAAAAAAAAATCTTACAAAGTTAAAAATGTTTTTTCAATAATGTAACGGTTCACTTTTTTGTTTTAGTCGAGTGAGTTTACCGAGGGATGAACCATTCACAATTTTGAGCCAACCGACCCGTTCAACCCTCATGCTGCAATGGCGGCGACTCTGTCGTATGCAATAGCGACCGAATCGGCCGACGACCGGCGCCTAATGGCTTTATTTTTAAGTGCTTGGCTTAGTAGCTTGGTTAGATTGTACGTTGTGGGTAAATGGTTGTATATTTTGGTGAATGGGTAAATTAAATAGTGTATTAATTGTATATATTGAATAGTGTTTTTTAGTTTTATTTGTGCTTCAAATAGTTGTAACTTATGCTTTTTTACTTGTATTTGCTTAAAAGTTCTATATTAGGAAATCTTAAAAAATTAATAGGAGGGAAGGTATAAGTTGCATTATAAGTAGTGTAGATATAGATTAAGGATTATTTAAGCAAAGCGCCATTTAGTTAAGAATTCAAGATGTAACATTTCAAGAATGGACATTCACTCTTTATAAGCAAATTAGAGTCACGAGTTGTAACAATGGGGATAATCACACGTAAATGACACTGCTTGTAATTGTCGATGAAAGTTTTGTTTGCGTTTCACTACCGACTTTGTTCATCATTTACGTGTAATAATGTTGTAGTCATATATTGGGTATGTTTGGCAAAAATAAATTGTGCTGGTGTTGGTGATGATGCTGATGTTGATGTTGGTGCTGAAAAAAATTGTAAAAAATAGATTATTTTTATAATCTATATGAAGTATAAAACAACTTCTCTCGATGACTAAAAGGTTCACTGTATAGTTTAAAAAGACAATACTTCAATAAAATATAAGAAGCTATAACATAAACACATATATGTGTTGGGTTTTTAAGATACTACTGCTCTTGGAAGAATCAACTGCTCATGGATTTCATTGAAAAATGCTCTAAGTTATAACTGCTGCTGGTATGATTGAAACTGCTGCTGCTGTATCCAATCTACTGCTAGGTGTTGCTGGAAATGATCAAAGGAATACACTAAGTGGCAACTACTGCTAGACTTAATGAAACTACTGGTGGTATAAAGTTTCTGCAGTTGAAGACTAAATACTACCAGAGTAAAGATATCTACTGCTGATGTATTTTAAACTACTGTTGTAGTATTAGTGTCAGATTGTATTTATGAAATGACGTGTATCTATTATTTGGTATTAGATAAACATAGAAAAGATTATATTGTGATATACATTGTATAGGAAATCATTGTAACTTACTAGGACTCCTTATCATATAAAAGGAGGACCTAGGTCATTGTTTAGATATATGTTTTAAGGCGGCTTCAAGGTTGTAAATCCTAGTGATAATTAAGATCACTCGTATAATTATTCTAATAATATTGAAGCGTTTGGTTGTTAATCTGTGTGTTCTTCTTATTCATCAAGTGTTATAATTCTTGTTAGTCATTAATTTTGATATTTTTCCATTTACCAGAAACAAAGTTGCCCCCTTTTAACGCATCGTAAAATGCATTATAATTATTAAATAACATTTTTTTTCAGTGCTTATGTAAACGGGTAAATGGAGTAGCAATAAGCAATGCTAACCACTACCAAATGACCAAGTGGCAAGTCACATGGCCTCGTCACAAACTCACAAAGAGGTATTGGGTAAAATCCTCATAAGGTCAAAATTTGTGGGTGGCTCGTGAAATGTAAAAAAACAGTCGCGGCGATATAAGGGTTAAGCAGCATACATATGATTATGAAACTCTCCCTACTTGGGTAAACTGAACAAGAGAACCTCATCTACTTGCTAGTTCACATAAGCAATGTTGTAGAAACAAAAATCATTTAATAACTGTTTGTGCAAATATTACGATATTTAATCTATACAGTCTTGTTTGTTTTGATTGATGACAAACATGTAACTTGTAATACATAACGTAAAATGTACAAGTTACTTGTAATCACACTTTGTCTCAACATACATTCAACACCTCTATGTCTCAAGTCCGTATGTTACAACACAGGTTCGTAAATGTTTGTTATGTGGCATTATGATCAAACCCATTAACAAATCATTTAGAATGTTTAAAATACGTTTAGAGTCACTAAGTATTTTAATAGGTTAACCATTCTATTTCAAACCTCATTTTACATTTTGCATTCACAAGTATTTCATACAAATACTAAGTTTTCTTACTTGACAAAATACATTTTATTTTGACAAGCACTCAACTAGGTATTTTATTTTACAAAAGGTAACTAGACATTTTATTAACTAGTTACATATTACATTTTACAAGTTTACTTTGATAAACTTTTTAATCTAAAATAGAAATACATATTGCATCATGGCATGTATCATCTTTGTAAACTCTAGAAGATTTCATAGAATATTTTATTTAGATTTGGACTCTACATAGCTTACACAATCTTGGATGGATTTGGTTGACTTTGGTAAGATTTTGGTAATCTTGCCGCTGATTCTCACTTCGGTACCAAATGTAGACACGGCGAACCCTTTTGAGGGTTCCGTGGTCTGGACGCCTTCGTCCATTTTGGCTATAAATAACAAGCCAAACCAAGTTGTTTAATAATCCCTTCAACACACTTTCTCTACCCCTTCTGCATCATTTAGATCTCAGAGATAACAATGTAGAAACATAGATTAATCACCCTCACCATCACATGATCACAATGCTTCTAACATTCATCTTTGTTGTAAGCATACTCTACATCTTGATCAACCAAGTAATGCTTGGAGATCTAGCCATCACTACTACAAAAAATCACACAGAAACTTGGTCAAAATAGCCCATGAAGAGTGGTTTTGGAACCACTCTCTGAAGGGGGGGATCTCCCTGATCAAAACATATAGAAACCGGTTTGGCAACCTGTCTCTATTAGAAGCATCAACACCGGTTTTCTCTTTAAAACCGGTCTCCATTATAAAGTAAACAAACATATTTTTATTGGACATTGACACTGGTTCTTCTACAACCGGTCTTTATAGAAGCATCCGACCTATCTTTATATAAAGTAAAAAGATATGTTTTTATCTTAAAACGTGTCTTTTTAGTTAATCTATTTTATTAATAAAAAAATCATTTCTAGAATTTTCCAATTTTTTAGAAATTATAAAATATTATAAATGTTTTTTTTAATAAAGAAATTTGTATAAATGGAGCACATATATATAAGGTGATTAAAATATACCACGAATATCGAAATCATCAAAGTAAATTAAGATAATACATTAATTCAACTAAACATAAATCTTAGACAAAATCAAAATTAAAACACTAGAATTCAACAAACTATAATGAAAAACACTAGAATTCAACATAACGGAACATCATTATCTAGGATTAATCACGCCACAATGTAAACCATGCACCAATGATGTCGTTCAACTCTTTATTCTCTAATGGACGCTCATCACTCCAAGGTACCTACATGTAAATTAATGAAATAAATGGTTATAAAACAAATAAACCATTCTTTAATGGATGCTCGTCACTCGATGGTACCTACATGTAAATTAATGAAACGAGGTGAGTGGCGCCCGCTGCATTGCGGTGGGGCTATTTGACGGGGTTTTTGCCCTATTTTCCAGTGTCGTTTGGCGGAATGTGAATGAAAAAGCACATGTTTGAAACTTTTGTATAACTTATGTAAAAGTTTCAGCGCAGATCCAATGATTTATACAAATCTACTTATAAACAATGCAAATAAGATGAAACTATTGTCGCCACCTTCCATTATTTAGTGGTTCTATCATACTTACACTAAAAAAAGAAGGCACTATTTGCTGTTTGATTTTTTCATACCACTAACTGTCCGCAATCGCAGAAATAGACCTACCACTATAGTGTAGGTACTAAACCAATAGTAACATCATTTGACAGTATGTACGCTTGTGCGGATGCATAAATAATCCGATAATAATAGCAAATTGCAGTTTAAATGTGTGTACCAGTAATTTAGTGTGTAAACGTAGAAATAAACCAATAATGATGGCCTTTTAGCATCACAAATAGAACACTAAATCTATTTATAGCAGAGGCATTCAAGACTTACAAGGAACAGAAGGAGTTAAATCTGAAAGCGAGAGAAACTCCAAAAATCTTCCAAAGTCAAACCTCAAATTCCTTAGCTCTCCATTTTCATCAACATCCTTTGTTGTGCCAATACCGCTTCACGACATATTCTTTCAAGCAGCAGCTTACTCCCTTACTTCGCATTCCCCTTCACTTCTGATTATCTCATGACTTAAGACACAAGTAAAAAGTTAATCACTTGCAAACACTACAAACTGATGTCAAGATGCAAAAATATATATCAGATTTGTGACATAGCAGTGCCGACTGCTATGTAACTAATGAAAATAATAAACGATTTGGATAGTGGGTAAACATGGATATCTTTGATACAGTTAACCATTTTGCCCAAATGCATACCCAAACACTCGCTTACTTTATACAGAAAGTTGACCTTGTATGCTTGCCTGGGATAATTTCCTATTTCTTTTGGAAGAAAGTTTGTTGTCTCCTAAAGGAAGATATAATCCCTTCCTCACCATTACCATAATTTCTCAGCTAAAACAGCCGTCCTCAACAAGAAACCGATTTGACCTGTTACAAAATGAGTACCATAATCTAAAAAGATTACTAGAAATGGGTTTTAAATCAACCTGAAAAATGAACTGCAAGACTGGGTATACCATGTATTATCCTAGCAGTTTTTCGAGGGTTAAACTTCGCATTCGAAGTGCTATCATGTATATAATGGATAGAAAATCAAAAATATAAGAACTATATAACTTAATTACCTGTTGTGCTCATGGACTTTCACATCCATGAATCTAAAATAAGTTAATATGCAAATTTTACCTTTAAAATTGTTGTCATACAACCGATGACCCAGGAAAGTGAACCGAAGAGGTGGAGTTTGGGTTTTTCTTCCACCGAGAAGCAAGCAGACGATCGCCATATACTGGGGACTCTGGCTCGGCAACTGGAACTCTAGAAGTTGACCAGGTTCCTTAATTGGTGGTTTATCTGCAAATGCTCAAGCAAAGCACAACATAAAAGAATATAATTAAACATTGTGTTTAAATTAATAATTTCCTATTAATATTGGGAAGCATGCTCAAATCGAAAGTGCAGAAATTAGCAACAGTTGGAAACATATTGTTTAGCAACTGTTTTCAGCTACCAAAATACCTGCAATGCCGACACCCTCATTTACATCGCATCCAAGGTTTAAAAGTACGGAAGGCGAGCCTCGAGGCGTTTTCCCTTAGCCTCAAGAGGCGTAAGCCTCGAGGCGAACCGAGGCGTAAGGTTGAGGCGGAATTAAAAAAATATAGAAATTATATATCTAATATCTATATTAAAAATACTTAGCATCAAATAAAGTTCATAATTAATCAAGGGGAAATCATCCTGTCATAATGTACAGGGAGGTTAGATGTCAAGGTTATAAAGGAAGGACTAATTATGAAATCGAAAATATTGCAGGTGACAAATGCAAGTTTAAAACTTTTCTTTGGTTTTATATGTGTTTTGCTGCAGCTATGCCCCCACAACACACACATAAACACACTTTTACACAAACATTTCTCTCATCTCTCAAAAATTTCGTGACCGAAACCTCCACCGCCGCTCTCCGGCCAATATTCCGCCAATTCACACCGAAAATTACACCACCTATACTAAATGATAGATCGTCGAAAGGAGATCATTTTGACATAGGGTACGCGTAGTGAAACCCACCGACGCCTCTAGATCTACATTTTAAGTTTCAGACTTTTTGTTTTTGCCTTCTCCTCCGCTTCATACCCCACGCTTCTTCTGCTCATACCCGCCTCATTCAACAGGCGACGTCCAAATATACCACCATGAAGCCGCTCATATGCGACTTACGCCCGCCGAGCGGCTTCGCGCCGCCACACCGCTTTTAAAACCATGATCGCATCAAATGGACCATGGATCTCTTTAACTGAAGTATTCAAAATCATGTTCCAACTCTCAAATGCAATCTTCCCTAGTTACGTCTTTAAGTTCTTTCGTAGGAAGTTGCTTATATTGAACCTGCTTAGGAAAAGAAAACAATGGTACAATATGGATATATAAGCCCGACAAAACTGAAAAAAGTCACAACCCATATACTCTTCAAGTTTGTTATACAAAAACCAAAGAAAATGACTTAAAAAATTATAAAAGAGACCATATTATGAATTATCTCATAATTTTCATTCTATTGTTCCACATACAGAAACCCGAATCTGCTATAAAATGTCAAAAAATTTGCTATATGGATTGTTTGAGATGAAGACACATCAGAATATTGTATAGCTGATTTGACGTCAAGACACATCAAAGATGTCAATAATGTCAACGTTGCAAGGATAGTAGACTGTACCGCACTTCTAATGTCACGCACCGTAGTCGTAGTCCGGTTCCTCCAAACATTTTCCCTTGACAACGCCTTCCTATGATCTGCAATTTTCTATGTCAGAATGATCGTGCTCTTCTTTATGTGCAATTATATCCTGCTATCGTAATAAGAATTACTGGCCCATATATCTTATATTCCTTTAAAAAAAATTAAGATGCTATATAATATGTATGAATTCACTTACTACGAAATCCTCTTCTTCCTCCCCATCCACAGCTTCCTTAGTCTAAAAAAATTAAGATGCTATATAAAAGACCTAAGATTATATAATAGACCACAACTTCACAAAGTTGAAACACAAGAAAATGAACAAGTATAAAAACAATGGTACCTATTGTAACACATAAGACACATGAATATGGTATTTATAAGTAGCAACATGGTTTTAAAAACGGTGAGTGTGGCTTGAGGCGCCGAGTATGCAGGGCATAAGTCGCAGACATGAGGCGCTTCATGGTGGTATATTGGAACGCATCTCTGTTGAATGAGGCGGGTATGAGGCGTAAGAGGCGGAGGCAGTATGAGGCGAAGAGGCAAAACCCAAAAAGTTCAAACTTAAATGTAGATCTAGGGCGCCGGTGGTTTCACCAAGCGTACCCTATGTCAAAATGATCTCCTTTCGATGATCTATCATTTGGTATAGGTGGTGTAATTTTCCGGTGACGGGTGGCCGGAATATTGGCCGAGAAGAGCGCGGTGGAGGTTTCCGGTCATGTAATTTTTGAGAGAGATGAGAGAGAGAAATGTTTGTGTAAAAGTGTGTTTATGTGTGTTTGTATAGCATAGTGCAAAGAAAACACATATAAAACCAAAGAAAAGTTTTAAACTTGCATTTGTCACCCTGCAATATTTTTCTCGATTTACATAATTAGTCCTTCCTTTATAACCTTAACATCTCACAAGTAATGTACAGTGGATGATTTCCCCTTTGATTAATTATGAACTTTATTTGATGCTAAGTATTTTTTTTAATATAAGATATTAGATATATAATTTCTATATTTTTTAATTCCTACCAACCTTACGCTGTTCGAGGCTTACGCCTCTTGAGGCTAAGGGAAAACGCCTCGAGGCTCGCCTTCCGTACTTTTAAACCTTGAGTAGCAACTTAGCAAACTTACTTAAACATGAGTCAATTTGGTTTGTTCCTTAATTAGCATTGAAATTTTGTTCATTGGCCCCTTCCTGCAACATAATTGGCAACATTAGTATAATGAAATAATATAAAACACATTACTTCGTATTATATTATAAAGATTAGAAATTATATATACCACACTAAGTGCATATAAAACTTTTAAAGCACTCTTAAGTTTATACAATGCTAATGTATACGTGAAACAGAATCCACATCAGTATGTGGTGTCCAATGTAAAAAACCTTCAAAACTACTTGATAATAACTAATATATGAGTGACTAACACCTCATGTTCATGGCCTTAATCATGTACATGACCAACTAACAACATAACACTACGTACCATTTAGGTCAGGTTTAGTTATATATAAAAATAAAAAAAATCAGTGATTGACGAGGCATTATCAACTCGAGATAAATGGCTTTCTAATCGTAACACATTCTTATAAAAACATCAATCTCTATCTCGTACAACCTGCTATTTGCGTAATCGTCAACACCTTTTCATGTATCACTAAACATCCATAATTAAAACCAAAAAATTATAAATTTATTCAGATAGGAATCTGAAAAACTTCATATGGTGGAAGCCCTGACGAAAGTTGCAAGAAAGTCGACAAAAATCTTACCTTAGGAAACAATAACACCTAAAAAGCACTTTTGAATGTATATTTTTGGCTAGATCTGATTATGCTCTTACTTGAACCATATAAATAACAAAAATCAAACATGAAAATGATGAATGAAAACATCTTACCAGAACAAAAATAAGCCGACAAAGCCACTGGAGATTCAAAAGAGAGGAAGATGATGTGCCCCGTCTTATTAGATTATTAGGTATTTTAAATTTTTGCTAAAAAGAATAGTAGATAGATCGAGGTAAGGAGGGAGTACCAAAAAAATAGGCCAGCCCAAATTTCTAAGGATGCATTTTAGGGGCCGTTTTGAAACTCGGTTCGATCTCGCCTACTCAACCTGGTTGAATTGGTTTTGTCTAAAAAAGCTGTCAAATTAAACCGGGTTTTTTTTTTTCCAAACCCAGTTAGACCTACCGTGTTTGAAGCGACCCGGGTCAACCCGGTTCTCAAAACCCGGCTAGGTTTTGTTTCATGTTTTTTTACAATTAAATCAATTAACTCTTATATTTGCTACGTAATTTTATTTACATGTTATATTTGTCACTAAATAGTTTTTAGGCTTAATATATGAAATAGTCTTGATTTATATATACTTTTTGTGTATCATTATAAATAATAATATTTTTTTTGTAGAAGATCGGATTGATCCGATGGTCGAACCGGTTGAACTAGTAACCCGGTGTCTCGACCGAGTCGATTAAAGACCCGGTTTTCAAAACATTGATTTTAGAAATTTGTGGCACATCTCGTAAAATCAAAATATGCATTTTAGAGAGTACATACACCGGTTGTTTCTTAAAAAACGGTTTCTATAACATAAATACATTGAGACATGTTGTTTCCTACGCACCATTGCCTTTGGTTGTGTGAAAAGACCGGTTTTTACCCACAAAACCAGTTTTTATGCATTTTGTATTATGAAAAGTGGTTTTTTCAAGAAAACCAATTTCAATTTGTTCCATTCCCGCTACTTTTTTATAATTGGAATAGGGTTTTATATAACCGGTGTCTATTTGGGGGTGTTTATAGCCTTTTATGTAGTAGTGCATCCCCAATCACCACAAGCTGAAGATGTATCACAACAAGTTTAGGGAACTTGTAATCTTCATCATGAAGGCTTCCTATCAATGGAAGATCATTTAGAAGTAGTTATTCATATCCACTAGACATTTGTTTCATGGATTATTATTGTAGAACATCATTGCATCATCACAACACCTTCACCAAACTAGATTAGATGGTTTATGTGTTTGTGCCATAAAATACAAGATTTGTTATGTTGGGCCATAAAACATATTGGGAGTGGTTGTACCCTTGTAAAAGAACTCGACATCTAGCTTAGTGTCGGAAATATTGTATAGGCGACGTTAGGTTGGTTCTACCTCGAACTAGAACCCGGTATTTAGCTTTGTACCGGAAAAAGTGTGTTTAATTTATTGTAAGGTTTTCTCCACGAAGGGAGCTTGTTGATTTAGTGAAGTAACTCGAAGGTACTCTGGGAGTGGAGAAGGAAAGGAGATCGGTGACTGAACCACTATAAATCATCGTGTTCGGTTTGCACTTTCCTTTCTTTATCTCTTTACTTTTATAGTTGCACTATACTATTGCTTGTAATGTGGTTTGATGTTGATGCTTGTGTCACAACTTGGTTTACTATGATTTACATTAGTCACAAACAATAAATGGTACTTTCATATTATAACAAGTTTCATAAACAATTTGATACGAAAGATCTAACGATTTTAAATGGTAACGTATTCACCCCTCCTCTACGTTTCCACAATTGGTATCAGAGCCACGTGGCTCTTATTTTCAAAACAAATGGTTTTTAAAATAGAGTACGATCCATGTATCATAACTCAATTAGCAATGAGTACTAACTAAATTAGTCAAGTACTTTGATAAATGGAGTTTTAAGAGAGCGTTTGGTACAAGGACAAAAACAATGTTGTATGATGTAATTTATTTGTTTTTACTTTGTAGGATGATAATATGACTTAAAACAATGTTGTATGCTAACCGGTTTATGCAGGGGATAGCACAAGTGTGTTATCAAATTTTACCCATTTTCACTTTTATGTGAAAATCGTTAGCCCTTGGTCAAAGTCTATGCTCCACTATGTTTGTATATGTGTTATCGACTTTCCCTAACTAGAAGTAATTAATGTCACATGTTTTAAGCAAAATTTCAGGTTTCAGAAAACTCCCCGACACCTAAAAAATGGGTATGTGAGCTTTTCTCGGTGTTCACGGATCGACGGCACCAAAATGTTGGTACCTCTGTTATGCATTTTGGTACCGCCATACCAGACAAAGGACAGGCGACACCAATTTAAGGGTTCCGTCTGTGTAAAGAAATGGTGCCGTGGATCCTACAGGTAAGTTGTTTAATTTTACTAAATCTCGTAATCTAATTTGCCAAATTTTGTTTCTAGGATAGTTGTTAATGCATATCTTTCATATCTCATTCAACACATCCTCAATGGATTAACTTAGGATGTTTGACATGATCTTAGACACTTCCATCTCATTAAAAACTACCATCTTTGTATGGATTAACATCAAATCCGTGAATCCTTAGTTCCATAAATCGACACATTAAGGATGGTCATTTTCACACCTTCACTGTTACTTTTCCTCAAGCTTAGCATTTCTTAAAGCAAAGTCAAAATGACTAAATCCTCAACCTCAAATAAGCCACTTAAGAAAACCACTAGGATTAGCATTCGATCTTGTTGCTTCATTAACTTGAAATCTTCATCCTCAGACTCATTACTTCTCAACATCTCATCACCCATTCAAGATGTGAACTTTCTAAACTTAAAGTACTCCAACTCCACCACCAAAATCACCCACCATTATGACTACTTCACAACCATCCAAAACACCTTCACTACCAAAGTCTCTAAAGCTTGTTCCTATCAAAATTTGTGAAACACCACCAACATCTCCTCACCCGTTTGCGGATGACTTAGATGACTTACCGAGACTAACAAATCTGGACTCATTACTTGCAAAGATATCATACACAAGTCTATCATATGACTATAGATATTGTTTTGTATCTACATGTATTGCCTCACTTGGTTAACATGAAAATAATGTGTCATCCTTCAAGACGATAAGTATTTACATAGAGTCATAACTCACACGTATGTTAAAGACATACTATCAAGTCTTGTTATCCTTGAGTTCAATCTAAGTTTTATAATCTCAACAAATTAAGGATTGACAACTTAAGTATTTCATCCGAAATATTCAAGTATATGCTTACATTGTAGTCATTAAAAGTCATATCCGAAAAATCAACACCCAAGTATTTTAACTATACATGTTGAAACACTTATCCAAAACAAACAACCCACTGTGCCACTTATCCCTCTTTGACACCTACTATCCCTCTTCCATCTTTTGGCACCATTGCGTGATTGCTCATTAAATCAAACGTGCCCTTTCAAGGTGAACCTATACCTCAACCCTTAAGCTTCATAAACATAACCAAAACTTCAAGCACTTCACCCACTAGTTGTAGCAACCAATGAACCATAAGAATTAGTATCCGATTTTTTTGTGTTCAACATATGTGGACAAATAATCAACCTAAGTACTCCCATAGCACAACAAACCCCTACATCACCACATCCTTATTTAGACACACTAGAAGACCTACCACCTAGATCAACCAATCCACCATCCTTACCATCATTTGAATTCGCTGAGTGTATTGCTCAAAAAGCCCTTGTGTCCAACACTTGTACTGAATCAAATGCACGATTGAACAAACTCAACCATCCTTTCCCACAAATAAGGACTTAGATAATTCATTATGGCTAGAACCTCAACTATCAAATAAGCATGGTGCTCTTGGTAATTGTTGTCAATTTCCACTAGGTATAAGTAGTACTACCTTCACAAATTATCAAAGTATTAGTAATACTTTGTCGTTAAACTTCTGCATAGATTTCATTACACCTCATTGGCTAAATGATCTTGAAACAAACACCTACAAGTTCTATGAACTAGCATATCTAATTCATCTTGTCATACTTGTTTTCATAAGCATGATAACTTTATCCCATGGGATAATCTCATTTGTTGAAAGATACTATTTGTATCTATTTTGTTTCAAGCGTACATCATAACCTAACCTTGCTCAAATCGAGTGCACATCCAAGGTTAAAACTACGCATCTCTAGAACATACACATGATCTATTGAAGTTGGTAACCTTATTTAAGATTCTTGTTAAATAAAAAGAGCTTTCTTGAGAATGTTATTAATTTAACACATTCCATTCCTTAGTCTTAGATAATCAAATCACATTTAAAGTATACATTTCAACTCAACACAAAAGATGTCATCCATTAGATCATACAATTAGCTATATAATTTGAACAACCTTAGATTCTAAACACAAGATTAAAACATATTGTTTAAATTCATATGTATAACATGACATCTTCATCACCTTAGTTATATTGCATAGTAGTTGTGTCACATTAAGCCAAGTATTGGTAAACTATCATCTTTTATGCACTTTAATAGGCAAAAGTAGGAGTTCCCATCTTTCTAACATGAGAATGACTACTGGAGAACCTATTGCACTAGAAACTCAATTTGACCTAACGGTTGAATTGCTTCTAAAGAGAAGTTGGGTATGTGGAATCACCCGTAAAAATGGTCGTGTTTAGCCTTAATTGAGCACCGCTAGTAATAGTCTCATATTCATTCTCCAACTTGAAAAATATGTTTTCCTATACTTGCCTAAAGTAAGTGTTAAAACATTGATAGTTTGCCTCGCCTTAGGAATACTAATCAAACAAGTAGTATATATGACTTTTCTCTTAAAACCACTTGCATTGCACTTACATGTGTTGATTACATGCTCTTGTTTGATACGATAAGTTGATTTGAGATTATCTTAGTGTTTGATAACTAGTCAAATGTGTAAACCTTAGTAAAACCACTTGCATTGCACTTACATGTGTTGATTACATGTTTTTGTTTAATACGATAAGTTGATTTGACATTATCTTAGTGTTTGATAACAATTCCAATGTGTAAACCTTAGTACGGTTTTATCTTTATAATGCTTGTATTCTTGTTTCATGCTACTAAACGTTTAAACCTAAACTTTATTTGCATGATACTTACATTTGAATTATTTTTAGCATGATTCACATGTTAATTATGAACACATAATATGCCATTTTGATACGTGGTAATTTTGATATGATATATTTGTGTTTGAAAGCTATTAGTTGGCATTCATTATATTTATGTGTAGTACGATCCAAATGATACATGTTCCAAATTGTTATGTCTTAAACATGGCTTGCATGAATCTCTCATCTTGTTCCTTTTGCTTCTTGTCACACTATTTGTTTGCTACGTGTGCACATATAATTTGCCTAAGTGCTTTTGGTATGACAAACTTTTAGAAGCCTTTTTATCTTACAAATTAATCACATAGATTGTTGTATAGCCAAGTGTGCTTAAGTGTCTAAGTCTAACGACAAAACAATCTCAAAATGAAATGTCTTAAATAAAGTCGTATTTTTGCATAATATGATTATCTTGATGCTATCTTGTGTGGTGATTTCTTGTCTACTAAGTACAATGTGTTGTTTTTACTTATATAATATGTTATCATTTGATTTCTATCATGTTAACATCTTTTGTCACTAACAAATTTGTTTTTTAGGTTGATAACAAATTATTTTTTATCTCACTTGGTTTTAACTTTTATATGCTCATTTTGCATAATCCCCTTTATTGCTACATAGATTAGTAATATGCTTTATGGGACCCCTACACTTGCATATAGTTTAAAAGCATATAGAATTAAGTTCTAGCGGGTTGGCTTTGCATTTTTGTATTTCAACCGACCTCTTTGCAAATCTCATTTTTGCTTCCGCTTTCCAAAAATCACCTCCATCATTATTTAGTTATAACAATACTCTAATCCTCTTCACTTCCTATTAGGAAACCACATGCCTCATCATACGATCATCTCGTATTAATCGAGAAGAGGTACGTGACTTTAAGGATGAAATTCATTGTATGCTAACCATCATCCAGAAAAACATCACTAAGCTCATCTCTTTCGTTAACACGAACAACCTCCTAAACACTTTTTTGTCATTCCTTATTTGATACACATTATGTTGGATGTCCACCAATTAAGGGGGAGAGAAATCCATTCACATAATTGTCTTTTGTCAAATTTTATGTCTCTTAGACTCTAAAATACCAACACATAGGCAAACACCACTTAGCTAAAACCGGTTCACGAAACCACAACTAGTTCAACCTTTTTAAGTTTACACATATACCTCATCAAGTGAAAAACACATCATGTGTTGTACAAACTTCTTCATCTCTACAATCAACGAATCTAGGATTTTCCTTAACCTAGCACCTTACAACTTCACTATCTAGAATATCATCATAGGATCTTATCCTTTTCTCGCTTGACATATATCATGCATGTCATTGTCAGTGCAAACGATATATTAATCAAAAATGACCATTTCCAACACGTGGGTCCATCCAACTCTCACTTATATGATGTCATTCTCATCCTCATATAGGTACCCATTATTATTATTATTAGTATTTTCCATATTGTCTTCACTTCTTTTCAAAGTGATAAACATCCATGTCGGTCAAAACCATGCTAATACTACATTTCCCATTGTCACCTAGAATAGGCCATTTTTATAATTCGTGTCAATCAATGAACGAATTTATCTTCATGTTATCACTTTTATATATTCTTAGATAGAACGGATTATTGATTACTCTTGGGTTGAAGCATATGAGAACTTGCTCAAAATAATATGTTGTTAGCATCAATAAATCATTCAAATCATAACCCTTATGCATCATTGAAATGCAATGTCTATTCATACTTTTTTTCTCTTAGCTTTGGTCACTTGACATGACGAAAGGATTGCATGAGTCTATATATATATATATATATATATATATATATATATATATTTTGCTATACATATGAGTTTCTAACTCCTTAATAGCTTCCTACCTAATCACCACCACCTTCCATCACCACTTTCACTAATCATCACCACCATGGATTAGCGAAAACTTACTTTTGTAAATCTCGAGTCATCTACCATCACCACATGAATCCTACTAGTAAACCGACACCAACACTAGCACCACTAGTGACACACCCGGTGGGAGACTTCATATCTTCTTTATAGGAACTATTTTGTAGGTTTTTATCATATTATATTCTCACTTTTCTTATTATTGTAATTAGGAGACTACACTTCATGAGATCTTTGATTATATCATTTATCACATATATACATCTTATTTTTCTTTGTGAAAAGATGAAATATATTGCACTAATGTTTTTCATTGTAGGTTCATCATCATATACACTCGATTGTATATAATTTACTCATCTAAGGATGAAGTTTGCAATAATTATTTTTCTTATTTTAGGTGCTTCTTGATACCCTAGAACAAGGAGGAATGTCCTTTAAGCACTCATATTGCATCGTCTATACACTTGGTTGTATATGACATATTTGTCTAAAGACAAAGCTTCTATTATACTAATATTTATTTTGAAGGTTCATCTTGACGCCCTAGAACAAGGGGGAGCAACCGTCAAGGGGGAGCATGCATGCATTTATCATCATTCTCACTTTTCAACAAGCATTTGTGCTTCGATAAAAAGTGGAGAAAATAGGCTAACATTGCTATGCTTTTTTTCTTTTTCATATATTTCTCATAATTTTTGTTGCATAAAACTAACCTTGATGTAGGTTAAGCCTCTTAATTTGATCCATGGATCCGCTACCTAACAAGGAACGGATTGAAGTAGACGATTTAACTTCACTAGGGATGATGCAAGCTCGCCTTTTTGGGGAGAAATGAAGTTAAACTCCAGGACACCCTTTTGCTTTCGACAAAAGGGGGAAAAGAGTGTAAACGGAGAAGGTAATGTAAAGGTAGTAAGGATACAAGTAACCTTTCACATTTTACTTTCTATTACGTTTACATATCTTTGTCATCATCAAAAAGGGGGAGATTGTTAGTGCAAATATTATGATATTTAATCTATACGTCTTGTTTGTTTTGTTTGATGACAAACATGTAACTTGTAATACATAACGTAAAATGTACAAGTTACTTGTAATCACACTTTGTCTCAACATACATTCAACACCTCTCGATGTCTCAAGTCCTCGAATGTTACAACACAGGTTCGTACATGTTTGTTATGTGGCATTATGATCAAACCCATTAACAAATCATTTAGAATGTTTAAAATACGTTTAGAGTCACTAAGTATTTTAATAGGTTAACCATTCTATTTCGAACCTCATTTTACATTTTGCATTCACAAGTATTTCATACAAATACTAAAGTTTACTTACACTTGACAAAATACATTTTATTTTGACAAGCACTCAACTAGGTATTTTATTTTACAAAAAGTAACTAGACATTTTATTAACTAGTTACATATTACATTTTACAAGTTTACTTTGATAAACTTTTTAATCTAAAATAGAAATACATATTGCATCATGGCATGTATCATCTTTGTAATCTCTAGAAGATTTCATAGAATATTTTGTTTAGATTTGGACTCTACATAGCTTACACAATCTTGGATGGATTTGGTTGAATTTGGTAAGATTTTGGTAATCTTGCTGTCGGACCCCACGGCACCAAAATGGTACACGGGCGGAACCCTTTTGAGGGTTCCGTGGTCCGTGGACGCTCCTGTCCATTTTGGCTATAAATAGCAAGCCAAACCAAGTTGTTTATGCATCCCTTCAACACACTTTCTCTCTATCCTTCTTGCATCATTTAGATCTGTAGATAACAATGTAGAAACATAGATTAATCACCCTCACCATCACATGATCATAATGCTTCTAACATTCATCTTTGTTGTAAGCATACTCTACATCTTGATCAACCAAGGAATGCTTGGAGATCTAGCCATCCCCAATCATCACAAGCTGAAGATCTATCACAACAAGTTTAGGGAACTTGTGATCTTCATCATGAAGGCTTCCTATCAATGGAAGATCATTTAGAAGTATTTATTCATATCCATTAGATATTTGTGTCATGGATTATTATTGTAGAACATCATTGCATCATCACAACACCTTCACCAAACTAGATTAGATGGTTTATGTGTTTATGCCATAAAAAACAAGGTTTGTTATGTTGGGCCATAAAACATATTGGGAGTGGTTGTACCCTTGTAAAAGAACTCGACATCTAGCTTAGTGTCGGAAATATTGTATAGGCGACGTTAGGTTGGTTCTACCTCGAACTAGAACCCGGTATTTAGCTTTGTACCGAAAAAGTGTACGGCATTGTAAGGTTTTCTCCGCCGAAGGGAGCTTGTTGATTTAGTGAAGTAACTCTCCGGTTGGGTACTCTGGGAGTGGAGTAGGGCGGAAAGGAGATCCGTGACCGAACCACTATAAATCATCGTGTTCGGTTTGCACTTTCCTTTCTTTATCTCTTTACTTTTATAGTTGCACTATACTATTGCTTGTAATGTGGTTTGATGTTGATGCTTGTGTGACAACTTGGTTTACTATGATTTACATTAGTCACAAACAATAAATGGTACTTTCATATTATAACAATTTTCATAAACAATTTGATACGAAAGATCTAACGATTTTAAACGGTAACGTATTCACCCCCCTCTACGTTTCCACAATAACTATACTACATTTTATGACATGTGGAAGACACTTATCATCCCATGCGTATTGTCCAGACATATATACCCACTAGGGGTGTAAAAAAAACTTGACCGTCCTGAACCCCATTAAGCCTATTCGGGTCAGGTTACTCGTGTCAATAATTTTATTCGTGTAAAATAAGCCTGACCGACTTGTGAAAGTGACTGACCTTGGCTCTTATTAATGGTCATTGCGAACGAAACTGAAATAGGGAATTGCTTTCTAATCATCTTTACTGGCATACGCTTCTCTGAGGGTGCGAGGCGCATTCTTGCAATCAATTAAGTCCTTCTGGACCCGTGGAACCGATAATTCTTGCTTGGATAACCGTTGGTGCCATCCTTACAACCTGTAGTCTTGTCCCGTTGCACAATCCATTAGCCGGATCAATATTCCTTAACAACATTATACGTGTACTGACCTTCAAAACCAATTTGTGGTTGGGCAATCCTGACAACTTCATACCGTTAAGATTTTCTGGGCTAAAAACCGCCTGATTTATAGCAGACGTAGGTTTAGAATTGCATAAAGAGTCGCAGCTGAAATATTCAACCTTGTCGCCTGGCATATTTTCAAGCAATTTATCGTTAATAATATCAACAACTTCGTTTGTTGGTATAAGAACTGCTTTTCCTTGCAAATACCCAGGCGTGTCCAAATTGTTCATGAGATCAGGAAAAGTGAAATCAACAATAACCTGAATAGGATCAACTGCTTCTTTGATACAAATGTCTTCAGGTATGTCAACAATAGCCTCACCATCTTTAGGTTCAGGCAATGTTCCGTTGCCCACCTTAAGGGTCCATTCAACGAACTCCTTTCTTTCTAACAATTCTTCAGGCGAACCACATGATTTTAGCTTCATGCTAGTGGTCAGCTTAAGTACAGTACAATTATCAAATATATATGATCGGCTGATTGACGCATTTACGACATCCTTCCTTGACCCTTTTGGTATAGCGGGCAATATCTGTCTAAAGTCACCACCAAATACTACAGTCATTCCACCAAACTGTAATTCGGCATTATCGAGATTGTTCAAATGCATTACATCTCTCAAACTCTTGTCCAATGCCTCAAAAGCGTGCCTATGTGTCATGGGTGCTTCGTCCTGTAACACCCCCAACTTCGGGATACGCAGCGAAATTCAAACTGGGTGTTACCTCATGGCACAACAGTCATAACAATAGAAAAACGAACTCTAATGAAGTCGTTTTAAAAGATTTATCATTCGATTTATATAAATATCAGAGTTTACAAAAATGAGGTCCCAAATGGTTCCAAGTTTACAAAATACATTAAATTGGTTTTCGAATGATAATAAAATTTATAGCCTTCTTGAGTATCCGTGCTCCTCCGTGCCAGCCTCGTACGTTATGGACCTATAATACATGCTTAAAACTGTCAACACAAAGGTTGAGTGAAATTCATAGAGTTTTTTTTTATGGTTGAACACATTATGTTTGTAGTGTGAGTTATAAAATCACACCAATAGTTTGAAAACAAAACAGTTATTATTAGACTAAGCATCATGCAATCAAGGCGTTAACTTGCTCCAAAATTAATTGGTGAAACTGTTGATACGTGCCCCAAGTAGGTAAAATTTTACGTTTTACCTAATGTACTCAAAGATAGTGCGTTTGTTTACCGGACCTGGTCAAACAAACGGGATTCGTCAATCCCAATAGATCTATTCACAATATGCACGCCCACCTTCACTCAGTGATTAATGATTCATGATTTAGGGACTTAAGTTTGGAAAATGCGGTAACTTAGTGCTAATAAAACAATCAGATAAACATACATTTTGAAAGCAATGTGTTCGGTTTAAAGTAAAGCATGTATCTCCCCCAAGGGTTTGTAAAACAATTAAGTAATAAAAGTGGGCTATGAACTCACCGAGAGTTGATGATGTTAAGTGCTGTCCGGATATGATGGGATAATTGAAAACCTCACGGGCAACCTAACATGGAATAAGTTATGACTTGTTGGAACAATGTTTTAGGAAAACATAAACCATTATATATATATTTCTATGTTGATCATGATGTAGTCAATTATTATTTGATGTTTATAGTAAGATCTTTAATATGTGAAAACGTATTTAGTTTATAGATATCGTACTACCGTTCGGGGCCATCATAATTGAGTCATGTAGTAAACGCTCGAGGAGCTAGGACACTTTAAATCGTAAATAAAGAACTTGTCGATACGTTTTACCCAAATGAAACCCCTCACATGAAGCTCCCTAGTATTGTAGTACTTAGTAGATAAAACATATGTTTTGAGTGAAGATTGTTATATCATAAAGTTTATCATGCTTTTAGTAAATATCTAGTTTTTACAAGTTCTCATTGCTTACTAGAGACTACAACTTATTAACATGTTCAAGAATGAAGTTTTGGTAAAAATCGTCGGAAAAGGGTAAAATGGTCATTTTTTTGTTACTTGTGAAAACACTGTTTCAAAGATTAAATGAAGTTTTGTTAAGTTAATATGTAACTAGCTATGAAAATAACTTGGTTTTTGTTTAGTTGTGACAAAGTATAGTCGAAACTACATACAAGGCAGTCAATTTTTGAAAGAATATGGCCTATTTAAGCTTTCAAGGTCCGAGCTTCTTTTGGCATTAGGAAACGTCGTTCGACAACTTTTCGTGTTTTAACTTTTGATGATTCGACCAGAAGTACCACTTATTTTAGGACACCACAGTAGTTTATTTGGCTTTCTAGGTTTTCGCTAACTTTTGACTCGTTTGTCCGTTTCCGGTGATTCAAGTTGCTATGTTTATCTTTTTATCTTGTCTACCATAGTATGTAAGTTAGAAAGTCCATATGTAACTGGTTAAAATGGTTTCAAACGTATAGAATATGACTAGTTTACTAGTTTGTTACTTTTACGACAATATGTGAATTAAAACATGTGATTGAGTATATGTACATCATGAATCAATATAGTAACTATATATATAGCATGAAATTGTTAAGATTATGAATAATAAACATAAGATGATGGTGTTGCTTACAACTTTTGGCTTTCAATTAAGAAATGAGTAACTAGTAAGGATCGGACTTTGATTGAACACTTAGGACCTTGAATTGAGCTAGCTTTCTACACCTTGGCACCCTTGTGATCTTGAAGAGTTGGTGATGAAGTACTAAGTGACTTGAGTGGATCTAAACTCAAGAAGATCACTTAAACTTGCTAGAGATTTGATGTAGTAACTTACTACTTGAAACTTCTTTGCATAAACTTGGAGTTTATAGATCAAATTATGGAAGATATGAATATTTTGTGATATGAACGACCCAAATCAGAATATGAGGGTTCTTAGGATGCATTTCACTTGCTATTTTTAGGAGGGTAAGTTTGGTTAACCATATATTGGGTTAAATGTTAACCATGGTTAAGTTAGGACACATGTAATGATCTAAATGAACCATGGTTAGGATCAAGCCACCAAAATGATGATTCCCCCCCTAAAGTCGGCCATATGAAGATAAGATGACTTAGGTGGATAGTCTTGGTATTATCTTGAGTTTAGAGCAAGATTTGGTTCCGTTAAATGCCAACCGTAAGTTGTTAAGCCATAAAACGAAACCGGTATCGTAAAAATACTGAAACTTTTGCAGGATGAAACTCATCATTATACTCCATCTAAAAATATAAAATGAGTGATAAGTCTCATTGGGTAAAAATACTTAAAGCCGGAACACGGATAAAAACGCGAATTACAGTTTATCAGAAAAGAAACGAAATTTCGGGAAATGACCGTGAATTTATTTAGTAGACTAAAAATTAGTCTAAAAGTGATATGAGATGTCAAAATGTGGTTTTCCTTATAATGTGGGATAACTTAACAATTATATCGGAAGTTTAAAAGTTAAGCGATTTAAGCAAAAATGTAGAACGTACAAGGTTAATTTCTTTATGGTCAAAGGAGGAGGGAAATATGGTTGAATTTTCCAAAAATGTAAAAGTTTCTAAACATCTTAGAAAATACAGTAGAAATGGTTCCTGCTCACGTAGATTTGTTTAAAACGTAAGTTTAGTCTCGTATCGCTCGGGGTTTATTTGGTAACATTTAAAAGAAATCTTAAAAATTATCTAATTAATTATGAGTGATCTAAAAATTAATCTGATGTGGGGAAAATTGTCGAGTTGGTTTTCGTTATGCTGATGTTGAAATGGTGTTCACCAAAATGAAACTTTTTTCTTAATAACTTTTATGGAAAATGATCTAACGTTTGTCAAACTCTCAGGTCATTACTAAAATAATTTATCTTACGAGAATGTGAAATAAAAATTTTACGGGATGAATAGTGAAAGTGAATAGTAAAAGTGAATAGTAACTTTTCAAAAATATGAAAAGTAACCCGAAAAATGCGCGTTGTTACACGTCCCATATAATCAGCTTTGTTTGTCTTATTAAAGCGGCAAGGTTACTATTTGGACAAATAGAACAGACGGAGTCCTCGTTAAGATTGATTGGTATAACAAACCTCGAATATGATGTCCTCCCACCGATCATAAGAAGAGAATCAATGCCACTTGACGCCACCTCTAGACCGTATGGCAGCTACCAATGTCTTCCAAATGAATGTTTTACCCGAACCACCGTAACCACAGTAATTTAATTATATATGTATCTGGTCTTACGTGCTTGTATTCGACCAAAGAACCTAGTGTCTCTCACGTCCTTGATAAAATGATCGACCAATAGAGGTGATGTAGGAGAAGAGTGCATTAGAGGTGTTGTAAATTATTAAATGATCGACCAATACAAAAAGAGACACATCAGCGCATTAATTGCATTTGATGCTTCATAGACTTGTAAATTATTCACCTTTATTATATTAAATAGATAAAAAATCATTAATTTTAAACATAAGAAAAAACAAAAAGGGATTCTTCTTCTACATACTCATTATTCATTCTTATAATGAACAAGTATAATTGCCCGCGCTGCGGGGCGTGCGGGGCGTTTTTTTTCTGTTAATTTGGATGACGTAGTGTATTTGGTGGTAGTTTATTTGTGTCTAAACATGTTTTGTTAAAATTACATTTTTAATACTTTTTAACAAATACCTTCCATATGGACTCACTATGAGTCAAAGTTCTTTCGTTTCCCAATATCCAAATACAGTGTCTACACAAAAATGGAAGGCACCATTATACATCTTGACAAAAAGATTAATTGTTGAGAAAGTGGGAGGATTGCATACCGTGCTTTTGTCAAGGCAACATTAGTCCTTTGGGGACTCGATATGAAGCCAACAGACCCATGTTTATTGGATCTTCCGTCGACAATATAATAACATCTTCTTCTCCACCTGAAACCCTTCCCCCAAAAACCTTGACTAAAACACAACAGTTATACAGTGGTCATCTTTGGAAAAACCATGGAATTTCTTTAAAAGTGAAAGTGATAACAACAGGGGTATTTCGTGGTTTTAATTCAGAAAGTAGATTCGTTTCATTTTAACCATTAAACCTATGTTTCTTCTATGGCAATCAGTTTGTGTAATGCTTCGTGCCGCACCGGTGTGGTGAGTAAGGATTGTAGTAGAATGCGATGATTTCCTTGGTTTTTCTTTTGTAGTTTGGGTTTGGTAAGTATTGTAGTCTATTTGGTTTTTGTGTAACAAAGTTTTGTTATACTACGTAATGGACTTACATGAGGAAGGTTCTGGTAGTAGATAGTTGGTATGTACGTGTATCATTTAGTACAACTTTTTTAGACATTTGTTTGGCTAAGATTATGTAGTACATGTATTAGGTTTCCAAGAGGTCAAAGAGGGTGTTTGACATTGTTTTACAAAGTGATTAGAGGTAAAGTTTGTTGCACAGTAAGCATGGAAACTCCCTAGGCCCAATGAGAACCTTGCAACTTTACATCAAAGAGTATTAAGAAGTGGTTAACGCTAATTATCGTGTGTACGTAAATGTTGCACCTCCATTTGCCCAATAGGAAAGCGCCAAGGCTATATGGTATCACATAATGGGCCTATTAAAACAATCACCACAACCCATAGACCAATAATATGAAGAGTTAACAAATTGATTAACAATTAAGACTTTGATAATTTTGCGTCCACTTTTCCATCTATATAAGATATTATAATAGCGAACAAATACCAATAGAACATATACCCTGTAGCCCCTATCTGTGTCTGAACTTAGCAACTCTCCTTGTGGAGCCTCATTTTGTCGCAATCAAAGGTAAACTATTGAAATGTCTATTATATGTGTTCTTATGTTATGTATAATGTTCGATTTGGGTAATTGGGAATTCAGTTTGCTTATGAATATTTTCATACAAATTGGGTGAAATTTTGATTTCTTTGATGTTTTAGTTGAAGCGGATTCTGCCAATTCAATAGGTCTTTGACTAAATTCAGTTTTATTCCTAATTTGAATTCAGCAATGTGTTTTTTGTGTTTTCTGAGATACTGTCATAACTTGGGATATTACATGTGTTCTTATGTTTTTTGAGATACTGTCATAACTTCGAATTAATGAAAATGTTACAAGATTCTGCATGTTAGTTACCTTTTCTATAGGCATAATTTGTACTAACCATCTTGGTAGACCATACACCCTGAAGTAGCTTTAGAGAACCACTAAGTGATTCAGACTCTAGTAGTCAATTACATAGGTAATTTGTGTTGTAAAAAAACATATGTTTTGTTCAAGACAGAAGGAACAATGGAGACCGGATGTATTTACCTAGAAGGTTGCCTGAGTTTGAATCTGGAGTTGATGAATTCCTTGATGCTTCATTTGCTAAGTCGGCAATTGGAGGTGAAACCGTTTCTGGTGTAGTAGAAAAGAAGTAAAAGACCACTTGTCCATGCAAACGTGTAGAAACCATTTCTGGTGTAGTAGAAAAGAAGTAAAAGACCACTTAATAGGACAAGGATTTGTAAGAAACTACTATAGATGCTGAAATGAAACATTTGGTTGAAATGCGAAAGCAAATTGAAGATCATCATGAATGGAAGAAGTTTGAGCTCGCAGAGGAACATAAAAAGAATAAGGCTGAATTAGAAGAAATGCGTAAGGAAATTGATGACCAGCAAGACAAGATAGTTTGAAGATGCAGTTCAAAAGCTTTTAGAAAAGTTACCTCCAGGAGTTGTAAGAAAGTTTTTAGCGTGAGTTAACATCAATGAATTAGTTGCGTGCACGTTTTCATCCTCTTATTCGGTTTGATACTAACATGTTCCAAACAAATTACATAACTATAAAAAACCTTACATAACAATCCATCCCATTTTAACCCAAACATGTTGCAATCTATTTAGTGACCAAATAGTGGCTATGGGAGCCTCTCAAAATTCGGATAAAGTAAGTTCGTTTATATATTCAATTCGAGATACAAAGGCTACCGCAAATGTCCGATTATATCGTTAGTTTGGTTTTATTATTTATGTCGTTGGGCGCAATATTTTTCTATGTCCGTTATATTTATATCAGACATCGTTATGTTTGGATCTCCAACTTTCGGTTTTGTCAATGTTTTGTAAGTAATATTCCATTCAATTTGCGTTAGTCATGGTTGGTCCCACTTGGATTCTATCGTAATTTTATATAGTATTTGGTAGGACATGGGACTTGAATTGTTTCTGATCGTCATTTCCCTTCTTGAAACCTTTTTTTTTGGGTTAGAAGCTGTTATCCATCTGCTAGTGTCTATAAAAAACATGTCCTGCGATGCAGTTGGCTTTTTACATGCTTGTGAAACCAAAGATATAATTTTCATGCTGACCTATAACAAGCGCAGAAAGTGCTGAATTAATGTAAGATAAGGGGTAAAATGGGTTGGGTCACTAAAATGGTAGCTTAGTGTGTAGCTTACTGATTTTAATTTTAATCTTTATTATTATTATTATTTTTCTCTTGTTTATGAACTGTTGTCTTTTCAAAAATTAATTTGGTTTACGCTTCGCAACGTCTAAATCCATCGATGTGATAAGAAGCCTATATCTGATTTACTAGCTAAATATACCTTAAGTTTAAATTATTCTAACTCAATTTTCGTTATCTGTCTAATTGTTACTTAAAATTAGTATTAGTCTATAATATAATGAAGTCTTTTTAGGCATTTGGTGTTTTTTAAAGAAAATGGCCCGTTTGACCCGCGACCGTTTTGATCCGTACCCGTGTAGACCGTGCCCATTTGATCCAATTTTAATTTTGCTCTTGAACCGTGCGTGCCCGTTCGGAAGCCCATTTGACTTGTTACCCAAACCCACCCACCCATGCTGCCACTTTTCACCATGATAATTCATTAAGCTGATGATGTGTTTCTGAATATTTACCAAGTATTATAGCAATATTTTTGGAAAACTAAGACCCTAGATTGGGAGCCCAGAAGTAGAAATGTTGTTGACTCTATTGATTGAAATCGTAATTTATATACAGAAGGTTTAATATTGTCAGTCTGTTTGATGAATTTCATATAAATGTTCATATCAAGCAGTGCTTTTGTTTAATCCCAACATCTTAATTGCTTTTTCTTTTCTACATTTTTGTGCTGTTTAAGACTACAAGCCGCTTAGTAATTTCACTCCGAAAACCTACAAAGATCTATATCACAAGTATCCACCAAACGAAGTACTTAATGCTATCATGGATGATTAGTTTATAGGCTTTGTAATGGGAAAAATTCCTGTGCACCACTGTTAATTTCCAAAATTCCCATTTGTGTTCTTGTTTTGTTTGCTTATTAGACAACTCTCTTGTCCATATTAGTTTTAATATAAGGCTTCAATATTTTTTTGTCTTTGTAACAAGTAATGAGTACTAGTTTTTATACATGCATCTACTGCCACATTGGTTTGTATGCTTGTTTCTCCTAAGTTCTTTTGATTGTATGCAGTTTGATATGTGTTGCTATGCCGTTTAATTATTTTTTTCAAACTCTATATGTGGTCTTCTTAAGGTTTGTTTGAATGTTATTGTACAAATTTAGTCGTCTTTGTATCTTAATATATATAATGCGTGTAACCTAACCGTACTCTATCATTTTCATTTGTACTAGGTGACATTCTTTTGTAGTACTTCAAGCCGCAAGTGGAGATTAGCAAAGATGAAAATCAAGATTTCTAAGATTGCTGTTTAATAACTTTTTTCTTTATCATCTAGATGTTTTATGTTAGTAATCTTACATTGGGCCAAATTTGTCAAGACGAAATACGATATGTTCTACGTTGAACATAAAATATTAATGTATTTGATTTCTTTTTATTATTTTTAAATGTGTATGATATAATTATCACATGTATAACATTGCTTTAATTTGCATCAAACAAAAAGGTTAAAAATCATTAAATAAGTGGTGGGTTATATAACGAAAACAATTACAAGTGTTGCACTTCACCTGATAAAGTGTTGCACACTTCATCTTAGTAAATGAGAAAGTGTTTCACTTTGAATAAAAAAGTGTTGCGATTATGTGAAAAATGTTGTATTTGATTTTAAAAAGTGTTGCACTTACGTTTGGAAAGTGTCGCATTTTATGTAAAAAGTGTTGCACTTGGATATTAAATGTGTTGCATTTTAATGCAATAAGTGTTGCAATATATAATTAAAAGTGTTGTATTTGAGTGTAAAAAATGTTGCACTTTAAAGTATCACATTTGCTAAACATAGGCAACACATTAAAAAAATGTTGCGTATTCCAATTGAAAGTGTCACTTATACCTAAGGCAACGTTACATAACGTAGCACTTGGTAAAGTGTCACATTAACCATAGTGTAACACTTTAAACACATAATACAACACTTTAACGATGTTGCTTTAACTTCATTTTGTAGTTTAGAATACTAAAGGCCCAATTTAGGATGACCCTTAAGGTATCTAAAGATCCTCTTCACAGCATTCATGTGCGATGCATTAGGTGTAACTTGAAATCTTGCACACACACATACTGAGAACATTATATCTGGCCTAGAAGCAGTGAGATACATCAAAGATCCAATCATGGATCTATACAACTTCACATCAACTCTGGGACTTCCATCATCAGGTAGCAGTGGTTTCTGTGTCTCCATGGGTGTACTTGCACTCTTGACATCCTGAAATCCAAACTTCTTCAAAACATCTGCTACATATTTATCTTGACTAATGAAGATTCCATCAGTCCTTTGTTGAACTTGTAGCCCCAAAAAGAATGTGAGTTCACCCATAGAACTCATTTGAAACTTATCATGCATAAGTTTCTCAAAATCCTTGCATAGCTCCTTGTTGGTTGATGATAAGGATTTAAAAGGTACACTTTTGAGGCGTCATTTAAGCCCTTAATCGATCACTTTTGTATCAGTTACTACTTAAATTCGTTCCTTTTCACTTTTTAGGTCTCTTGAAGGCAAATTGCTGGAATGACACTTATTCGGACGAAAAGGCGCGAATATATGAAGAAAATGGCCAAAGTCAAGAATCAAGACACTCAAGCCTTCGAATGTATATGGCGCACGAAATGGCGACCATCACAACACGCTTCGAGATCGAATTCGGCCACCTAATTTGCACCGACGTCATCGGGTTTTAAAGAGTAGGGTGTCACAACTCGACGACCTAGATTCGATCCCACGGCGTCGAAGATAAGAACGGCGCCACAACCATAATACGCCGCACAGAGTTGACGTGGCCAAGACAAAACCTAATGGCCGACGCGTCACAATTAAAGAGTGACGCCGGTCGCATATTGTAACTCTATATATAGAATTCAATTTTCGTATTTTTAGAGGTAGTTTTGTGAGTAAAACCTAAACCGAACTTTGGCTTTCGCGTATCTTGGGTTCCATACCCTATTTTACAACAAGATAAGTGATTTACTTCATTAATTCAATTATGTCTTCAATTGTTTGTGTGTATGCTTGCATGTTTTCCATGTAATTCTAATTTACTTGTGTGTTAGCTTAGATCTATGAAACCTAGGTATTGAATATTGATTGGTTGTCTCTTATCTTAATTGTGATTGACCTAGTATTGCGATAGGTCATTCGTTGTGTTTTTAATGCTTGAGTAATCTTTGTAAACATTAGTTTATAATCACATAGAGTTATTGTAGGGTAAACATCCAAAGGTAACCTTAGAGTTAGTTTATGAATCCTAGAGATTTTGTAGGCAATAACCTTAAGGTAGTCTCAAAGAGTTAGGGAAAAACGCATACCCTACGACCTTAGAAGACACAACGCGTTAAGAATAAGGACGTGACAATTCAACCATCAATAGGAGATAACTAGGGAGTAATAGCATCTAGGTAAACACATCTTTAAATCATTATACGAGGACACAACAATAGACATAGACTACACTCACCTTAGCTTAGATAATTAGATAAGTAGAGTAATTGGTAGAAATACCAACCCCACCAAATCCAATACCCCGAGATTCATTTTGGGAATTCCAAAAAGTATGAATTGCATCAAAATAACTTCAAGGAATCTTTCATCAAGTACATGGATTCTACCTAGGAACTCTATCAAGTATATGGATTCTCACAAGAAGGACTTCAAAGTTATATTATAGTATAGTTGGTTTCAACGATATAGATATTCCGCATATTTATTAGTTTGTTAGGATTTGCATGAGCTATTTTAGGTAGTGATATGCATTTATTTTATATTATTGTTTATTTAGGGTTCCTGTGTATAAAGGAACCGGTAGCTTTGTATTACGACTTGAACAAAAGAAAACCTCTCGAGAATAACATTCCAGAGAAACATAAGAAAAAGATCCATAGAGGATCATTGTTTTAATAAGAAAAACCTTGTTGGTAACTTTGATTGTGTTAATTATTATCCTACCGTGCATCTATTCAATCATTGTTATTATACCCTAGTTGAGTCCGGATCTTGGTTTCAACAGTGGTATCGTAGCCGTCTGGCTCTGATCTAGGGTTTATTGAAGGTTTTATATACGCCGACGTATGCATTAGTTAACGAGGTAATAATTATTTTATCCGACCGGCTTAATATTTGTTCAACGAGGTTGAATATTTTGAGGTCAAAAGTTACTACCAAGAATTAATTGGTAGTGTTTTCTCCCGACAAATGGATGTCAAGTGTTGCAATATGATCCGAGGTCACGCGGTGGCCTATCGGTATTATTTTGATTGGCCAAAGTAATTAGAAGAGGTCACATGTATGGTTATTGGGTCATTATTGGAGTCCCATTGGTGAATTTAGTCAAGTGGTCAAGGGTTCCTACCAATCACGCTCAGATATTAATTTGGTTTTGTATCCCATTTGACTAAGTAATACCGGCCCCATTTTATTGTTGATTGGGCGTGTTTTTCATGGACTCACGAAGCAATTGATATCGGAACAAGACATTATTGATCCCAGAAATTGTTTCTCTTGACGGCTCATGTGATCTATACTGCGCTTATGGTTATTCTCATTGTGGGGCCCACGACCGCTTTATTTGTTCGAGTACTCCAAATGCTTTGACATATAATACCGTCTCAAGACAAAGATTTTGTTTTGTTAAGTAATCGCTGAAGTCTTGACTTTGCCATGGATACGATTTGAATAGTCACACCGGGTAATCGGGTTTTGCTGCTCACATATTTTCGCGTGGACGCTACTATCACACAACTTTACTTCTCTCCACAATTTTAATATGGCTGAATTTAATAATAAAAGGGATGATGTTATGTTTCCTTATTTGTTGGATTATGAGTAATGATAACTGGCTAAGAAGATGGAACACGGATCAAAAAATAATGATATGAATATCCGAAGGTGATCCAAAATGGCAACAGCTTTGAAAAGGACTAGATGTGATCGCTGGAAATCTCTTTTTCATCCTCCAACAACTACGATGAACACATTGTCGCACAAAGAGAGTCAAAGGCCGTGAACTACCTTGCTTAAATCTATTCCCCGCTAATAATGTAGCGTGCATTTTCGGTATGGATGATGCAAGTCATATATGGGATGCACTCAAAGAAAGGTATGGTGGAAAGGCTGAATTCAAGAGGATGAGCAAGGAAGCCTATGTCAGCAGGTTATACTGAAGAATTACGCCCACACTTTGCATTCATGGGCATCTCTCAGGTACAAAATCAAAATTGTGTGTTTGGTTGTAGTGATAAATACAATGAACTAAAAGAAGCTTATGATATTTTGAAACCTAAATATAATGAATGCTATGTGGAAGTTGAAGCTTATAAACAGTTTTTAAAAACACTAGAAAGACAAAAGGTTTGGTTTCTAAGAATTAAATAGCTTATGATGAAAAGATAGGTGTATTAGAAAGGGATCTCTCAATGTGCTAAAATGAGTTAAAGTGGTCCTAGAAGTTAAGAGCTGATGTAGTGTCTAAAATTTAGAGCTTAAAGAGAAACTTAATGAGGAAATTGCTAGGCATAAAGAATGGATATTAAATGGAAACAAGTTAGCAAGTCACATCTATGCTAGTCAAACCCAAATACTACTAAGGTTAGGCTTTAAAAATATGTAGGTCCCGGTTATAATATGATGGGCTTAAAACTACTCAAGCGGTTTAGCTCATTATGTCAAAGAAGGTGCATTACATGCTATCCCCGTCCTATTAGAGGAGAATTTATGCCTCGACCTTTCCCTCACGCTTGACTTGATGGATCACACACTATTTATGGCAAAAGTCAAGTGACTTGCCGCACCTTAGTAGCAAAACTAATGACTCTAGCTCTCTTGTTCTCGAAGTGACAAGTCATCGATCTAAAGTCCACCGACTATGCCTCATGTGATTCAAGTGACAAGTCTGACTTACCTAGGCACACACCCATGACCACTCCCAAGTCCAAAGTAGGTGATGAGTTCTAATATTGCAGAGCCCAAACCAAAGCTCGTTACCTATTCCTGCTGAACACAATTTTGCTTTTAATTTTGTTTCTGATAAGTTTAAATGTAATAAACAAAGTTGTGTTAAGAATAAGTCTTTTAAGAAGAAATCTTGTTTGTGCGTGGTAGTAAACTCCATCTTATTAAAGACCGGATTATCATGAGAAAAGATGGTGTTTCCGCCATAAGACTTCTACACCCACATGGACTAATGTTGCTAGTATTCCTCCATTTGTTCCCAAAGCTCGCTACAAAGAGTGTAAACGCCCTAATGGGTACTTCAAAGGTGTATGCATTGCTTTCTCGCCTTGTGCTTAATAGGCATTTTCTAGTTCCTTCCGGGAGAGATATTCTTCACCGCTACTACATCGGTTGGTGGAAGAATGCTAGACTTATGTCCTATAGACCCAAGTTCTTACTTTCTCAATATACACCTTATGTATCTCATATGAATATGGCACATGGAGTACGAGTGGGAAATATTGTTAAACCCTCAAAAGTTATTCTTGAAAACTCAAAGGAAAGGTTTATTCTGGGTACCCAAGAAAAATAGTCTTTGTCAGTTGCATTGATTGAGGGGAGGCATAAGCCTAAGGGGAGGCTTATTGTTGTATATTTGTCTTCTAACCATTTTTGCAGATGTTGGATCCTCATTTCAAGTGGAGGCTAGTGTTTCACACTACAACCGCTTTGGTTTCTACTCGATGCTTGATGGTTTATTTTCCATGTTTTGTTATTTATTTATTTTTTCTTATTTTTTATTTCGCTTAAAAAAAAAAAAAAAAAAGGCTCTAACCCGCCTGTGTTCGGGCCACTCTTCTTGCTTGCAGTGTTTTGGTGTAGGTTAATAACCACACAACTCATGGTTTTCATCTCACCATGTCTTTCTGACATAAAGAGTTGACTAGCCCACGTGGATTATGGCTTGTGGTAAAGGTCATGAAATCCATAAATGGTAATCAATTCACCATGATGTTGACGACTTTCCATCAAAGAGTTGGCTAGTCCAAAGCAAATGGTTTTTGGTAAAGACATCTCAATTCCGCTGATAGTCGTAATGGTTTGCTCAAAATCATAGGGTATGCAACCACCCATGCTTAATTGTTGAGGGTTGTATGGTCATCAATTCACCATGGTTTATTCCTTTTTGGAATCCAAGAATTGACTAGTCTTGAGCAAACGGCTTTCTGTAAAGACATTTCAAACCGTTTTATATGGTTGCTTTGGTTTGCCAATAAATCGATGGTTATCAGTATACCATGGTTTTCTAATCGAAACATTTGGCTACTCACAGTAGTGGCTATTGGTCAAAGAGACATCAAATCCATTATTTTCAATGATTTCGCACCAATTCTCACAGAGGTTAACACTCCTGGATGTGATGAGAATAGTATGAAACTAATCTGTTTTGATGTATCTTTTGTCATTTGTTGCTCGCAAGATCTGAGTTTCAAAGTTTGTCATCATAGAGATACTTGTTTTGATTCTTTGCTTTGCTGATGTTAGAGTACAATCCTCAAGTTCTCAAGCGTTAAAGTACTATCGAGAAACCGAACTTAACCATGTCAAATTCCAGTTTTAGGGAGGATTGTTGGGAATTTCCGTGAAGTATGAATTATGCTTCAGCGAAATAATGAAGGAATCTCAAGTACATGGATTCTTTGAAGGAATCTAATGAGTATATGGATTCTCACATGCTGAAGAAGGACTTCTGCTGAAGTTATATTATAGTATAGTTGGTTTCTACGGATATAGATATTCCGTATATTTATTAGTTTGTTAGGATTTGCATGAGCTATTTTAGGTAGTGATATGCATTTATTTTATATTATTGTTTATTTAGGGTTCCTGGTGTATAAAGGAACTGGTAGCTTTTGTATTACAGACTTGAACAAAAAGAAAAACCTCTGGAGAATAACATTCCAGAGAAACATAAGAAAAAGATCCATAGAGGATAATTGTTTTAATAAGAAAAACCTTGTTGGTAACTTTGATTGTGTTAATTATTATCCGATGTGCATCTATTCAATCATTGTTATTATACCCTAGTTGAGTCCGGATCTTGGTTTCAACATTCATACCTTTCAATTTTCTAAACAACATAAAAAAGATAAAAAAATAATCTTCCTCAACCCCAACCTTAGCTTAGTAACTTCTCACTATCATTCCTATTCCCCTAGAGAACGATATCAATTCCCGAGGCTTACCCTAATACTACACTTCAACAATTAGGTTCACTGCCTAGGGTGTTGAAAAAGTTGCTCGACGAAAAGGAAGTTCCTTTGACTTAACCCGAAGCCGCGTGTAATGCGGCGTGTCAGTCTTTGCTTGTATGCCGGGAATAGAATAGCTAATTAGATTTCCACCTCGTTTAGGTTCCCTTGCTTGATTCCTATCAAGTAAGATTTTTCTCATTTTTAGCTTCCTCGTAGTCTATCCCCTCTTTGAACCTTTGTTATTAACCCCATCACTTTTCATCATGGAAGGTGATAACCCACCAAACAAAAACCTACCACTTGATCCAACTTTTGCCAACCAACTCCGAGCTCGTATTGTTAGTGAAATCGAGAGCTTAAGAAATTGAATAGGATAATTGAAAGTGCACTTGAGGAGGCCCTTAGGTAATCCATCGGCACTTTAGATAGTAAATCAACCTCGAGTGATTCGATGATGAGTTAAGAAGAAGGAGATTATAAGGTATTATAAGTTATGGAAGGATGTAAGGAGGAGGAAGAACTTAGGGAGTATTTCGATTCATACCCTAATGGGAAGGAAACCGCCTATCACTATAACTAGTTAACTTCCCGATCCACCTTCGAAAGCCTTGCATTAGAAGTGGTGACCCTAAAAATATTAAGATAACGTGCGTGACTGGATACTTATATAGGGATCACACTTACATTGACTCTAAGGCACCCATGAACATAATGTCTAGGCTCTACTACAATTGGATCTTGAGCGAAAAGTTAATACCTATGAGGGACCCCTTTCACCCTAGGAAAGTGAGTAACTATGTTAGGAGGGCCAAAGGATTGCATGTCTTCGTAGGTAACTTCACATATAGGTGTAATTTCATGATCTTGGAGAATGTTAAGGGCATCATTGATGGGTTTCTAGGAGATGTGATACTTGGGAGACCATTTATTGAGGAATCTAAGATGGTTTATGATCAAGAAGAAGGAACAACCAAGTTCTCAAACGGGACCAAATTTGTTAAGTATATAATGCCCTACAAAAATGAGAAATTTGACGGTATTTACGATCTAGATGTAGACAACATTCCGGCCTTTGAAGTAGACTGGGAGAACAAGGTTTACTACACCACTTGCCTAGAATTAGGGCCCCGAGTATATTCGTGATGAGAGAAGAGTAAAGGAAATCGAATGGACCTCTAAGATTAGGGAACGTGAGGGACACGACTTAGGTCTAGCTACAAGACTCATAAATAAAGAAAAGCCAGAGGGAGTTAACCCATGCTTAATTGTTTGCTTGTTTGTGTGTCGTATATCTTTTACTGATTGTTTATTCTCATGTTTGAATTTGTAAAAATGCCTTATTTTGTCTTTAACCTCGTTTTAATTACATATAAAGGTATTTTACAAAAGGGATAAGTGTAGGGAGGATTACTCACGTTTTCAAAAAGAACGTGAACATGAGAATTACGATTATTAAAAAGATATACATGTGTGTTTGTTTGAGTCAAATGCTTGTATCGAGTCATAATGGATGTTTTGCATAAAATTTTTCCAGATTCTAAAGATATAAATTTTCTAGAAAATCGCACTGACCATTTCTTTTAGGATAACTGACGCGTCAGGTTGCAACCCGATTCGGTGTCAGGAGGAGTAGAAACAGCTTCTAACACCTTTTTACTCATTTTCTCTACTTCTTTATAATTTTTGGAATTTTCCAGGTCTTAATTTTCTAGAAAATCAGTAAACATCCATTCCACAAGCATTATATCCTAGTTTAGTAGAGTCATATATATATTGTTACCGATTTTAGGCTAAGGTTTCGTTTGTTTTCTTCAAGTAAAGTGTGTTTTATTTAGCAAGAAGAAGATACATAAGATTAGATGGAGCTTTTCACGCATACATTCTTCTTGAAGAAGGATTTAACCACTACTTCACACGGATCCTACCGAGCTAATCAGGGAAGTATTAGTTTCTTTCGTTTTTAATTACCTTCCATTATCATAACTTTGATACTTTCGGGGAACATTGGGGAAAATGTTCAGTTTAAGTGTAGGGAGGGAAAATAAAACGGGAACTTTGAAACTATGCTTATCCTTGATTATTTGCCTTGTCCAATCTCATTTGTGTAATAAACCATGAGAAATATCGGTTAGGGAAATTTTAGCACCAAATTTAAATTTTTCATGACATGTATGAGTGGGCCATTAGTCTTAATAAAGCGTCTCATGGATAGGAAGTTATATGACTAGTACAAAACCCTTTACCACTTAAATTCCACCTAATATGTGAGGATCGCCCTTAGATTTGTAGGAATTAAAGCATTCCTCTTTAATGCTTCGAGAGTGTACCGGTAGTATAATAGATTCTAGAACTTGTTTTATGATGCATTCCGAGATCGCTAGTGAAACTACACTTGTGTAGTTAGGAATAACTAAATGATAAGAGGCATTAGGATAACCCTTGTTGATACCCGTATTATAATTACTTCTTCCACATCGGTCGAGTAATTACCCCCACACCCTTGTGCGTTGTACTCATCTTTAGTACACGATACCCCTAGTTAACCCTCAGTGCCTATCTTTTTGGTTTCGCGTGATATTTCGGTTTTTCGGAATATCAATGAAGAGCATTGTTTACAATCCACCCCCAAATGTACACCCAAATCGCCTTAGCCTACCTTGTATGCACTCACTTTTAGTGCATTATTGTTATCACACTAAACCCTTAGTTCAATTATCTAGTTGCTTGCATAAGTTGCTAAGTCAAGTCATATCCTTTGTACACAGTTTTGGGACGATTGGGACTCATTGGAAAAGTTAAATTTTATGAAATGACGGGAAGGAAGGTTAAATTCAAATTCCCTTTATTTACGTAATAATGTCCTCCAAGTGTTTTGATCTTTTCAATTGGGGTCAAATTAGTGTTAGAGTAACAAAAACTCAAGTGTAGGGATGTGCCTATAAATCCCTATTATTTTGATGTTATCATAGAGGATAGTTGAGTAAAAGTGTATTAAAAAAAATCGAAAAAAAGAGAAAAGAAAAAAAAGAGTGTTCAAAAAAAAAAAAAAAAAAAAAAACAGGCTACTATCATACATCTATCTTTAAATTTATGTTTGTTTGTTTCAATTTATCTAGAGTTTAGAGTGTCGAGTCTTGGCTTAGCAACGCCATTCTTCTCATGCTTGTAACATAAAGATTTTTGAATTGCCACCACTAAATCGCCTATCCCACCAAACCCTTTATTTCCCTACCGTAAGCCTAACGTTACAACCCTTTAAAAGACCTCTTGGATAGTTTTTCCTAGTTGCTTACGCCAAAGCGATGGAGGTTTGATCTAGTCTCAAGCCTATGGTAATCTATGTACTAGGACCGTTAATGAGTGTTTATCTTCCATTTCCAACTTGATATATTTCATATACACCCGAGAGATGAGAGTATCCAAACACCACTATGGAGGCTAGTATGTAATTTCCATGCTTGTTATGACTTTTGCGGGGCTTATACTTGTGGTGAATTGTTCTAAACTAATGCTTCATGACCCCTAACTTATAAATTAATTGGATAAAAGCACATTTTCTTGAGGACAAGCAAATATCAAGTGTAGGGATATTTGATAAGAATTTAAAAGGTACCCTTTTGAGGGGTCATTTAAGCACTTAATCGATCACTTTTGTATCTGTTACTACTTAATTTAGTTCCTTTTCACTTTTTAGGTCTCTTGAAGGCAAATTGATGGAATGACACTTATTCGGACGAAAAGGCGTGAATATATGAAGAAAATGGCCAAAGTCAAGAATCAAGACACTCAAGCTGCTGGAACAGAAGGCGACGGCGTCACTGCCAAATGGCGACGCCGTCACAACATGTTTCGAGACGACTCAGAAGCCAAATTGCTAATTTGCACCTGACGGCATCAGGTTTTAAAGAGTAGGGCGTCACAACTCAGTCGGCCTAGATTCAGATCCCGACGGCCTCAGAAGACGAAGCCGACGGCGTCACAACCATAAGGTGATGCCGTCACAGAGTTGACGTAGCCAAGACAACAACCTAATGGCAGCGACCCGACGGCGTCACAATTAAAGAGTGACGCCGTCGCATATTGTAACTCTATATATAGAATTTGAATTTTCAGTATTTTAGAGAGGTAGTTTTGTGGAGTAAAACCTAAACCAAACTTTGGCTATCTTGGGCAGTATCTTAGGGTTCCATACCCTATTTTACAACAAGATAAGTGATTTACTTCATTAATTCAATTATGTCTTCAATTGTTTGTGTGTATGCTTGCATGTTTTCCATGTCCGGCTAATTTACTAGTGTGTTTGCTTAGATCTATGAAACCTAGGTATTGAATATTGATTGGTTGTCTCTTATCTTAATTGTGATTGACCTAGTATTGCGATAGGTCATTCGTTGTGTTTTTAATACTTGAGTAATCTTTGTGAACATTAGTTTATAATCACCTAGAGTTATTGTATGCTAAACATCTAAAGGTAACCTTGGAGTTAGTTTATGAATCCTAGAGATTTTGTAGGCAATAACCTTAAGGTAGTCTCAAAGAGTTAGGGAAAAACACATACCCTACGACCTTAGAAGACACAACGCGTTATGAATAAGGACGTGACAATTCAACCATCAATAGTAGATAACTAGGGAGTAATAGCATCTTGGTAAACACATCTTTAAATCATTATACGAGCACACAACAATAGACATAGACTACACTCACCTTAGCTTAGATAATTAGATAAGTAGAGTAATCGGTAGAAATACCAACCCCCCAAATCCAATACCCCGAGATTCGTACCTTTCAATTTTCTAAAAAACATAAAAAAGATAAAAAATAATCTTCCTCAACCCCAACCTTAGCGTAGTAATTTCTCACTAGCATTCCTATTCCTCTAGAGAACGATATCAATTCCCGAGGCTTACCCTAATACTACACTACAATGATTAGGTTCACTTCCTAGGGTGTTGAAAAACTTGCTCAACGAACAGGAAGTTCCTTTGACCCCGAACGCGATTTGTACGCGTATCAGTTGAGCCAAAGATGATGTCATCAACATAAACCTGAACCAGCAATATATCATCCTTGTGCTTCCTTATGAACAATTTCTTGTCAATCAAACCTCTCTTGCAACCATTGTCCATCAAATAAGTAGAAAGGCAATCATACCATGCCCTTGGAGCTTGATGCAATCCATGCATAGCCTTCTTCAACCTGTAGACCTTATCAGGATGATCAGGGATCTTCAAAACCAGGAGGTTGACAAACATAAACCTCCTCTTCAATAGTACCATACAGAAAGGCACTCTTAACATCCATTTGATACACCACAAATTTTTTGAATGAAGCATATGCCAAAAACAATATGATAGCTTCAATTCTGGTAACAGGTTCAAATACTTCATCATAATCTAGACCTTCAATTTGTGTGTATCCTTGAGCAACCAACCTTGATTTATTCCTTATCACAATACCCCTTTCATACCTTTTGTTTCTAAATACCCATTTAGTTCCAATAGCCCTCTTGCCATTAGGTAGATCAACCAATGTCCATACTTCTTGAAGTTTGAATTGTAACAGCTCCTCTGGCATTGATTCAATCCAACCTTCTTATCCTAATGCTTCTTCAACTCTTTTGGGTTCCTTCTGTGACAAAAAGCATGCAAACAAACAATTTTGCAGGTCTTGATGACTGTTCCTTTTGTGAAGTGACCTTGCAAAGAAACGTTGTTCAGGGAAGGTTTTATTAGCCTTGCTTCTTGTTTGCACTGGTGTATTCAAGTTACCAAGTATTTGCTCTTTGGGATGATTCTTATGTATCCTGATGGTAGGAATTGGACTTTCTATGATGACTGAATCCAAATTTGAAACATCTGCATCATTGAAAAAGTCATCCATGTTCTCATCATCAGTGGGAGTATCCATTTCTTCCAAGTCAAGCATGTTAGGATCAGTTGGATACTCCTCAGAATCAACTAGTGGCTTAGCAGTGTTTCCAAAGAAAGTACTGCTATATGAACTTGCAGCAGGGGATTCAGTTGAACTAGTAGTGGTAGAATTTGGCCTAGCAAAGGCTTTTCAAAGAACTTTCTTCTACTTCTCAATTTCTTCTAATCACTGAGTTATCTTAAAATAACTCTTCCTTATCTTGATGATGATCTCCTTTGAGCCCAGAATCTAAATTATCACCATCTGAGGGACTCTGCTTTTCAATGATGGGTTTGACAGAACCAACTTTCCACTTCTCAATCAAATAGAATTCCTTTGCAGGTTCAACTTCCTTAGAATTTGTTCCTGCATCAGAATCCTTTTGTGTACCTGCATTAACATTGGTGGATGTACCTGCATTGATAGGCTCATAATTCATTGAATTTGTTAGCATATCAATATTAAACAGACACTCTTGTCCTTTTGTCTCAACACTAGGAGTTTCTTCATTGAACCTAACATGTAGTTTCTCTTCAACTATCCTGGTCCTCCAATTGCATACTCTAAAAGCCTTACTATTGAAAGAATAGCCAATAAAGTATCCATCGTGAGGGACTCTGCTTTTCAATGATCGGTTTGATAGAACCAGCTTTCCACTTCTCAATCAAATGGAATTCCTTTGAAGGTTCAGCTTCTTTAGAATTTGTTCCTGCATCAGAATCCTTTTGTATACATGCATCAACATTAGTGGATGTACATGCATTGATAGGCTCATAATTCATTGACTTTGTTAGCATATCAATATTAAACAGCCACTCTGGTTCTTTTGTCTAAACACTAGGAGTTTCTTTATTGTACCTAACATGTAGGTTCTCTTCAACTATCCTGGTCCTCCTATTGTATACTCTAAAAGCCTTACTATTGAAAGAATAGCCAATAAAGTACCCATCATCTGCTTTTTCCTCAAACTTGCCTAGGTGGTCTATGGTATTTAAGATAGTGACAGGACACCCAAAAGGTTTTAGGAAATCTATAATAGGCTTCCTACCATGTAACAGCTCATAGGGGGTCTTGTCATGAGGCTTCACTACCTTACTTCTATTCTGCACATAACATGCAGTTTCTACAGCTTCAGCTCAAAAGGTAGTTGGCAACTTAGATTCTGATAACATTGTTCTTGCAGCCTCAATTAGTGTTCTATTTTTCCTCTCAGCTACTCCATTTTGCTGAGGTGTCCTAGCAACACTAAACTGTCTTTCTATACCCTTAGCCACACAAAAATGATTCATGACATCATTCTTAAACTCAGTTCCATTATCACATCTGATTACTTTGACCTCATGGTTCAACTGATTTTCTATCTTAGTTATGAAACTCTTGAGAATCTCACTAATTTCGCTCTTAGATGCCAAAAAAGTATACCCAAGAAAATCTGTTATAATCATCTGTAATAACTAGGAAATACTGCTTATGGTTCAAACTTCTAACAAAGTTAGGACCAAATAAGTCCATATGAAGCATAAACAGTGGTTGAGTTATGGTGTTCACAGTCATGGTCTTACAAGAGGCTCTATGTTGTTTACCTTTTTGACAAGCCACACAAAGTTCTTTACTTTCAAAAACCTTAGAAGGTAACCCCCTAACCAAGTTTCCCTTCACCAAATTATTGATTGTTTTGAAATTTAGGTGACCTAGCCTTCTATGCCATAACTTTGACTCATCTACTGATGCCTTAGCAAACAAACAGGTTAGGGATCTATTAGGAATTACATCTTTCATGTTAAAGCAGTATATGTTTTCTTTCCTAGGAACCCTAAGTTGTACATACTTATCATCAGGAATTTTATAATCGGGAGATAACACTACACATCCAGTTTCCCTAAAAAGTACCCAAGTTTTCTTATCACACATTTGGGAAACACTGAATAGATTGTACTTCAGTCCCTTTACCAAATAAACCTTCTCAAAGTCCAACTTTCCAGTTCTGATTGTGCCTCTGCCAACAATCTTGCCTCCCTTTGGATCATTGCAAAATGCCACATAGCCTCCATCATAGGCTTCAAAATCCTCAAGGTTGCTTCCATCCCATGTCATGTGCCCAGAGCAACCACTGTCAAAATATCCTTTATCTTTTAGCTCATCCTGTAAATTGCCCTGCACATGAAATTAGAAAAGTTAGTTCCTTTTGGGGACCCAAGTCAATACTGACTTGGGTCTGCCTTGTGCATCAACATAGTCAAATTTCTTTAAGTTCATTGATGCACTGTTGACATGTTCTAAGACATTGGTCTTTGGTTTCCATTGCCAACAAGCTGAGGCCTTTACAAAGATAGAAATGGCTTCCAACCATCAGTATCTGTATCACATTTGGTACAGTTAAAACTTCTTTTATCTCAGCAGTGGTGATATTCTGCTTAGCAGTGGAAACATTTTGCTTAGAAGTGGTTGGAACCCATTTAGGTGCAGCAGTGATTATTGATTTTGTTTTACCATTCCTCATTAACACTGTTTTTGGAACCATGTTTCTGTTTGGGTGACAGATGGTTTGCTTTGAAAAGTTTTTATGATTTACCCTCCTCCATTGATTCCAAAATTGTGGTTGGTTTTTATAATAGTTTCTATGTAAATGCTCAACACTACCACATTTAAAGCAAGCCTTTTTAACACACTGAAACTCATTCCCTAATCTATTTGATATTAAGCCATTAAAGTTTCTTTGATTACCCCTAGGTTTGAATCTTTTCATCTGGTCCCTAGGAATCTCATTATACCCTACAACTCTCCTAGAGATCTGTGCTCCAAATTTAGCCAAAAGGTTGGCTTGTTTAGAATCAACAGTTGTAACATTTTCTAACTTATCAAACTGTGTTGACTCAGACCTCTCTTCCTCAGAATCTGACTCCCAATCTTCAATGATTGGACCATCAGATGACCTATCAGACACTACCTTAGGTGACTCACACTTATCACCTACAGGTTTGTTAAAACTAAACTCATCACTAAATGACAACTCAGTACCAGGTGGTGCATGTTTCATTAGCATGGGTGGTGGCACATCATTGTACCCTATCCCAGAACCCTTTTCATTAAGTTCTTTACAATTTACTTATTAACAACCTCATAAGCAAAAGTTAATTTATCAACCTTAACTATATGTTTCTCTTTATCTTCTAGTACCTCTTGTTTTAAACTTTCAGCTTCTTCTAGTTTCTGTTTAAGCACTTTGATTTCCCTATCTTTAAGGTCAATCTCACCACCTAGTATGTTTATCTTATCCACATACTCAAACTCACACTTGGTACAGTACCTAAGTTTATCTTCTACATTTTGAAGACCAACTTTGTAACCTAGGTTATCAAATGCAAGTCTATCTACTTCTTTTCTCAGACTCTCAATGATTGCTTTAAGAGATTCTAAGTTATCTTGACAGGATTTATAAGAACAAGTAGAACTTTTTGAATCATTAGATACCTCAGAATCTGAACCAGAAGATGATGAAGCATAGGCCATGAGTGCAAAGTTATGCACTTTGGAAGCTTCACTAGCCAGGAAAGCAGCATTGGGTCCTTCCTCTATCTGGTTACTCCAGTCATAATCTCCAAGTCCATCTTGAGCCACCAAAGCTGAAGAAGGATTTGGTTCTTCAGGTGCCTTCTTAAAGTTTTCTCCCATCCTCTTTGGAGCTCTGCACTCCCTAGCAAAATGTTCCTTCTTTTTGCAGTTGAAGCACTCCATCTTGATTTTGTCAAACCTAGCTTTTCTTTGTCCATTGTACTTGATCTCCCTTCCAGTCCTTCTCAAAAATCTCCTAGCCTGCAAAGTGAGCATAGCCATCTGCCACTGAAGATTGATTTCATCAAGATCATGAGGATCAATTTGATCCAGATCCTGATTTAGCACTGTAACACTGGTTGTTAGATCAGATAGAAAAGCACAGATAGCACCATCACTAATGTTATCATAAGTAGTGGAAACATTAGTACTAGCAGTGGAAACATCATATGTAGCAGTGGTTGTTTCCTGAGTGCTCTTGTTGTTGGTAGACACAAAAGCAATGTTCTGTGTAGATGAGGATGAGCCAGCAATGTTCTTTTCAGACTCATAGACCTTCAAGTTGTTGTAGAGATTGTCTAAAGTCATCTTTTCAAAGTCATCCTTGTTTCTCCAAACAACTGTGTGCATAGCCCATTCAGGTGACAAACTTCTGATGAACTGATGAGCTTCTACAATCTGTTATAAGTGCCGTCAAGACTTTCTCCACTAAGAGCAGTTAAGTTTTCAAGCTGATGCTTGAGCATATTCTTCCTTGATTTTTTGGTAGCATCATTACCAGCAAATCTTTGTTCAATGGCATCCATCAGTTCCTTAGCATTCTCATACTCTTGAATACTATGAGCTTTAATCTCCAACTTCCTTTGAGCCTTGTCAGGTTCACTAACAATCCCAACAGGTTTTCCATTAGGACCCTTAGTGGGTAAAGTATCACCCTTCTCAATCACCTCCTAGATGTTGTAGTCAATCATGCGAATGTATTGCCTCATTCGCATCTTCCAAACCTAATATTCACCCTGCTTCAGCATGGGTACCTTGGAGGCAGTAACCATATGAGTTTCGTCAAACATCTTGAACTTATTGAATTTGAACAAATCTGAGTTAACACGACTTCTTCTTGATCACAGCTTCTAGATCACAAGCTCTGATACCACTTGTTGATCCCTGTTGAGCAAACGATCTTGTATAGAAGCTGACTTAAACTAAAACAAATTGTTAAACACTACGCGGAATTTAATGTTTAACCTTAAGAAGAATAACTTGATTATCACTAAACACCTCAATATATTTATTATACGAATACTCTGAATAGTATTAGGGTTTTACAACCTTGAAGTGTATCGAATTTAGATATAACTAATACGTATATCTAACTCTAACCTAGGACCTCCTTTTATAGGCTAAGGAGTCCTATACAATCTACATTACGTATTCTAAAAGATAAATATAATTACCATACTTATCTAAATGCAATTCAACCTACTCAAGACCTTCTAGAATATTACAAGTTAAACCGACACAACAAACTAGCAGTGCTTTAATACATTAGCAGTGGATCCTTATTTCTACTAGCAGTGGTATGTCTTGAGCAGTGGTTCCAGTCTTCTAGCCGTGGTTTCCTTTGTGCTGGCAGTGGTTACATACTTAGTATCATTCCTGTTATAGGAACCAAAAACCCAACAATCCTCCCCTAAACTTGATATTTTCTAACTGAATTATCAAGTTTCCTTTAAGCCCAAAATTTCTTCACTTGGAGGATGTATCCAAACACTTATCAGCCTCCTCAGTCTCTTTATTAGATCCTGACTCTTCATCAGCAGCCTTAGACTTGTTTGCCATTCTTTTCAATCTTCCTTGAGGCTTAGCTTTTATGGCTAGAGGACCTTGCAAATCAGCAATTTTCTCAATCTTCAGAAAAAACTGGTCAATCATTGGATTTGTTGGTTTAGTCCCCTGTGGTGCATCCAATATTATGTTTCTTCTTCTTGATAAATAAAACCTGCACACTTTAAGAAAATAGACGAAACCTTCGAGTAAAATCGGTGGTAAAATTATATATATGACTCTACTACACTAGGATATAATACTTGTGGAATGGATGTTTGTAGATTTTCTGGAAAATTAAGACCTGAGAATTTTCAAAAATTTATAATTAGCACGGAAAACGAGAAGAATTTTACAAGTCCTTTTCGCTCCCCTTACGTCGCCAGTTCTAATCCTCGACGCCGCAGTTATCCCGACAGAAACCGGTACTCATAACCAAAAGCGTTTTTCTGGAAAAATTACACCTTTAAAATCTGGTAAAATTCCTGGAAAACATCCATTATGACTCGATACAAGCGGTTGACTCTAACAAACACACATATATATCATTTTCAATAATCGTAGTTTCCATGTTCACGTTCTTTTGAAAACGTGTGTAATCCTCCCAACACTTATCCTTTTTGTAAAATACCTTTATATGTAATTAAGACGAGGTTAAAGACAAAATAAAGCATTTTCACAAATTCAAACATGAGAACATACAATAATAAAAAGATATATGACACACAAACAAGCAAACAATTAAGCATGGGTTGCCTCCCACGAACGCTTTTCTTTATTTATAAGTCTTGTAGCTAGACTCAAAGTCGTGCCCCTACGTGACTTCATTTCCGTCCTTCTTTTCTTTCACTAAGCCTTCATCATAAGGTTGTAGACGTTGTATGCTCACCGTGAATTCTCTTCCAGCGTCGTCTATTATGATAATAGTTTCATTTTTTAGATTAGTTTCTTTCACCGTATAGGGTCCAAACCATCTTGGCTTATTCCTTCCTCTTAATGCTTTTATTCTTGATTTATACAAAAGCACCTTTTCTCCATTCAAAAATTCTCTAGGGTTCTTTTGAGGTTGTGGCTTTGTCATGTTTATGTTTCCTAATTTTTTATCACGTTTCCACAATGTCTCATTTAACCCTTGACCCATGAAATCTCTAAGCCCTCTTTCCCATTCATTAATTTTCTTCTTAACAGTATTATTGGAGACCTGCGAATTCTTATCATTTATTTTCACCATAATCTTCAACGGGTATCTCGAAACAATAGGTATCCTAATGTGTCCTTTGCCACTTTTTAGTATCATTATACCCTCACCGCATTTGATGGTTGCCTTGGCGGTGGCCAGAAAGGGTGTTCCAAGAATTAATGGCATGTTTCTATCTTCCTCAATGTCTATGATCACGAAGTCTACTGGATAGACAATATTGGCCACCTCAATTAAGACATCCTCCGCTATTCCTACGGGATAAACACATGTGTGATTTGCTAAGGAAAGTCTATGATTGGTCTTGGTTGGCTCCTCCTTAGTCAACTTACTATAGACTGATAGCGGCATTATGTTTACATCGGATCCCTGATCGGCTAAGGCATTTATATTCTCGAAGTCGCCTATGCTACATGGTATTATGAAGTTCCTTGAGATTTCTCATTTTTTAGTTACTGGTTTTCTCAGAACCAACTCGTACATAGGTCCCATAGGCATGGTGTCATATTCTTCTTCTTTTATTTCACCTACGAGGGCTTTCCTAAGAACCTCATTGTACCTAAAGTTATTCACTTGGTTAACAATTGTTTTCTTATTGATCTCATGCTTAATGTAGTATTCAATGATCTCGGGTTCATTATTAGTCTCGGACTCATCCTTTTCCTTACTACCCTTACTGCTCTCAGTCTCCTTCTTATCAGCTACTCCACCCTCATCGGAAACAATGGAAATGGCGTTAACAAATGAAGTAGGGGGAGGGTGATCATCGTTTCTCACTAGCACCTTCTCGGGAACCTTGTTCTTAGTGTACTCTTTCACCAAATTCATCATCTCCGTCATTTTTGCCTGCATTTCTTCCCTTTGCCTATAAACCTCTTCTTCAAATTTGGCTAATCTTTCCGAATGGGCCGCCATGTATACTCTCATTTGTGTCTTGAAGCTTGGTGAGAGTGGAATTGGAGAGGTGGAACGGAAGCATCGTACGAAATTGGGATTTTGTTCATGACTTGGTGATTCAGAGAGAGGTGTTGGGTGGTCGGCGGAGTTATTGGAATTAACCGTCGCTCGATGGATTGGTCCAGGTACTCTCTTTTGCCTTTGAATTAGAAAGTCTATCCTTCTCTCAAGAGCACTAACTTTCTCTTCAGTGATGTGGGAAGGCTCATGAGGAATTGATATGGCATTAACCATTCTTACGGGGGTTTCATGGGATTCACTCCAATTTCCGTAGCTTTGATTGGAAAGCTCTTCTATTATATCCAATGATTCTTCTGCGTTGAAATTGCTGAGCCTTCCACCAGCTGCTCGATCAATGGATCGCTTGGTGAGGAAGTTGGCATGATCGTAAAAGATTTGGAATTGAAGCCAAAGATCAATGCCATGATGAGGGACTTTATGGAGCAGGTCCTTGAATCGAGTCCATGCCTCGTAGAGAGATTCGCCTTGATGTTGTTGGAACGTCAAGACGTCCTTCCTAATTTTAGTAGTTCTCCCCAGTTGGAAAAACTGGGAAAGGAAACGAGTGGTGAGATCATCCCAACTTGAGATGGATCCGGCGGGAAGTCGCTCAAGCCAATTACTAGCTTGGTCACATAGAGAGAACTGGAAGAGACGCAAGCGCGTGGTCTCCCGTGTGGTAGCATCAAGGTCGATGGAATCAACGATTTTAAGAAAATCCTTGAGATGCTGATTAGGATCTTCGGAACGAAGTCCATGGAATGCACATTCATTTTGCACCAACCGGATGGTGTCGGATCGCAGGGCCGTAGTTTGAGCTTGATCGGGGAGCTCAATAGCGTTCCTATAGCCTTGGTGGCTTGGTCTAGAGTATTCACCAAGAGTACGGCCTCTTGGCGGGTCAATGATTGGTGGGTCGATGGGAAGTAGTGGATGTGGTGGCGGGTTATCACCTTCCATGATGAAAAGTGATGGGATTACTAACAAAGGCACGAAGAAGGGGGATAGACTACAAGGAAGCTAAAAATGAGAAAAAATATTACTTGATAGGAATCAAGCAAGGGAACCTAAACGAGATAGAAATCTAACTAGCTATTCTATTCCCCGGCAGCGGCGCCAAAAACTTGATGCGCGTATAATGCGTTCGGGGTCAAAGGAACTTCCTTTTCGTCGAGCAAGTTTTTCAACACCCTAGGCAGTGAACCTAATCGTTGTACTATAGTGTTGGGTAGGCCTCGGGTATTGATATCATTCTCTAGGGGAATAGGAATGCCAGTAAGAAGTGTACTACGCTAAGGTTGAGGTTGAGGAAAATTATTTTTTTATCTTTTTATATTTTTTAGAAAGCTAAGGGTAAAATCTCGGGGTTTGGATTTGGGGGTGGTACTTCTACCAATTACTCTACTATCTAATTATCTAAACTATGGGTAGTCTTATGTCTATTGATGTGTGCTCGTATGATGATTAAAAATGTGTCTACCTAGATACTATTACTCACTAGTTATCTTTTATTGGGGGTTGAATTGTCACGTCCTTATTCTTAACGCGTTGTGTTTTCTAAGGTCGTAGGGTATGCTTTTCTCCCTAATTCTTTGAGACTACCTTAAGGTTATTGTCTACGAAATCTCTAGGTCAATCATAAACTAACTCTAAGGTTATCTTTGGATGTTTAGCCTACAATTCCGCTAAGTGATTCATAAGCTAAGGTTCACAAAGATTACTCAAGCATTCAAACACAACGATGGCCTAGTGCACTCCTAAGCCAATTACAATTAAGATAAGAGACAACCAATCAATAATTAATAACTAAGTTTCATAGATCTAAGCAAACACACAAGAAATTTAGCCGGACATGTTAAACACGCAAGCATACACACATTCAATCGAATACATAATGAAATCAATGAAGTAAAACACTTATCTTGATGTAAAATAGGGTATGAGAACCCTAAGATACTGTCCAAACCGGACTACAATCGTTTTATGTTTTTACTCCACAAGTCTCCCTCTTAATTTTCTGAAAATTTGATTTCTATATATAGTTTTACATTCGCGACGGCGTCGCCTTATAGGTGGGACGCTGTCAGATCGCCGTCATTAGGGTTTCATCTTGGCCAAGTAATAGTAGGGACGGCGTCACGTTGTAGTTGTGACGCCGTCGGGCTTCAGTAGTTACGTCGTCTGATTCTGGATCTAGGCCGTCTGGGATGAAAAGTTTTCGTGACGCCCTTCCTCTTCAAAGCCTGACGCCGTCAGGTGTAATTTAGCAAAAAGTCTGCTGAGCCGTTACAAATTTAATTACGTATAGAGGGACGGCGTCGCCCTTAGATTGTGATGCCGTCAGCTTCAAATTCAGCAGCTTGAGTGTCTTCGATCTTGACTTAGCCATTTTCTTCATATATTCATTCCTTTTCGTCCAAATATGCATCATTCCAACATTTTGCTTCCAAGAGACCTAAAAAGTGAAAAGGAACGAAGTTAAGCAGTAACGGATATAAAAGTGGGCAATTAAGGGCTTAAATGACCCCTTAAAAGTGTACATTTTAAATCCTTATCAATGAAGGCCTTTCCAACTAAAAAGGTCGAATACTAATCCTAGTGGTTTTTCTAACTTTGATTGGTTGAGTTTGTTGAGGAGGGATTCTAGTATTTGGTCTCTTGATGGGTGATGACTTGGTTGATGATATCTCTTTAATCATATGAGCATTCTTCTTGGAGGAACCTTTGGTTGAGGAAGTTTTGCTAAATTCTTTAGTCATAGTTAAAAGAGGATGTAATGGATGCCTTAGCTACTGATTTTGAATGATGATTTGAGTGATGGTTTGCATAAACACACTTGGTTTATAAAGGATGGAATTAGATTAGTGAATTAAATTCTTGACCACTAAGAATTTTGGCATGCACTAAGGTCAACTATAGTGTTGTTCTATCCTAGGGAATCATTTAAGGCAAGGTAAAGTGTTTAGACTACCAAAGAGAGTTTGAATTAGATGAGTAAAGTGATTGTAACTTGTTCTGTAGACCCGGATCCCACGGTTCCCTAATTTTGGGGATCCGTTTAGTTGTAAGTTGGGGATCCGTCTCTCAGACAGCAATGTGGTGGAGTGATTATGTTATATTAAGGTCTAGTACCTATAAATATTGAGTGTATAGGTTCCCTAAGATGTATTAAATGGTATGGGACTTAAATGTCCAACCATAAGGAGTGGCATCTAATGATGGTTTTTGATAAGAAAGTGGACTTTTTATGTTAGTAACTAAGTGTTTAATCATGACACTAATATTTTGAGGATGAAAAATGAACCCAAATGATCCTAGAGATTAGATGGTAACTTAAGAAAAATTTGGAAAATTCCAAAAAAATCAAAAGAAATGAAAAACTAGCTTTTAGCCTATTTTGAGGCAAAGATGACTAAAATTAATTTGCTAAAATTAAGAGAAATAACAAACTAGGTGTTTTGAGATGTGAGGAAAAATGTGTGAGAATTGGAGCGGAAATATGGTGAGTTTTGGTGAAGTGATAAATCAAAAAACACCTTGAATGTGATCCTAAGTTAGCTATGAGTGAGTGTGAGACCTACTGAGCTTGAGGAAGACTTAAGGGATCCTAAAGTATCATGTTTACAAAGTATCATAAGGTCTAGAAGATTGGATTGATGTGAAAGTGTAGAATTCTTATATCTGTTTACCCGGATCCCACGGTTCCCTCATATGAGGGATCCGGCTAGTTATAGCTCAGGGATCCGGCTACTGCTGACCAGTAGCTTCACAGCAAATGTGCAGAATTTGCACCTCTTAGCAAATACCCAACCTAATCATTTCTAAATCAAGTAATCAATTATGCAAGAAAAGTATATCACGCATGGTAAGTAAGAGTGACTAAAATGTAAGAAAATATGAGCAAGAACGACTTCTTGATTTCAATCAAGTAGTCATAAAATTCTCATTTTGGTCGCCTAAGTTAGGGGGTCATTGTTCACGTCATGCCATCTACTAAAGCTAAGTCCTAAGTTACAGAAATATTATTTAGGTTGTTTTATAGACCATTGTTCGAATTTTAAGGTCCACGACCTTACCTTCCCTTTCACTCAATCTTCTACTCCATCGCCTCCAAGCTTCACTCTTCAACCCTTTACGCCTACTTCTTCTTCTTCGTGAGAAAGTTGGAAAAACAATTAAACATCCCCTTTGTTTGTTGAAATTCTTGAGATGGGCTTGGGATGTCTGATAGTTGCTCAATGTATGCTTTGGGGTCAAGTTGAACGTTGCCAATAGGGTTGCTTCCTTTTCCCTCCCTTTCTTCTGATGAGTCCGTCAGTGGGTGAGGTCTCTTGCCTTCAACCATAAACCCTGTAGTCTTCTCATCGGAAAAGGGCACCATGACCTTCTTGTAAAAGATGTGGTCATCGGTGCAGGGAGATGGATTTAGAGCAAAGACAAAATTGGCTAGGCGAGTTAGGAGCATGGCATAGGGGAGCACCATCTTGTCTATCCTTGATACACTTGCCATCCATTTAACCATGTAATAGGCAAGACTGAAGTGAGTCCCAGTAACAAGGCAATAGATCATGCAGACTAGACAAGCATTGGGATGATCCTTATTTCCCACCAAACAAAGGAGATTCTCCCTTAACACTAGTTCACATTTCTTGAACAATGGGAACATCTCTGAAAGCTCCATTTGAAAGGGATCCCTTAGATGACCTTCGATTTCCTAGTGACCCGAGACGGGGAGGCTCTTTGGATGAAGATGGTATCTCTTACTGTAGTAGGATCCGGGAGAGGTGTGGAATAGACCGGATGCTCATCGACCATGTCATGGAGGTGGGCTAGTGACCATTCATTTGAAAACAAGCATGTACCTTGGCAAGGGATACGAAGTATCCTAGCAAACTCCTTGTTGGAATCACTCCTAAACCTTAATCAAGTGTTAATGATTCATATGTAATAGTTAGCTTAATTATGGCCTTTATGTTTGTTATTAGCCTTAGGATTATGTAGAAGGCCCATAAGCCTAGGCCTAGCCCAATAAGGAAAAGGATAGGAACTAGGAGTGTTGCCCTAGCTTCCCTCCTATAAATACTCTTGTAAACCTTCACTTGAAGGTTGGTTGTTCAATTTACTCTCTTTCTCACATCTACGCATAACCGGTTTTATCTTAACGTGTGTGTGTGTTTGTTTATTGTTCAACCGCCTCTCTATTTCTTCTCTTAATGCTTGTGTTGTAAAACTAGTGACCTAATAGTGGTATCAATTGCCAAATAGTTGGGTGAACATATTGTTTGAAGTGAGTTTTGGTCTCACGCATAACTTACGGTTCCAAAACTTTGGCTTGCTTAAAAACCTATTTTTACACTTTTTAATCCAAGATTCTTGTCCTTTCAACGTTATAAGCTGTTAAACTAACTGTTTTTGGTAAAAAGTTTCGAACTTTATGCGTGGATCATTGTTTTTCAGCTAGTTTTTGTACGCGGGTTTCATCCTACGCGTAACCGTTTTAGGAGCTTTGGATCATCAAGTTTCACACTTTTGTGTCATTTTGGTGTTATTGAAGCTATTTCATCATACAAAAACTGGTTTAGAAACATCTTTGGGCATAATCAATTTTACGAGTAATCCTACGCGTAGCAAAACCCTAAAACTACGCGTAAGGTATTCCTTGGTTTGATCTTCATTTTGGTGGTTTACTCCGTGTTTTCTTGCTTGGATAAGCCTGAAAATACGTCGACTTTGGATATCTTTTGCACTGTGATAATGTAAAAGATCATTTGGGGAAAACCCTAATCTTACGCATAAGCATAAGCTTACGTGTAGAAATTCCTACGCTTAAGATTCATCTTACGCGTAGACCTAGTCTTACGCATAAGGTAATCCTACGCCTAAGTTTCTACGCCTAACTTACTGTTTACGCGTAACTTTAGTGTTTTTTCCCTGCTTACGCGTAAGCTAAACCTACGCGTAACTTTTGTTGTTACGCGTAACTTTGGTGTTTTTTACGCATAAGTGCTACTTGGTTATTGTGATTTCTACGCCTAAGGATACTTCATCAACAAAGGTTCATTCGACTATAAAGATCCATCAACACAAGTTATCAAAAAAAAAAATCAAATTTGAGTAAAATTTAATTTGGGTAAAAAATTCAAATTTGAGTAAAAAATTCAAAATTTTCGGGTCAAATTTGGCGTCTAAATTGTCATAACTCAAATTTTTTCCTACATCTTTAGAATTGAATTTTATAGTGAATTTCAAATTTTGAGAGTCAAAATGTTTCAAAATTATTTTTGGAGGGAAATTGAAATTTACTATATCTGCCTTCTGTGAGCTATATCAACTTTGCACATTTTCTTCTCTTTGATTCTTCTGCAGGGGAGTGAAATGGATTCTGAACATAAAGATCCATTTGTGGCATTGCAAGAAGGATTTCTTGTTATAGAAAAGAAGTTGAAAGAGTTGATGTACAAGCGTCAAACATCATCAAATTCCTGAAATCCTGCAGTCGTGCAAGGTGGAAGAGTTGATGTACATGAAAGGAATGCTCAAATGGACGTTGAGAATGTTGTGATTACTGCAACTGTCGGTAATGCGGACAATGAGGTTGTAGCATTGGAAAAGCAGGATGACAGCAGCAGATCTGGAGAAGATATCATACTTAACTACGACACCGAGCCCAACTGTAACGACGAACAAATGGTTGAGGAAGATATCTTACCCACCTATGACACTGACACAGAAGAGATGGTCGAGGTACAATATACTGTTGATCATATTCTGACTGCAAATGCGACACAACATACTGAGCAACCTGAATTTAGTAATGAAGGAGAGGTTGACCAGTGTGTTGCACAATGTCCAGACAACTATCTCATGTCTGAGCCCTTACTTGCAAACAATTCTACTGTAACGCCAAACAAAACTCTTGATTCTGAAAACATTCTTCTCAAAAAGACCATTGCTCTGTTGCAAAAAGATTTTTCAAAACTTGAGGCTCATTGCATCTCTCTTGAACTTAAACTGCAAAACAATGTTTTAAACTCTGAGCCAAAAAGTAAATCTTTGAATGAACAAAGTAATCATGTGGCTTTATTAGTAAAAGAAAATGAGCATCTAAAGGCTCAACTTCAAGCAAAGGGGCTTGCACATGTTGCTTTACAAAACAAACTGAGAAGATTCACTGATAAGAGTGTGGATACTAATTTTGCAAAACCAACAATCTTGGGGAAATCGTCTCTAAAACCAATCAGAAACCAATAAGTTGTTAGACAACCAACTGCTTTTAATTCTGAACGTTCAAAATCGTCAAAACCACGGTTTGCCTCCCAAGTTGTTGAGAATAATCATTTGTCAAAACCAGTCACTCCACATTCCGGGCCAATGAATAATGCTTCTGTTTCTGTTATACCTGTTTCTGTTATATCTCAACAAGTGGCTGCTTCTGGCCAATCTAGGACTAGTTCAAACACTGTGTCTAAACTGAGCATTAAAAGTAAAGATTCATATGATTCAAATGACACGTACAAGAACTGTGATCTAGAAAAGGCTAGGAAAAGGGCACTACTCCAAAAGGATGGAATCTTAGGTTCGCGACCTAGTGTTATGCCTTCTAGTGTGTTGCATAACACTGCTTGTAGTAGCAAACCTAAACCTAAGTTTAATCTACAAACAGTTAGAAATAAACCCGTTGATCTAAACATAAACTTTCAGAAACCTAATAGGTGGATCCATATAGGATGCAGACTCTTCTCAAAAGAAGTTTCAACATCCCCTAGATCTAACCTTAGATGGATACCAACGGGTAGAGTTTTCAAAACTGTTGGTCTTAGGTGGATTCCTACAGGCAAGAAACTAAGTAGTTGCATCAACACAAGTGTGAAACCCACTACATCCATCTCTGAGGTATGAAAGGAACTTATCAAAATAGCAGGTTCAGGTGTCAAGAAGATAATTGACACTACATCTTTATGCCTCTAACATCTGGAACCCAGTTACACTTGGGGATCCATGTTTCTTCTTTCTTGTCCCCCTCCTATTTTTCTATGCAGGTACAACAACTATGGCTCCTACTGCAAAACAGCGTAGGACCCGTTTCTCACCGTCAAAAATATCATGATCCATCAGCTGTTCCACCATTGTACTTAATCGTCATGAATTGGAAACATTGCTTGCTCCTCTGATTAAAGATTCTGCCAAAAGTCGTGCTTCAGATGTATCGAATGTTTCCGCTGCACAACCGATAATACTCTAAATTCAGATACACCTGAATCTACAACAACAACCGAATCTTCTATAACAGAAGATTAAACTGCTTCCAACAACAATGACACGGCTGATGATCAACATAATGAACAGAGAAGTTTTATCAGCAGTTGATTCTCTCGAGATATTTATGGTACTTCACACTTGATCGATTGCTTGGACATACATGGTTTCGCTGTCTCCTTATACATGGTTTCGTTGTCTTCAACTCATCATCAACATACGTGGTGTATGATTCTGATTCACTGAAAACATCGAGGGGGAGAGAGTGTGTAGGTGTTCATTGCTTCCTTGTTCTTCCACATGCTTCGTTGCGAAAACCCAATGCCTTCTTGAATTTCTTCAATTAGGCAGAAGAAATAAGACGATCGGTGGCTCAAACGTCTCAATTTGGTGTTATCGTCTCGATTTCACGGGTGATCTTGTGTGAAGTTACCCAAATATGATGTTATGATTCCTCACACATGGTCTTGGTATCGAGTTATTGCAAATTCACAGGTGAAAGTCGTTTCATTTCATCTTTCGTAGTTTGTTTAGTGTGATGCATCTACATACGTGAGAAGATCTTGTTGATTTCTGGCATTTTACCCTCGAACGGATCTTCCGCAATTAGTCAGATTTTCTTTGTGTGGTTTACTGCTCATCTACAAATTCCGCTGCATACTGAAACCTTCAAAAGTTAGAGGAAATGTAGACTTCATAAAAGTTTCAAATCTGCTAAAGACAGTTGTCAGTTTGGGGAAAACTGATTCAGAAACTTCGTCAATCTCTGTTTATATTCATAGATGGCTTCTGAGCATAACAGCTTGGAACCCGGTCACAACCGCTTAAACTTCCCTCAAACCCCATCATCAGCTGAACAAAGCCCCCAGCTAACTCGTCAACAAATGGAAAGACTCTTTGCTCCGCTGTTCAGTGACGATATTAATGAACGTGCTCCAGGTGTATCCGCTGTTTCTGCTGCTCAACCTGATACTACTCTTATACCTGATACACCTGCTACAACAACTACGGTTGAAGAAGCACCACCAGTTGACTCCACCACAACAGTTGAACAAACTGCTTCCAACAATGATGACACAACTGATGATGTTCTTAATGATGTACCCCCACCTGCAGATTTTGACCCAAATGCGTTCTTTAACCCGTTTGCTAATGAGACTGCTGCACCAGATGTCGCAGAATCTTCATCAAGCCATTTGAATCCTCAAAATATGCACAATGTATACCAACATCAACCCTCTACACATCGATGGACAAAAGACCATCCTCTGGAAAATATTATTGGCAACCCGAATCAACCAGTCGTTACGAGACAACGTCTTCACACAGATAGTGAACATTGCATTTATGCACTCACTGTCTGCCAATCTGAGCCTAAAAACATTAAGGACGCAATGACAAAAGACAACTGGATTGAATCCATGCAAGAAGAACTCAACCAATTCAAACGCCTTGAAGTATAGGAACTGGTTGAAAGACCAACAGGGGTCTACGTCATTGGTCTAAAATGGATTTGGAAGAACAAATTGGATGCTGAAGGGAACGTAATCAGAAACAAGTCACGACTGGTGGCTAAGGGTTATCGTCCGAGGAGGGTATTGACTATGAAGAATCATTTGCTCCGGTTGCTCGTCTTGAGGCTGTTCGGATATTTCTCGCGTTCGCGGCTCATATGAATATAACGGTCTTTCAGATGGACGTCAAAACTGCTTTTCTGAATGGACAACTTAAAGAAACGGTTTATGTCAGCCAACCAGAAGGATTCGTTGATCCAGAGTTCCCGAACCATGTCTTCAAACTGAACAAAGCTCTGTATGGTCTCAAACAAGCTCCTCGGGCGTGGTACGATAAGCTATCATATTTCCTAATTGCCAACAATTTCACCAAAGGTTCGGTCGACCCAACTCTTTTTATACAATATCACGGGGCACATATCTTAATTGTTCAAATTTCCGTGGATGACATCATTTTTGGGTCAACACATAAAAAGTACTCAATCGCTTTTGCAAAACTAATGAAGAAACATTTTGAAATGTCCATGATGGGTGAACTTACATTCTTTCTAGGATTGCAAGTTCATCAATCACCCCGTGGTATTTTTTTGAGTCAGTCCAAATATGCCCTTGAACTGCTAAATAAATTTGGAATGCAAACCTGTGACACCTATGCCACACCAATGGCTCATACCAAGAAGCTAGATGCTGATTCACGTGGGAAATTGGTGGACCCTACCAAATACCGTAGTATCATTGGGTCTCTCATGTATCTAACAGCTAGCAGACCTGATACTGTCTTTGCCGTTTATCTCTGCTCCCGTTATCAGTCAAGACCTACTGAAACCCACCTCTCTAAGGCTAAAAGAATCCTTCGATACATCAAGGGAACCATTAACTTGGGAATCTGGTATCCGAAGGATTCTGGTTTTGAACTAATCGCTTTTTCAGATGCTGATCACGCAGGATGTTTAGATTCATGAAAAAGCACTTCAGGAGCATTACAATTTCTTGGTGACAAACTGGTGTCTTGGCAATCAAAGAAGCAGGATTGTACATCGCTGTCATCAACCGAAGCAGAATATGTAGCCATGTCGGCGTGTTGTGCTCAAGTCATCTGGATGAGAACATAACTCAAAGACTATGGTTACGTATTTGACATAATCCCGATGTACTGCGACAATCGGAGTGCCATTGCTATCTCGTGCAACTCAGTTCAGCACTCGAAATCAAAGCACATCGATCTTCGCTATCATTTCATCAAGGACCATGTGGAACAGGGTACAATTGAATTATACTCCGTGGGTACAGAATACCAATTGGCAGATATTCTCACCAAAGCCTTGCCTCCCGCTAGGTTTAATGAGTTGGTCCACCGGATTGGTATGCGGTGTTTGACTCAAGAGGAACTCGCTGAACTCTTAAAACAGTCTTAAAACCAGTCAAACACCAAAATCTCTTTTGTAAATATTTTGCAAAAACAAAATACAAAAATATAAAATCAGAAAATCTCAAAAATATTCTTCTATCTTTATTCTTTCAAACATCGCAAGTACAAATCTTCAGTCAACACTTTTTTCTATCAAATCTTTCACAATTTTCCCAAACAAGTGTTGAGGGGGAGAAAGTAAATATTTTTCGGTTTCATAAAACCTTGTACTTCCATGTTTTCTATAATATGTTGTTTCTTCCAAATTGGTGGATACGTTTCTTCTCATATACTCTCCTTGGACTCAAATGTTTTTCAAAAATCATCATTTCAAAAGTCGAGGGGGAGTATCGTTAAGTTTCTTGCCTTACATGTGTTTTGTCTAAAACCATCCTAGTGTTAAAACCATCATGAATCTTAAATTTCATTAATTTGAATTCTAGGGTTCTTGCACTCATATAGGGCTTTTCTATTCTGTGATATGTTATTAGGTAGTCAAGAAAGTGTTAGAATAAGTTTATATGCATGTTTTTGAACCTTTAAATTAGCCCAGAAACATCTAAACTGTAAGAATTTAAGTTTTAGGTTTTTTTAGGGTTCAGCTCCCATGAATCTTCTGATTCTGTGGTGGAAATGTGTTAAATCTTGTTCCATTGCACTCATATGACCTCTAGGACACTCCAGAAACATTATTGTTTGATTTGTGTAGCTATATCTCTTACGCATAGATTAAGGGTTTAGGGTTTAAGTAATTTTACGCCTAAGTCTTTCTGTGTGTATCTGATATGTTCTTATGCTTGTTTTGTGATCTAAAAAAAATTGTTTTGAATTAACTGCAATAAAGTTTTCATGCTTATTGTTAACAGGTTAATTATCTGTAATGTCAGAATCTTCAGGTGTTCAAACCGTTACGCTTAAAAATACTTTTATGCGTAAAGGTAACGCCTAAGAGAAATCTTACGCGTAACTCTTACGCATAAGAGGTCTACAGTGGATTACGCGTATCTTGGAAAGATATTCGTAAACAAGGCTTGCTACGCATAAGCCTTACTCTTACGAGTAAACTTTACGCATAACATCTTGCTTATTCCTACGCGTAAGCCTAAAGCCGTTGAACTTGTCTTACGCGTAAGAAACTCTTACGCATAAGCTTGGTCTTACGCTTTAGCTTACTCCTACGCATAAGCTCCTTTCTTACGCATAAGGATCCTTGTTACTCATAACCCACTGTTCACTTCATTTTGGCCTATTACGCATATGTTACTTGTTAAATGTTATGTATAAGTCACAAATACCTGATGTCTCTTATAAGCTCACAAAATTTAATATGTTGTGTTAAATAAGTGATAACATAAACTTTAAAATTTAAAGTTAACTAACTCACGAAACTTATCACGACGTCATTGGACTATTGAACAAACAAGTGACTTAGGACTTGTAACTAACATAAACATGTTACCATCAAACAAGGAATTACATAATAAATCAGACTAAAACAAACACATTGTGTTTCCATATGTCTGTCTTTTTGTCTAATGTCTTTCAGATCACAAAATGGCTGCAAATCAAGCAAACATCAATGCCCCAGCTGAGCTCTCGATGGCAAACACATTCCCATCTGGATACGACAAAACAATTGGCAAGAACAATCTCCGTGTCATCTTCAACAACTTCATATGCTCTGAATCATCTTGCAAAATTGCTGTGGACATCCTTCTGCAACATCCATTCAGATTCATGCTTACAAAGTCATCCTGATGATGAGTATGATTTAATGGACGAGGAAATAAAATTTCATAAGACATTAAAGCAGAAAAGGATGGAATACCATGCTTCAACCTTTCCGGTTAATCAACCCGGTGGGGCAGGAGGGTCAAGTAGAAGTCCTCCACTTATGGAAGATTCATTGCAAACATCTCTTACCCCATCCGATCCGGTTAATCAACCTGGTAAGGATCAGGGTGTCACTGTCACCACAACTGTTGAAATGAAGCAACCACAACAACAACAAAAACATCCGCAAGAAGAAATGCATGGTAATGATGTGGAAATATATGACGAAGGAGATTACGATCATGATAAGGATGAAATAGTCTCTGATGATGATTATTTGGCGGCTGAAGAGGAAATGATTCTAAAAGAGGCAAAAGAAGCTGCTAGAGCTGAGAAGGAAAAGTTTAAGTAGGAATCAGACAACTACATAGTTGACAATCCAATACAAAAACTCAACAGTCTTCTGAAACACCTCTTGTCACTTCCACCAAACCCAAATCATCATATCAATCATCACCTCCATCAACATAAGAAACACCTATGTCAACAACAAAATCTGTTAAGAAGGCAACTCCATCCAATGATTCGACAAATGGTTAAGCAGGTTATCACCACTACACAACTAGCTACACAACCACCACCATCTGATCATCCAAGGGATTCAGAAACCACACCACCAATGGATAAAACCGTTGATCACTTTACATACACTGATGGTGTGGATCACGACATACCTGAGCCCCAACCAGAACCTCAACCGAAATCTAGATCAAGTACATTACTGCGCTCCTTGTTTTCATACGCATCAATGAGCGTGTTGAAGTTCTCCAGCTCGGGGTCAAATCTTACCTAAATTCTACACTTCATCGAAATCAATCAAGAACCTCAGTACAAAATCGTTCATAAACAAAGTTTGGGTTTGTCTACGAAAGTGAAAATCATCATACTTGCTTCATAGCTTTCGATGAAATTCACTAAGTGCTATGACATCACCCTGGAGATGGTTCGATATGGATTGTCATATTGATTGAAGGACATTGAGTTGGGTGTAATTCAGACAAAGAGATGGAATTCAAAGGATCTCAAGGATGTTCGTTGATTTATCACTAGGATTGATGAATGTTTGATTCATCGGGATCAGATGCAACGGTTGGAGAGCTATGTGGGAGGATGACCAAACTTTCCGATTATGACTTTCCAACGTCCTCAGAAAGTAGCTGATCGTCGGTAATCATTGGGTACTCTCTTGATTGTGATTTTGTTTGTTTGATTATCTGTCTATGGCTTGTGCACACATAACAGTGTACAACCCGTTCTTGTCAAGAAAGGACCCTGTGGTACGCTTCAGTGCCACAATCCTTATAAAAGGAGCGAAAGCTTCTTACTTTTGAGTAAACCTTATCAAACCTTTCATTTTTCAAAGGTTTTACTCAAAAGAACAAGTACTTCCCCTTATGATTTTCAAAACCTCAACCGTTTATATCACTTGTTGAGGGGGAGTATTTGACTTAAAACTTTGTTCACCATAATGTTCTTTGTGTCAATCTTCCCGCAACACTCAAAATGGTCATATTTATTCTCAACTTTTCAAAAATAACATTTTATATGCCATTTTTGAGGGGGAGAAAATTATGTGATAAGAAATATGTTGTGTAAAATGCAAATGAATCTGTGTGCTTCAGACTTAACCAACGAATTGACGATACTTAACTGCTAGTAACTCGAAAAGACTTGTCCGGGACGGGTAATAATTTCAAGCGAGTTCGCTAGTGATGTAAACGTGTCTCGCAAAGGACTTGTCCGAGTAGAATGTACCAGTCGGGAAACTCTTGGTAGACATGAACTCTGATGGGTTTGACAACCTTTCGAGGTTTGTCTACACCTTCAAGGTAGTTATTAGAGCCATTTGTCACCTAAAAACTGACAATGTAACTCTTTAACTATGCTACGTAACCATGTCTCGCGGGGGATTGTCTATCTTGAGTTGATCAATTCAAAAAGTGCACGCTCTTTCCTCGCTGTGCATATTTCCGTATAAACTCTTAAGCACATGTGGAGGGGGAGTATTTATGCAAAATCTTATCTCAACAGTGTACTAAAATGTTTTTCATTCACAAACACTGTGAGAGATTTTCATGTAAATGGTTTTATGGCAACATAGGTTAGTCATGGAGTTATAAGGTGACTAAGGTTAGGAATAACCATCCTATGATCCGCCAGAGCCGGATGGATCTACCCAAGGACCCCACAAATAGTTAGTATTTAGAAGTCCTTAGGTATGATTGTAAAAAGGAGAAAATGAGAATCGGAGAAAAAAGGAGTTGAAGAATCAAAAAGAAATGTAAAGAAAAGGGTGAAAATAAATAGCCCTCCAGATTATTCAACTTAGGGCAGATACCGGGTTCAATTCATATGCTACTGGTTGTCACTTGATGACACCGGTATTGAAGATTAAAAGTCGTCATGGACCCAGTGACGCATGCACTAAACCTTCTAAGCCACTCAAGTTTCTCTCAACAGAAGCTTGTTTCATTCTCACAGGGAACCCTACATAATCTATCGGATTTCTCTTAGAGATTGCTGATATTGAAGAAGGAGACCCTCTCCCTAGTCTCCGCTCAGGAAAACCAAAATGCACTATTGAGTCTAGAGCCACGAGATTCAGCAAAAGATCTCTTAGGTACACTTGACATTTCATCACTTGATGTTCAACAATAAGAACATCAGTGGTACGTTATCGAGTCCTTCACAGATCTTAGCAATCTGTCGAGAACATTTATGAGAGGTTCACATCTGTGATCTTCAGTGATTGAATGGAAACTCCTGCCAGGGTCAACATTAAACAGCCCTGACAGCAGGTCACTTCGGTAACTCCCCGTGGATTACGCTTAGTGTGTCTCAAACGGTCTACAGTCGTGAGGTGATGCTTCGGTGTACCTCAGCGACTCATCTGAACCGTAGGTGTACTTCGGTACATCGTGTTATCTCACTTGTGGGACTCCGGTTCAGGAACGGCCTTTGTGAGAATTAGAGTTGTGTTTTCACACTATGCTGTTAACACTCTCGAAGTTCAAACTTGTTAGTGCCGGAATCCGCTTATTACTAACCGTTTTAATGTTTTCTTCTTATGGAAGCTCGGGAGCGGAATGATCGTGCAGATTCTTCACATGCTCATGCCAACATCATCACTAATGGAAGTTCTATCTTAAAGCAACACAAAAGTCATAATGATTCTTCGTCAAATCAAAGAATCTACAAGGTTTAAAGACTTAAAGAACTTCATCAGTACTGAAATCCAACGTCAAAGAGCGTGTGAGCATGTTGAAGAATGACGTGGAGACACTGGAGCAGCGAAGCAGACCTGAGGCAGACTTGATGCAAACAACAACAACATACTATCACTTTCATTACAAAGAACAATGAACAAAGAACAAAGTTAAAGATGACGTCAAAGCAGAACTGTTCAAAGAAGAAAATTTCTCTACACTGGGGAGATTGTTCGAATCAAGTCAATTCTTCTCACAAGAAAGAAGAATTTCAGAAGTCTTCAAAGCTTCTATTACATCAACGCCTTCACCGTTTATATTCTTCATCACTAACACTTAGGGGGAGATTGTTGGAATCACTCCTAAACCTTAATCAAGTGTTAATGATTCATATGTAATAGTTAGCTTAATTATGGCCTTTATGTTTGTTATTAGCCTTAGGCTTATGTAGAAGGCCCATAAGCCTAGGCCTAGCCCAATAAAGAAAAGGATGGGAACTAGGAGTGTTGCCCTAGCTTCCCTCCTATAAATACTCTTGTAAACCTTCACTTGAAGGTTGGTTGTTCAATTTACTCTCTTTCTCACATCTACGCATAACCGGTTTTATCTTAACGTGTGTGTGTGTTTGTTTATTGTTCAACCGCCTCTCTATTTCTTCTCTTGATGCTTGTGTTGTAAAACTAGTGACCTAACACTCCTCGAGGGTGAATGTATATTCGTGTTCATTGATGACAAACGCGACCGAAATGGTTCCATCCTCATTTCTTATGATCCTCATGCTCTTGTAGAAATCTAGGACAAATACCGGACAAACTTGTTCATTGATGGTTAGAAGGCATTGGAAGTTGATTCTCGCAAAGACTTGGGTAATGTCGGTATTGTTTGGAAATGAAGGTTCGACTACACGCCCTTCGTGGAACAACCTTTTTTTCAACAATTTGAAGGCCTTTCGGTCCTCAGGACTTAAACCTTCCTTCCTATGATACATCGGTATGTAGTGTGCCGTGTCTTGATAGTCTTGTTGCCTTGAGCTTGGCATGGTTGATCCTAAACACCAAAACCACAATGTGGTGTTATTTATGTGAATAGTATCCTAATTAGGCTCATCAACATTTGGCTCAATACATCTTTATTGAATTCAAAATGAGTTTTTAATTTGTATTAACAATGTTCATTCTTTGATTTAGTTCATCTTAGAAAACAATGTGATACCAAATTATGATAAACCCATTTGAACCAAAGTTCTCAAGATGAGAATTGTACTTCTAGGAATTAGAGAATGGAAATAACAATGTAGTGAAGATAATACTTACATAAGTGATTGTTTCCTTTGAAATGATGAGGAATGAGCTCCTATGAATAGTAACTTACGGTTTATGTTCGTGAGTGGGAGAGTAAAGTGGAAAGTAAAACTCCACAGTGATCATCTAGCACTTATTCTGTCTTCTGATGTGCCGGTTCCCACGAATCCATTGAATGAGGGATCCGGCTAGTTCAATATCAGGGATCCGACAAATCAGCAGTTAGCAGTTTAAGTGAACTTTGATAATTTTGATACGGGAGTTTTAATTCTTGTCTAATGTTGGTGTTTTTGCTCTATAGCTTAAGGTTTGTTTATGGTTCGAGGTTATGACGAGTTTTAGTGTTTTACTAGCCCTTTTTGACGAGGTTCCCTTTTTACGAATGAATCATAATTTGGGAAGTTAAGAATCATGACAAAATACTATTTATCATGATATGAGAAGTTTCACATGGAAACTATTGACATGGATGTAATGTCAATAACCTTATGTGAGAAATGATGACCAATGCTCTCGAATAGCCAAGATATCATTATGAGGTAAAATGACTAGTTTGTAGTTTTGTCTATAGAGATCAACAAAGAATGCTATTCTTGATGATGTGTTCAATATAGATAACAACTGACCAATCATTTATTTTCAATCTTAAAGTATTTATTTTAAAAACAAAAGGGCATTTTGGTAAAAGCCTTTTTCATTTAATTATAAATGTTTTTTTTTATTGAACCATTCAATTTTGGCAGTTACACAATTTTAGGAAATAAGTTCAATTTACATTTCAGTTTTATTATATTTAGCTACTAGCTTCATAGCCCGCTTGAATGGGCGGGCTAGCTTCATAATATTTACTTGACGGATTCTAACCGGACGTAGATAAATAGTGAATGATGCAAAATATCTTAAACACGATATTAAGAAAAGTAAAGCATTCATGTAATATATGTAAAAAAACAACAATAAAAAGTGTGAAAAAATGAACCAAAACAATACGAAACATCAAAAATAGTGATATGATTTGTAGTTGCAATGTTGCTTATTCAAACTAATCACAAATTCTATAGATATTTTACCTCCATAAATACTTGAATAATCATATGTTTCTAACGACTTATACATTTTAAACACAACCTGCTCCATTGCAATGTGTAGTATCTCTTAAAATTATCTTTCAGAATTTTTTGTTTTTGTCATACTTAACATGATAAATAATAATATTAAAAGAAAATAAAAATCTTTTCTAGGTAAACCCATTTTCGGACAATTTAAACTTGTTAAAAAATTGTTTCAAACCTACATGTTTTGACCCATTGCCCGAGATGTCCATCTCACAACTCTTAGTAACGCTTGTCTTATCTGATAGATACTAAAAAGTTGGTGGTGGTGTATTTAGGACCAGAAAAAACCTGGTATAAGTAGCAGATCAAAGATAGTATCGAGTAACACGATCAACGCACCTTTATTGACACTGAATTCTAGTAACTGTTATTCAAATGTGGATAATACAAACCTTGAACCAACAATGACATCTTCATTGCGAAATGTAAAATCAAGGAAATATATACAATAACATTGTTTTTAAATGATCTTAAGGCTGATGAGGCTTAGCCCTTTTCAAAGGAAGTTTATTTACCTATCAAGTGTGTTAGTGCAATCATATGTCTACAATTCGATCAGGCCATTGTGTCTTATTCACTATCAGTGATGTCACGTTGTTTGCTTGCTGTCATGGTGATTGCTTGGCAGCTTCCAGGGGTGTTTGGTTGCTAAAGTCAAACGTATGCTACAAATAGCAAGGACTCCATATAAATTGTGCTCACTATTTACATCAATTCTGCATAGTTTTTCGGTTCAGGGAAAGGAAACATTTAGAAAAATGAGATAATCCTCCAATATGTCTAACGGGTCGAAAAGAAAATTTTATTATGAAATAACTAAAAATAAGTCAAACGGATCGAAAAGAAAATGTTTTGGATGTTTAATGAGTTTACCTTTACTATTCAAGAAGTTGCAGCTTGGATTATTTATTTGTTTCCGAGTAGATTGAAATTTCATTCTTTACCATCACTTTTACTCCATTAAGTGACTGATAAACCTTCAAGTTCTTTTTACGATTACTCTACACAATAAAAAGAAAAAATGCCATTACTTATGCAATTCGTACGTAAAATTTATTCAATAACTTATAACTTGAAAAACACAATACTTATCTAATAAAAGAGAGTAACTTTGTTTTCGCGTTTGATCCTAAACTTGAAGATCACCACATTCAATAACTTATCCAATAGCATCTATATGAAATATTTGAGAAAATTACCTTAAAATAGGGTAACTTTTTTTTCCCATAACACAAACATTCTTCTAGCAAATGTGGTATCATTTTATTACAACATCAGTGTATTGAAAAAGTGCAGTAGAAAAGGGCACATGGGTTAAAATATAGAACCTATACAAAAGGAAGATGCGTCTCCCTGGCCCTCATCTCATACTAATGCCTTAAGTACATAGACCGTATTTATGAGAACTTTAGAAACTTACCGCATCCATAAGTATTTAAAGATCTGCATCAGCAATTTGATCCCTAAGATTCTGCAACCTGGACTTCAACTCATCAAAACTTATCTTCCTTCTGCTTGTTCGTGTCCATCATGTCAAAACCTTGCTTTATGTGCGCCACTTCCTATGCAGATAAATTTTTTGTCAATTACCTGCAAGTTTGTTATATAGAGATGTCAAAACTTATGCTTGACTTAATTAAGCTATAAGTACCTATATATTTTAGCATAGAAGTACCTATATATTTCTGTACAAGATACGTCACCAAAAACCAATGACGAGCTGAAATTAGGAGGCGTGTTCAACTTTCTGCATATTCATCTTACCAGCAAAATTCGCCAGAACAGACTTGCATAAAGAATTATCCTGCACAATGCAACAAATGAATAAGCAATGCTACCTTAAAAGAGATGTTATATGAACTGATAGTCAAATTTAGGCATGATAAAAGAGAGTAGAGTATGAAACAATCATTCAAACAGGGTGAAAGAAGGTAAAAGCATCTCAAGCATAATAGACCATATATAGAGCATAGGCACAATAAAAAGTATGTATCATCCATGTTTAACAAAGATCGATATCTCAAGCAATACGTATTTGCGAGAGAACCAGTTGGATTCTATGACTTCACACCAGCACCCATGATATAAAAGACTGAATTTGTATCACATTTGTGCAGGGATAATTACCACATCAGACACTAAATTAGCAGGACTTACCAAACAACGAACCAACTGGGCTCTAGATTACGCGATTCACAGACACACCGGGATCTTTCACTAAAGCAACCTGTATTCATTTTATAGAACTTTTACTAAGATTCCAAAATTTGAGATTTTTGAGAACCAATTTATAGTCCTATGTCTCCCACACTATTACCTGTTATATGTCATATAAAAAAATGGAATATTTAGATATTTCCAAATGCACTGCACTGTTATCTATCATATACAAAATGCAACAAAGTATTATAAAGTTACTGGACTATCAAATAAATAAAAGAACACACACCTGACGAAGTCTTTTAGCAAAATTTTGAAATGCCAGGTTAAATGGGGAAGGATTTGATGGCTGGAGCATTGAAGATGATTGAATACCTTGTATTGACAACGTATAACCAGAAGTCTTCTCAACTATCGTTCCCCCTTCTTCATTTCTACTCATCGGTCTCATTCTCACAATAACCTAATCAAGAATCATACCAGCACATCAGTTTAAACTACTCTCCTAACGATATGAATCCACTTCATTTCAACCACATTCAATTATAACATCATAATGGCTTTGATTCAGCTGATAATCGCATGACTAAAGTTTCAGCTTTATTTCAATACAAAACGATACAATCACCCAAAATCATAATTTTATATTAACATTGTAAAGCGCATAAACCCTTTATCGGCTTATGAGCTCAAATAAGTCACAAGCTTACAAGCTTTTCCATATTCAAATAAGCCCAACAAAGTAAAGCTTCCAAAACACCCTGTAAACTATTATCCTAACAAATTCTGTCAATCCGCTTCATAACCAGTATCACAAATCATGACATCGTAATCATTCAAGTTCAGCTAACAATCATATTACAAGGCTAAAACTCACAAATTCTTTTTCCAAATTAAGGTTGAAAAACATGATAGATTGACATATCAAATTAACCTAATTAGTAAACAATAACACTATAACAGCTAAAAATCACACCTTTTAATATACACCAAACAAGCTAATAACAATCATATCACAATACTAAGCATTAATCGTGTCAATTGCGTTTCGATTCAGCTAACAATCATAATCGCAACCTTTTTTATATATAAAAAACAGGGCTTTTAACAATATACACCAATCCCGCAAACCTGAATCACATTTCTGTACTGAAAACTAAATTTTCTTTATTATAAAAACTAATTATTTTATCAAATCATACCAACCCACTTCATACGTATCAATCACGTTTAATAATACCTTAACACCAGTATCATTAGGGGTTTAACAATATACACAAATCTAGCAAATAACAATCACATCACAATAATAAAAACCATTCTTTAACAGCATAAACTAATTTTCTTATGAATTATACCAATTTCGATTCAGCTAATAATCACATTACAATGATAAAAATCAAATTAAACTGTTATCCTAACAATAAATACGTTTCGATCCAGCTAATAAGCATATTACAATGCTAAAAATCACAACTTTTTAGACAGGGTGTTTGTTTAAGCTTATATGTGGGCTTATGAGCTTATTTCATTTCGGCTTATATTTCATAAGCCTCAATTTATATAAGCCCATAAGTCTCAAAATAAGCCGGAAAAATTGGGGCTCATGAAAATATAAGCCAAAATGATATAAGCTCATAAGCCCACATATAAGCTTAAACAAACACCCCCCAAAATTAAGGTTTAATCAAATTAAACTATTTTCCTAACAAATTATACCGATCATTCGCATTCGTTCCGCTTAAGCTAATAATCAAATCCCAATGCTAAAAAAGTTTCCTGTTTAGATAGAGATTTATTTGTATCAATATCATATCAGTTAGATCCCTGAACATATGAATGAGAACCCTAATTTTGAATCGAAAATTAACAAAAAATGCCAGATTGACATACCTTGACGAATTAAGAAGAAGGAACCTTGAGATTTGAATATATCATTTTATGATTTGAGAATATGCGTTTGTTATTTGAGGGTATTTGAATTTGGAAATGCCGAGTGAAATGGGAGAGGGGTTTGAATTTTGAAATGCCATGTTAAATGTTTATGAGTGATATAAATCAGAAAAAGAAACAAATATAATCTTAGATTCTTGTATCAAGCTTCAGATCACTTGACAATGGCAAGTCCAAAAACTAAACAATCTAACAAATATTACACTAAAACGACAGGCAAGCGGGCAACAAGCTGCGCCGCTAGCCCTTTTTGAATGGGGAAAGGATTTGATGGCTGGAGCATTGAAGATGATTGAATATTTAGCGAATGAACCGGGGTTTCAGTTTTGATAGTATGAGATAAGTGAAGATGGTAAGTAATTATGTTAGAATATCAGTTTAGGAATGGAGTTAAATATCACAATTCTTGATTTGCCCTAGTGGTTGAGGCACATATCTTTGGTTCGACAGACCCGAGTTCGATTCTTGATAGTTACCAATTTTTTACATTATTTACCGGAAATTGTGCCTCGTCACCATTTCCACCTCATTAAAGATGCGCCATGTCAACATTAAATTGTTTAGTCAGCATTAGTGACGTATCATATGTAGTCCAATATATATGTATAGATTTTGTAACTAATCTCATCGAATCATTTTTAAGAACCATTCAATTTTAGAGTTACACAATTTTAAATCATTTTTTTTTAATATGGATATCTTTCTACTACACATATATAGCTGTTTTAAACAAAACATGTGCGCACTTGGTCATATCTTTGCAAATTCCAATCTTGTTTTTTAACTTTCATAAAAGTTGAATCCATAGAAAGATACAATATTTTTCTGCGAAATTTCACAACTTAAGTAAATACAAATGTCTAAAAATGATACATGCACATGTATAAATCTCAAACATGAAGAGTTCCAAAAGCCAAATACATAAAAAATAACACCATTATTTCCAGTTTTCACAACTTAAAAGTTTCGTTACTAGTATAATGTGGTATGCTATTTTATTACAAATATATAGAGTAAATGGAATGTTACAATGCATGCTAATGGCTATACACTAGATTAATAATACATGTACATTAAATCTGTTACAATAAAATAAACCAAGTCAATCACAAAAAGAGAAACATATGTGAACTTGAGTGGCATACACATGTGCATGCACCATTCCTTCCCAGCGACTTTTATTTTCAAGTATGTACGTGTGCAATCAATCTCGGTCATGTCTTCATCCAACGTATTCATATTTAAGTATACACGTGCATTCATCATCCTCCTTAGGTACAATAAAAAACCAAATAGTCTTCATCCCAACGTAATTATCTTGAAGTATACACAGGTGAATTCACCATCCTCTTTAGATGTACTGAAAAAACCAAAGATATCCTTGATGTGCATGCCCCAGTTTTCGTTATCAACTTTTATTTTCATGTCTGTACATGTGCAATAGTGATCATATCAAGTGCTTTCATTATCTTCATCATCCACTTTAGACGCGTCCCTATAAGCACTGATTACAGATTAAGATAAATACCAAACAAAAAAACACAGTTACAAAAACATTTGAAAAATACAAGAAACATATTGTCATCAATTAATAAATCATCATTGTACAGGAATACATACTTGAAAACCCTCACGGTAACATTCTTAAACATCACACTCTAATATAATCAATGTGTTAAAAAGCCTTCTTTAAAGTATTATAATTCAGGTGCCTACCCATTTACTTCCCCAAATCGCATATATACTAAACGAAAACCAAAATTTAATTATTGATCAACAATCAAATTCCTATGTTATTAAGTGTTTTTCCAATCATTTATCATAGATCCACGATTATAAAATTGAGACTATTGCAAACTGATGTATAAGAAATCTTAACTCATACCAATTAGTTTATTCTTTCATGTAATACTAATATTAGCTATCCACTCAAACCTCTACAAGAAAAAGTCATTTGTAAATGATCTAGAAAGTGGCGATGATCTTGTGCACATATGCATACTTGGAGAACAAACGCACCAACCAAAGAACCCATTTTTTAGAGCTAAATCAACAACCCACAACCCACATGCCCCTACTATGCACATGTATTAACGTCCAAATGAAGTGCAATCCAAATTTTCAGATTTCAGACTTGTCATCTACGAATATTAGAAAAAAAATACATGCCTGCCAGAAATAAGGTATGCGCCAAGAGAACCGAATGCTCCACATATTGCCTCACAACGCCACACCTATTCGGACTTCCCAATGATTTTTTTCTAATTGCATGTTCAGATGATATGCGAGTTGTTTGCAATTCTAGAACTTAATTAAAGTCAAAAAAGATTTCAAAGAAATTTAAAACCAATATGCTTAACAGATTTAACCAATATGGTTATGAGGGTGTTTGGGGTAACTCAATATAACTGCTTATTTGTTGATTTCTAGAGATACACATTCAATGAATAAGCAGATAAGTAGATTAGTTAACATAGACCATATCAAAAACACTAAAAACCTTTTAAATGGTGTATTTTAACACCATAAGTTGATTAACCAATGTTAACATATTAATCAAAATTGCAATCACAAGCACCAAACTGATTTTATTAATAAAAACAAAAAATTGCCTATATTTTACAAAATCTTAGGCACATGAACTAGTGCTATGGTCTAATCTTTATTAGATACAAATATGCGTGAAGGGCGATATCATAAACTAATATCAGTTTAAACCTTGGTAGCAAAAACAAGAAAGATAATAATATCAGCTCTTATGTCCAACACCTATTTTAATAGACTTTAGTAAAAACTTACCAATACATGTGCACCGCGTCTTTCTAAACCATGTATACACTTGCCACATACAATTTTCGTGAACCATCAGTTTAAACAAAAAGTTTCCGGTTACACAACAACCAATTATGATTCCAAAACGTATCATTAGTCATCTTTAATAGCGATTTTTAACTATGTTGTAACTATATAGTACAACTTTATCATATAACAAAGATAACTTATAATATTGCTTATCAATATTGTTTAATTATTATGCAATTAAGGTTTATGAATTACCTCCAAATAATACAATAAATGACTGAAACTTGATTCGAACACGGACCGCCAATAAAATCATATCGGAAAACAAAACCCAAACACGAATCACCAATGGTAACAACTTTGCCCAGATCATCCCGTCGTTATACTGATTGTGATGGCTAATCGCTTGAGTTTTGGTGACGGCTAGGTTTTGGTGATTGGTTGATTATGGAGCAGGAAGTTTGGATGGAAGCAGGAATAATAGAGGCCACAATCGCTTGAGGAAGCAGGAATTATGGTGCAGAAAGTTTTGATTTGGTGATGGCTAATCGCTTGATGAATACTGGAGGCGGCAATTTCATGGAAGCTAAAAGTTTTGATGGTTATTTTTACTAGGTTTGGATAATTAGAGTTTCCACTGATTAATAAGGGACAGTTTATTTTGGACTGGTGTAGAACTTACGAGTGTAAAATGCCAATAATGCCCCTTAATCTTTAATTAATAATACTTGCTATTTGATTTAATTACGAAACTGCCAATTAAGCATTTACCATTGATCAATTATTATTTAATTCACCGGTGACGGCTCTCAGCTCTCGCATCTCCTCAAAATAACCCTACACTACTAATTAATCTAGGAATTATACATTAATAATTTATTTATAAGTAAGTTATAAAAGAACATACCTTTGCCATATATATTCTTTTTATGATTTAAAAAATCATAGACACGAAATTTTTCATGATCTTCTAAGATGTACAAATCCTAGTATGAAGAATTCTCAAAAAGAAAACGTTAGAATGATCTATCACTATCCGACATTTAAAATATGATGATTTCTAAAAAACATGATTTTTTTTAAACTTCACTTCTTTGTAGTTTTCAAACATACACGAATCGTATCAAGTTTTTAAAGTACAATATACTCTAAGAAACTTGGTAACGGCTCGATACCAATTGGGAAAACAAGAATAATTTTACTGATTAAAACTTAGTTTTAAACTATTTAGATCGACTTATGTAAATCTATTTAATGTGTGTGTTGGATGTTGATAGATAAGTATATAAATAAGTAATGCAAAAAGATGTTATATGGAACACACACCCACGACATTAGTGGTATATATAGTGGTTCGCTAGGACACTTTCTTTTGCCCTTACTCCACTCTCAGAAGTTCCCCACCTGAGTTCGTAAGTACTACACAAACACAAGCTCCTTAATGTGGCGGAGAAGCCTTCACAACGCTTCTACGGCATACAGGCTACACCGGTTCTTCCACGAGGTAGAACCAAACCTATCACAACGCCTACACTTTATCCCGTACAAGGCTAGATACCGAGTTCCATTACAAAGGAGGAACTACTACCCAACACTACACCAATACACAACAACCCCCAAAGGAGACACATTCTTGTTACAAAACATAAAAGATATCAATATCCTTTAACCCAACCTATCTATCTTGTACATCGATGCACCATATCGAACGTATCCCTTGGCACCTTCACTAATGCTTGACACGATCCTTCGGCGCTTTCACTAACAATGCCTTCACATTAACCTTTGGCACCTTTCACTAATGCCTTCCACACGAATTTTGGCACCTTTCACTAATGCCTTCGACACGGACTTTTGGCACCTTTCACTAATGCCTTTGACATGGACTTTTGGTACCTTTCACTAATGCCTTCATCACAACACTTCTAGGAGGGAGAAAAGAACTATCAACAAGATCACTTCAGTAGTCTTGATGATGACCCACGCTGGCAACTCATGGACTTGTGCTTGCTCGAATTCAAGAGGTGGTGATCTCGCCTTTAAGAGGAACCTAGAGAATCACACAAACACAAAAATACATAGAAAGATCCTTTGGATCTTAGGTTAGAGAGTTTACAATACTAAAAGAGAGTATGTGTGAAAGGGGTGAGTTGCAAGAGAGAAATGACTCACTATTTACAGGCAATTTTCTCTACTGTTCCCCGGTTCTCACGACATCCTCCCTGAGGGATCCGGCTAGTGCAATCCAAGGATCCGCCACCGGTCACTTTAAGTCCGGATTTTGGGTTGCAAACCGTTATGGGTTATGGGTTATGAACCGGGTTATACAAGATGCAATGTATCTAGACATTGAGGTCATTCAAGGACCAATACCTAACATGACTTCATGCATGATGTCATGCAATGGGTCATGGGTTATGTATCAAGCTCCATGGGTATGGGTCATGGATTTGGGTTTACCCAACTACATTCAATGATTCACTAACGGTCAAGTACTTAGATTTTTACCCATTACAATAGAAGTATGCATTTTATATTATGTAAACAATAGTTGTTATACATATGTATTTCTATAAAATGTAAACACTATTACTTGTTAGTGTTTTATATTAAAATGTAGTCAAAGTAAACTATTACCAAACCATTTACGTGATTTTATTTGTTTCGCTAAAATGATTTTACGTTTGTTATCGACAAAACAATAGAAGATCGTAAAATATAAATAAACGTTTTTACGACTTATTTGTATTAACAAACATAACCAATATTTTTGTACTTATGTAATACGCTCTTGTTAAAAACATATATTTAAGACGTGGCATTTAATGATTGATGTCGTAGCATCGATATATTTAATGAATTCAATTTACATAATGAAGTAATGATATTATTTGTACTAAAAACATTAACTTATACTCTAACACGCAGGTTTGATGTTCATTTCATGTAACATGCTTATTTTATGATTTTTAAAAATGACAATAACTTGAACTCGGTGTTATTGCTGTTGTTACATTAGTGGTTAATTGCTTAGGTAGATGTTCGATGCTTGATTAGTTATATTAGAGGAACCAAACCAAGAACAAATTACATAAAAAAATGTCATCTCACTTTCTCTACAAGACAATAAAAGATGAAGGGACCAAGGGGAAAAAATAAAACCCTACAAGGTGCATACCGTAGAAATCAGAGAGAAAATTGATAAATGTGCGCAGGCCAGATGAAGAGCGATTGAGGCGCAGACAAAGATTCATGCACAACGTATTATTGCGTGACCAAAGTAAAATGTAGAACCAAACAAAACCATATGAAATAAGACAAATGAATAACAAATGAACCAGGCAGAACCATATGCAGGGTGTAATTTTAGACATATGCGGAAACACACAACCGGAAACAAACAAGACGAGAGCCAAACAAAATCAAATGCAGAATTAGGCGGAATCAGAGAGAAACCGGGCGGAACCAAAACATGCTTTTAATACTAAGAAGTAGGGATGTAAACGAACTGAACGTTCAGTGAACATTTCATGAACGGTTCGGTAAAAAGTTCGTTTATGTTCGTTTATTTATTAAATGAACAAACATGAACAATATTTTACGATCGTTTAGTTAAATGAACGAACATGAACAAAAAGTCACGCCCGTTTATTTATGTCCGTGGAACGTCCGACATATGCGTTCGTTAACGTTCGTTTATGTTCATTTATTTATTTATGAACGTATATCGGATCTTTTAATTGTATAATTTTTAAATTAGTTTGTTTAAACAAAACGACACTGATAAAACGATATTAGATACATAATTTAATAAAGTTTATGATTGTTTGTCTATGTTCATTTATGTTCGATCGTTTATGTTCGTTTAGTGTCTTAATGAACATATATAAACGAACATGAACAACTCATTTTCTTAATAAACGAACATGAACAAGAAATTGTCCGCTTTAGCGTTCATGTTCGTTTATTTGTCCGGTTAAAATTAAATGAACGAACATGAACAAGGCTCCGTTCGTGTTCGTCCGGTTCGTTTACAGCCCTACTAAGAAGTGTTGGAATTATATAACATGACTAATCATAAATATAAACAATAAACATCAAGTACACATGCGTAAAGGAACGTATAATGAATAATTAATTAACTAAAGCATAAAGTATACGCACCTTTCTTGATTCTAGCCGAACAAGAATCAAATCCACAAACTAGCAATTGAGATGAACCCTAATTAGGGTTGATAGGATTATGTGAATTACCCCTTACCGATTTTGTAATTCAATCCAAGAATACTAACAATAATGTGTTAGTACCACTCTTGTACACACGCATTCATAAATAATTAAAGGAATGCTAGTTTTAATCAAACAAAATAACTTTGATTTGGAAAAGCTATGGATCGACACCCACAAGGTGTTTGTCGACCGAATTAAGCAAAACACACACAAATAAGTTTTAGGTTTTAGCTTAATGAGTACAAGAGATCCAAATCCAAGACCCCTAGCCTTGTATATATACTTAACTAAACTTGGAGAACAAGTTGAGTTTGGGTTGGGTTGGGATAACCCCTGTGGCCGATCGGTTATGTATCCCAAGGGGTATTCCGGAACCTTCCAAATATTAATTTGCAATCTAGTCCTTTCCAATTACATTTAACGACCGTTAGTCCATTACACTTAATTACTTAACGTCCGTTATAGTTATTTCGTTTAATTAATAAATAAATATAACTATTACATTTAATTATTAACTTTAATTCTCATACGCAAAGTGTGCAATCCCATGGTCTCGAGTTCGATCCTAACTCACGACTATTAATTTATTGTCCATTAAACCAATAGCTCCACTTGGATATCTTAATAGTGTGATCACATCTTACGTGCCTAGCAACACTTCATGCCTATAGTACAACTCGAGCAAGGCTTCTCGAAAACCTTTTAATGATTTCTCATTATTATTATCCTTTTGTTTCTAATACCATGTTAAATAAAGATATGGAATTAAGTCATTTTTATTCAACCATTCTTGCTTTCGTTATAAGTGATTGAGCAAGATTACCAAATCTTCGAACATATTCGTGGAGATCTTTTGGCGGCCACGCTAAACATCTTGTCAACCCTACGAGGGGCCCAGCAAGATAAAATCCAAATAAATTTGAAGGAACAAATTCTATCTTGACTACGAGACTAACATACAAACTTTGCAACACTTCGTGGAACAACCCTTATGACTACCGCCATTGAATAGCGTTAAGTTGTTCCACAGAAGTGCACTACATTCATGACACTTATCTGGTATCTCAAGTATGAGGATAACTATTCATGATTTACTTAATAACAATATTCAATTCATTGAATATCATCTGAAATTGGTATGCTTTCTCATCAATATACTTTCAAGTATATTCTACCATATCTCTCAGATTTGTCTTAGTTTAATGATACTCCCATATCACTAATTGACAATGGACGATTTAGAATAAATAAATTTATTCACGGATTAAACATGAAAATAAATGGATACAATATATTATAAAGTCAAACATACCAAGTACTTGATTTATTATAACAATTGTTTAACATCCCTTATCCAAATACTAAATAGATCAATGCATGAAAATTCCAGTTGATGAATTACGCCTCAAGTAATGACAATCATACTTGTTGACAAGGCATAAATCAACCAACTTGATCTATCGTAATTTTGAGAATACTTATTTCAAGAATTCAATTAGTGAAGTCCTTGTATGTGTGCATTCACCAATCCACATAATAATTCATAAAGTGTGTAACATCCTCTATCACCAATTTATGACAATTTAAACTTTCAAACATTTTAAAGATTAAAGTATTCTTATTCTTTTAATGTATAATACAACTGCGCTCTTAGTAGCACAACTAGTTCACATGGCCATTAACAAGGATGAAATCCTACCATGACTAGTATTGAGTGTCATCTCAATTAAACCAACATCATTGTATACAAACAACAATATGCTCATTAAAACTCCGTAAACTTTAATATCTTATTGTGTAATGTTTGATGCTTTCCAAACTTTCAAGTTTGAAGCTGATGACAATTTACACAACAATTGACATATTGTTCATCCATAGAATCTATGAGCAATTCCAGGCTGAGGATGTAATTCTATTAGAATATTCATTACACAAATTATCTAATAACTTTTAGTTAGATATCAATGTTGTCAAATCACTTCTTATTCAAGAATGATACAACAATTTTAATATACACAACATGATGTACATGATGAATCTACATGTCAAACTTAGAATTCATTAATGTTCTATCTTGTCAAAAGATATTTATCCATTTCCCAAATGATATATCATGTTTTATTAGAATCATTTATTTTACTCCATTATGTTTATTAATAATACACATATATTCCAAGGTTGTATGTTTTAATTCTTAAATCTTACAAGTGAAGTTTCATTCCAATCTAAGACTTAACATTTAGCTTACAAGGAATGTTACTTCCTATATGTTATACAACATATAAGATTTAAAACCTTAACATAATACTCCCACTAGCTTTCAGGAATACTTAAAATTTATCTTATTTCAATTATAAATCAAAACTAGGATTTAATAATTAAACATAAGAATAATTTTATAGATGCATGCATTTATCCATTCATAAATTATTGCACTTCGTACACTTCCAAAGATTATATGAATTCAAAAAAACTTTTGATTACTTACCTTCCTCGCTCAAGTAATTTTTTCAAGAAAGAGTTTTGATATTCCATTGTCATATTTCATATTAATGAAAACAAGTATGACAATTATCATCTTTATATATTTAATGTGTCAAAGAAAGAATATTCAATCACAATTAATTGCTTAAGTATGATTAATAATCTTGTCATAAAACATGCATTAAATATGTGTACAATATTGTCCATATGATTTCTATATAGAAATTCAAAACACTAGGGTTTTTCATATCCTTTGAAGAAACATTTCCATTCTCTAGTCTGTCTAACTATTAAGATAAACCAAATTTCCAAAATTGATTATCTTTATGACAAAGATTTTTAACATTCATAGTATGAGTAATTTACCCAATTCAATATTTGGTAATCCATCATAATGGTTAATGTTAACTATAACCTCGTGAACTCATGTTCTTCTCAAAGATATAAATCAAATATCTGAGACATCCTTGCAGATCTATGAATGAAAATTCCATCATTTTGAGGTCTATCATTTACATGTCTATCCTCATCATGATATTTACTAGTGTGTTTTAGAAGATTATGTATCTTGTAATTTTATCTTTCAAGATAAAAAAAACTCCCACTTGCCTTTTGTAATGTATAGACTATCTATGTATACTTAGCAATTAGAGCAAAACCACATTGTTTCTTTAATATTACAAATATGCATTAAACAA
>OU343222.1:318805025-318873189 GCA_910596185.1 Chrysanthemum makinoi | reverse complement strand
AATGTTTTTTATAAGTTCCATTTTTTTTGAATTGTACCTCTAAAGTAGATGAAGTAGCACCCCAAAACAAGGACTTGTAGTGCAATGCATTCCATTTCTTTTTGAAATTAGCATAAATGTGCCTTGCACACAGTCTATGTTCAGCATGTGGTAGGAATTCTCTAACTGCCTGAATTAGACCTTGTAACATGTTTTATAAAATTATTTAGTGGGAATTAAAAGCAGCACTAATAAGACATACAGTCAGGAATGATTTACCTTATGACCATCTGAAATTATTGTCAAGTATAAACCAACGGCTAGATTAAAGTCTTCAGAAAAGTGATTGACAAACCATCTCCAATTCTCATTGTTTTCAATGCTTACCACTGCCCAAGCCATGAAAAACATCTGGTTGTTAGCATCTCTTCCCAAGGCTGTTAACAACTCACCTCTGCAAGTGGATCTCAAAAAGCAACCATCCAAACCAACTCTTCTGCATCCTGTCCATCCATCTTTCATAGCTATGGAATAAAACAATGTTAGACTACAATCAATGAATACAAGTATTAAACAAGTATTATATTTGTAAAAACTTTTACCTTTGAAGCATACATATATCCTTTTGAATTGAGTTTTTCCATCATCCAAAGTGTCCACATCTAAGTGAACTGAAGAACCATGATTGGTTAGCAAGATTTGTTCTCTGTAATCCCATAGCTTTCCATAGTTATCTATCAGACCTTCTTAATGATCATAAACTGCCCTTTGCTTTTCCCTTTTACACATCCCAACACTTACATTAATAAAAAAACTCTTGCTTAACATCTGTTTGCATCTGCCTATAACTAATACTAGGATTCCTTATAACCTCCAATGCAAACTGTTTAGCTAGCCACTTGTAAGTAACCAATGACCCAAGATCAAAATTCCTTGAGCATGAGTGCTGAGGAATCTATGTTTTGATTTGGAAAGTTGCCTCACCTTGCATCCATCCTGCCCATAATCTAAAAGAACAACCTAATTGTGAACTGTTAAGTGTCTTAGGTGACATGGACTTAGACTTACTTGAATCAACTGTCTTAGACTTAGACTTACATGTGTCCTCATCCACCTTTTCTTTACCTCTCTGGCTAGAACACCTACCTTCTTTCACATCTTTTCCACACAAAACAACTAGATGTCTATAGTCATTCCTTCTAAACCATAACTGATAACCATTAGCAACCCCGTAGTTAATCAAACATTCTTTCAGCTGCTCTGTGTGTTCAAATCTCATACCCAATAATGGTTTCATCTCATTCCATGCTACATTAGGATCAAAAACAGGATATGAAAACCCCTCTTTCACCTTAAATCTGTCATCAATCTCTATTTGCTCTGCTTCATCTTCCTTTGCAGTAACTGAATTTGTACCTAAGTTGGAAGAGCTTGTACCTAAATTGGGTCTACCATCATCTTTAATGTACTTACCATCAACAAGCTTGTTTAGAAAACTATCCTTAAGGTCTACCTTTGGAATAACCACATCTTCTTCACCTACCTGTTCTGGACCTACATATTCTGATATATTTTCAAATTCAATTTCATTATCAGATTCATCATCTTCATCTACCTCAGCACTAGCATCTACACCCTCTTCTATAACATCATAGCCATGATGTTCAACACAGAGTTCTACCTTGCATCCATTATCAAAAGCTAATTTGATACAATTTGCTAACTCACTATCATTCCTTAAAGGTTTCAAATGTTTACCCAACTCTTGTTTAGAAGCACAGTAATACATACCTTCAACAGGAAACATACAACACTCTTTGACAATCTTTAACAGCCTCGAATGGTTACAATTACCCAAATCAGCATTATCAACAACATCAACATCGCCATTGGTGTAGGTCAACGGATCGTAGATAAATTTACCTTCATGATGAACAATAAGGGATATCCTCTTCATGATTTATGTCAATTTTGTGTTTATGTTAATTACATAATTAGGGTTTATGTGAATTTGGCGGAAAAGATGTAACGTTTTGGTAAAGTGAATGAGGGGAAAAAGGGTTTTGACATTATTGATTTTCCACGTAGATAAAATTAAAAAAAAAAGAAAAAAAAATACCACGTAACATTTGGTAGCCGGTCCACCCAGTAGCCGGTCACTTTGTGACCATATTAACACGAAACTAAAAGTACACGTACCATTTGGGTAATAAAAAAAGTAGATGATAACATCAAATAGTCCTAAATATTAATAGTCAATTTCCCCCGATATTGCTCGTATTTTATATCATTTATATGGATTTACACTTTTTTCCTCTATATTTCACTTTCAGGTAATTTACGAGCATTGGAGCTAAATATACGCGGATTTGGAGAGTTTATTGAAGATATATGATAGTATGCCCATTTTGATGAGGTTACGGCGTAACTCCTCTCTCACATTACGTTGCTTTGTGATCACAAGGCCTTTCAGAAATAGACAGATTACGGCGTAACTCCATCTTAGGATTACGCCGTAACACATTAGGTCAAATGATGTTCCGCGCCGCTACAAGCTACGCCATAACTCCTTCCAGTGATTACGGCGTAATCAAGCCAAATTGAAGATACGGCGTAACTCTTTCCATAAGTTACGCCGTAACAAGCTTTTCCAGAGTAAATTACGAAGATATTGATGTTACGGCGTAACTCTCAGCTTAAGTTACGCCGTAACTAGATCTGGCCTATAAATACCAGCCCTAAATTCTGCATTTCACATACTTCACTCTACACACAAAGCATAGAACGTGAGTAGGGGACTGAAGGCAGATCTTGAGGAGCATACGGAGCCAACTCCAAGGGACAAATCACTCCCAAACGATAAGCATTAGCAATTTATCATTTCTTTTACTTTCAATTCATGTATTTCATTATGTCAAACATTGAATCTATTGTTTCAGTTAATATGATCGGCTAAGCACCTCCGGTGCTAGCCAAGTTATGATTCCTTAATTGGTATGTTTATGTTTACATTGCTTTCGTATAATTGTTTCTAGTGTACGCATGCATAGTTTGTTGGTAGCTACCCTTGTTTCGGTAGTTTTGAATGGCGGTAGTGTCTAGTTGCTTAGGAGAATTGATCAACTGACCCTAAGTAGGTAGACTGAGTGGGAAGGGTAAGAATTGACCAACTGACGACCCTTCTTCGGTTGTGCGAACTGACCAAATGATCACCTGCCATTTGGATGAACTTAAGAAGTTAGGGATGAGTGTCTAAGATGCTAGCACCCAGGCACTCATTGTTATGAATCTTGCATGTAGCGGAACTTAATGAGTTGGCTTAGGGGACTAAAAACAACTGGACTTTCAAGGGTAGTAGCTTGATCTCCGGTGGAAACCTTTGCTGGTAGGTTAGGACGAACTGACCAAATGTTGTACAAGCGACCTAAACCCCCACTTGAAGCAATTGTAAGTAATTAGACGTGAAAATAACATGATAGGATGAGTAACTAGGTTAGCACACTTCTCCTCTATTGATCACAACCTTTCCCTTTATTTGCTTTCTTTATTTCTTGTCTATTTAGTTTATTAATCATTTCCATCTTAAAAACAATTAAAATCAGTGACACATAGACTTAATTAGAATCCGCTCACATAGCTCTTGGGACGACCTCGGTTTTACCGATTACTACACTACACACGATCGGGTACACTGCCCGTTAGTGCATAAGGTAGACCATAGGTAAACGAGATACTTATAAATATTAAAACATGGTCAATAAAACCTGCATCAAGTTTTTGACGCCACTTCCGGGGAGTTATATTAGGATTCTCGTTAAGTCTTTTATTTTCGTTTTATTTTGAATTTTCTCATTTTCTCACGATTTCTTTTCAAGTTTCAGGTACCATGGAAGTTGTTAACATTGATGACCTCACTCTAGAGGAATATTTAGCGTTGACAAGAGATGAACAAGGGCCAGGGCTCGTAAGACTGGCAATTGGAGCTAATGTCCATTTCGGGATTAAAGAGCAGTTTATGAGGGAGCTACGTGCTAACCCTTTCTCGGGAAATAGGGACGAAGATGCGTATGAACACATTGAGAATTTCTTGTACATCGCAAGCCTTTTCAACATTCCTAGTGTTTCTCATGACGCTGTTATGGTACGAGTGTTCCCTATGACTCTTACTGGGGCTGCGAGAAGATGGATTGAAAGATTGCCCGCCGGGGCAGTTGATACATGGGCTCTCCTAAAAAAGCACTTCATCAAAAGATATTGTCCTCCTTCAAAGATATCTAATCAGCTAATGGAGATCCATAATTTCAAATAAGATGACGATGAAACGTTGTATCAAGCTTGGGATAGATACAACGATCTCCTCTACAAGTGTCCTACACATGACCTAAACAGCCAGCAAAAGGTCAACATTTTCTACAAAGGTATCAACGTGACTACAAGACAGATGTTGGACTACCAGGGACCAATTCAAAGCATGACTCCTTCTTTCGCCATTGAAGCCATCCAAAAAATGGCCGATCATTCTCAAAAATGGCACGATGGAGGAAACAAAAGAAGCTTAGGCAGAAATCTTGATGGAATTGCCGCCATCACTAACAAGCCTGAAAATCTAGGTCGGGATATGCTCAAGCTCAGGGAATTTGTTCATGCCATCCAAGTAGGTTGTAAAAATTGCGGAAGGGGACATCTCACCAAAAATTGTCCTCTCATTGACGAAGATAGCAAGGTTGAAGAAGTTAAATATGGTGACAACCGACCGTATTATGGGGATAATCGAAACAGTAATGGCTATCGTGGAAGATCTTACAACCGTAGGCCTTTTGGGGAAAGAAGGCCCAGCATTGAAGAGACCAATAACCAATTCCTGGAAACCTCAGCCCAAAAACAAAAAGAACAAGATAAATGGCTCAAAGATTTCAAGGAAAACACAAATAGAAGCCTCTCCAACCACGACACAACCCTAAAAAACCTAGAAGAAATGGTGGAGAAACTTAGTGCAGAGATAGAGAAGGATAACACTGAATCTGAGGGGATCAACCCTATGATGCTGTGTAAGGCAGTTTTTTCTGATGATGATGCAAGGTTAGTGAGTGAAGATTTCCATTCTCCAACCAAAAATTCGGATGCTACGACTGTCGGCAACAGTCTGCAGTTACGCCATAACTATTCTAATGAGTTACGGCGTAACTAGGAGTCGGAAGGCGAGAACAGATCAGAAACTGGGATACTTTCGATTAAAGAAGTCTGCACAAACGGGTTCGTCATTCCATGTTCCGTAGGGAATCATGATCTCTTGGCATTAGCTGATCTTGGGTCTAGCATAAACATCATGCCACTCTCAATATTTTTAAAACTTAGATTAATCCATCTTTGGAAGACGAGCATGGTAATTGAGATGGCTAACATGACTAAAGCAACCCCTCTTGGGATCCCGGGTGGTGTTTTGGTCAAGGTCGACAGGTTCATATTTGCATCCAAATTTGTGGTTATCAACATGGCAAAAACCACTAGGGAACACTTAATTCTTGGAAGACCTTTCCTTGCCTCCTCACAAGCCCGAATCAAGGTTTTGGAAAAGGAACTCTCATTGGGATATTGTGATGAGAGGGTAGTGTTTAGAATGGACGATACTTTCGTGCGACGAACCGGATGAAGTTGCCACAAATGAAGTCTCCAAGGAGGTACAAGCTTATTGTTCTGATAATTTTCCTTCTTCATATTTTGGCCATTTGCACGGAACCCAGTCTAGTGATGAAGACGATAGCGAGGAAGAAAACGATGAAGTCCGAACTTCAGTGCCTGATAAAAAGGGTGCTATTGTTGCTACGGGAAAACTTCATTGTTGTGCTCCTGAAATTTCTTTGGTTGAGGGTTCTAAATTAACATTGCCAACGTGTTCTCCGTTTCTCAAACGATGCAATGGAGGAGGACAGTTTTTCATTAGAAGGATAAAAGAGGAAGCAAAAGTTTGGTGGTGCTGGGAGGATGAAAAACTAATCAAGGAACAATGGTTTCGAGGGCACGATATTATGACCGATTGGTTCACAGAGGTTGATTGGACTCTTCATTTTTGTGAACCGGCTATTATGATGTTTGGAGGATTCACTAAAGCGTGGCCTACTTGCGATCCCAACCCATTTGCAATGGAGGAGAATTCCCCGATCCTAACTGGCTCAAACGAAAGGAATGGGCATGTTTTGATGAAGAAAAAAGAATGGAAGTCGGATACAAGGGGATCTCATTCGAAAATTGGGTTAAAGTAAAGTTTGGGGCTATAAAGCTAGAATGGGAAGTCGAGTCTAAATTTCGCTATGAATGGGCCAAAACTAATTTTTTGCAAGAAACTCAATACTGCATGACTCCGTATATTCCTCCATGTGTTTGGGACCAGCCATCCTCCAACAAAAGAGCAGTTAAGGAAGAACCATGGCCTTCAATCTAACTTAAAGACTCATTAATAAAGAAAAGTGCTCTTTCGGGAGACAACCCAAATTATCCCTTTTATTTGTTTTATTTACATTTCTGTTGGGTTTTGTGTTTTTAACCACTTTTGCAGGAAATCGGAGAAGTTGCTACAGCAGCCTGAACGGGGACCTGTTCTGTCCATAGTTACGGCGTAACTCATTTCAATGGTTACGCCGTAACACATCTCTAGAAGAAGTTCTCTCCTGAAGTATTACCAATTACGGTGTAATCCCATGCAATGGTTACGCCGTAGCTACACTCCAGTAGCGTCTGCTAGGTTTTGCCATAATTAATGCGTAACTCTTTTTAGGAGTTACGACGTAACTATCCTCTGTATTAATTCTTTCTTTTTAAACACAATAACATTGTATTAGTTTTTAAATGAACTTTGTGAGTATGTTCCCTGTAAGCCCTCACGAGACTACACTCGTCCACTTGGGACACCAAGTGGTTTAAAATGCTTGTTGCATTCGCTAAATGCAACCGTGATTCCTACAAAAGTGAGTTAGGTTTCTTTTCGTTTTTCTTTTTCTTTTTTTTAGAATTATGCTTGTTGGTAGTGTAATTTCAGAGAATTAAGTTTGCTCGTAGATGCTTAAGCGAAGGCACGATTCTTTTCGTGGGCCTTATTTCTTTTTCGGAGCAAATTTCAGGGAAGTTCTCACTCTAATTCTACTTTCTCTTCACCTTTATTTAACGTTTAGTACAAAAGGGACTTTGTACATTTCAAGTGGGGGGACGGGAGTAGAATTATCTCTTGAACTTTATTTTGCCCTCGTTTTTCTAGTTTATTTTGAAAAATTATGTCACTTTTAAAATTTTGACGTGTTTTTCTGAACCTAACTAGATTAGACCTTAGCAGAGCACATTATAACCCTTGATATTATATGGTGAGATTAGCCTTATCCGTTTCTAAATTTTTACCCCAAATCCACCAAATTATGAGTGTGCCGGTAGCTTGTAAACTTTAGAACTTGGCTTTTGCATCATTTCGAGACCATAGACGAGGTATGTTGAGTTAGCTTAATGTATTTGGATTATTCAGTTTAAGAAGGCAATATTATAGGATTATCACCCAAACAGCCTATCCATGTGTGTCTATCGATTAGTCACCTCGACTTCTCGACCCCTATGTTAAACCCTTTTTGTTGCACTCACCTTTAGTGCAAGATACCCTTAGATAAACCCATTTGAGCCATTCCTTTCATTTTGTTCACCCAACATATATGTTTCGATACACCCATACACCTTAGCCTACCGTGTAGTCTTTATTTGTGATTGGGAAGTCATTGTTTGCCTAAGTTCAAGGTTCAAGTGGAAAGGTTCGGAAATCACACTTTCGCCAAAGACATATTTTTGAAGATTATTGAAGACCCCCGGGGGGATGCTATGTTTAGTTATGTTGAAAAAACATTGTAGTTATTTGTTGATTGTAAAGTGCGATGTTATAAGCACTATGTTTAAGAGCTCATCATAGATTTAGTATCGAGGAGGCCACCTCGGTCACATTTGAAGAATGAAGTTGGCATTCATTGCGCCAACAGTTGAAGAAGAGGTAATGTGCCCATCATGACGTCCTCTAAGGCACATCTACTTGGTATATCATGATCTGGTTTCTTAGCCTTGAAACTTGAAATTTGGATGAACGGTAAGCGGTGATGACTTGGTTATAGATTTAGACTATTTGCTTGTTATTTTTACTTTACACCTATTATATCCTGTCTTATCCTACCATTTAGTCATGAAGCGTGTCTAGGTGATGAAGCGAGCAATCTTTGGTGTCTTGGCCAAGGATTTGGTCATGTATCATTGATTTTGTCCACTTCGCCGTGACATGTTAGTAATGACGACTCACCTTTAACCTTTGTCGTGTCTACCCATATTGCCTTAAAGAATTGTTTATATCCTTAACTCTAGTGGTGGAGATTTGTGTAATCGCCAAGCTTATGATAGAATACATGCTATGACTGTGCGTTGAGTGATCACCCCGATGTTGACACTTATAATAGTTGAGAGATTTGAGTGTTTTGTTCCCATTTCGCGAGGTGTTCGGCTTTGTTTTATTCTAGCATAAGGTATTTTTAAACTTATATTTTCCAGGTAATGGGATATATCTTTTTAGAAATTTATCTAATAAGGTCTACTTGAGGGCAAGTAGAGTTCAAGTGGGGGGATATTTGATAACATCAAATAGTCTTGAATATTAAGTGTCAATTTCCCCCGATATTGCTCGTATTTTATATCATTTATATGGATTTACACTTTTTTTCCTCTATATTTCACTTTCAGGTAATTTACGAGCATTGGAGCTAAAGAGACGCGGATTTGGAGAGTTTATTGAAGATATATGATAGTATGCCCATTTTGATGAGGTTACGGCGTAACTCCTCTCTCACATTACGCCGTAACATTTGTGTGACGCGCAAGGCCAGCTCAGCAGCAGATTACGTCGTAACTCCATCTTCGATTACGCTGTAACACATTAGGTCAAATGATGTTCCGCGCCGCTACAAGCTACGCCGTAACTCCTTCTAGTGATTACGGCGTAATCAAGCCAAATTGAAGATACGGCGTAACTCTTTCCATAAGTTACGCCGTAACAAGCTTTTCCAGAGCAAATTACGAAGATATTGATGTTACGGCGTAACTCTCAGCTTAAGTTACGCCGTAACTAGATCTGGCCTATAAATACCAGCCCTAAATTCTGCATTTCACATCATTTACTCCACACACAAAGCACAGAACGTGAGTAGGGGACTGAAGGCAGATCTTGAGGAGCATACGGAGCCATCTCCAAGGGAGAAATCACACCCTAACGATAAGCATTAGCAATTTATCATTTCTTTTACTTTCAATTCATGTATTTCATTATGTTAAACATTGAATCGATTGTTTCAGTTAATATGATCGGCTAAGCACCTCCGGTGCTAGCCTAGTTATGATTCCTTAATTGTTATGTTTATGTTTACATTGCTTCCGTATAATTGTTTCTAGTGTATGCATGCATAGTTTGTTGGTAGCTACCCTTGTTTCGGTAGTTTTGAATGGCGGTAGTGTCTAGTTGCTTAGGAGAATTGACCAACTGACCCTAAGTAGGTAGACAGAGTGGGAAGGGTAAGAATTGACCAACTGACGACCCTTTTTCGCTTGTGCGAACTGACCAAATGATCACTTGCCGTTTGGATGAACTTAAGAAGTTAGGGCTGAGTGTCTAAGATGCTAGTGCCCCGGCACTCATTGTTATGAATCTTGCATGTAGCGGAACTTAATGACTTGGCTTAGGGGACTAAAAACAACTGGACTTTCAAGGGTAGTAGCTTGATCTCCGGCGGAAACCTTTGCTGATAGGTTAGGACGAACTGACCAAATGCTGTCCTAGCGACCTAAACCCCCACTTGAAGCAATTGGAAGTAATTAGACGTGAACATAACATGATAGGAAGAGTAACTAGGTTAGCACACTTCTCCTCTATTGATCACAACATTTCCCTTTATTTGCTTTCTATATTTCTTGTCTATTTAGTTTATTACTCATTTCCGTCTTAAAACCAATTAAAATCAGTTACACCTAGACTTAATTAGAATCCGCTCACATAGCTCTTGGGACGACCTCGGTTTTACCGATTACTACACTACACACGATCGGGTACACTGCCCGTTAGTGCATAAGGTAGACCATAGGTAAACGTGACACTTATAAATATTAAAACCTGGTCAGTAAAACATGCATCAAGTTTTTGGTGCCGCTGCCGGGGAGTTATATTAGGATTCTCGTTAAGTCTTTTATTTTCGTTTTATTTTGAATTTTCTCATTTTCTCACGATTTCTTTTCAAGTTTCAGGTACCGTGGAAGTTGTTAACATTGATGACCTCACTGTAGAGGAATATTTGGCGTTGACAAGAGATGAACAAGGGTCAGGGCTCGTAAGACCGGCAATTGGAGCTAATGTCCGTTTCGAGATTAAAGAGCAGTTTATGAGGGAGCTACGTGCTAACCCTTTCTCAGGAAACAGGGACGAAGATGCGTATGAACACGTTGAGAATGTCTTGTACATCGCATGCCTTTTCAACATTCCTGGTGTTTCTCATGACGCTGTTATGCTACGAGTGTTCCCCATGACTCTTACTGGGGCTGCGAGAAGATGGATTGAAAGATTGCCCGCTGGGGCAGTTGATACATGGGCTCTCCTAAAAAAGCACTTCATCCAAAGATATTGTCCTCCTTCGAAGATATCTAATCAGCTAATGGAGATGCATAATTTCAAACAAGATGACGATGAAACGTTGTATCAAGCTTGGGATAAATATAACGATCTCCTCTACGTGGCTATTTAATAGCCAAAACCCTTATTTTACATATCAAACTTTTCTCACATACCAACGGACTCATCTCCACCATCCATCTAAAAAGAAATCAATTGCTGAGATTAAAAGCATTTTATTATTTCATCTATTTTTTATAATTTAAATATCTCTTAAACCGCTAATCGTTAAGTAAAAATATTTACACCGTCGCGACGAGCATTTAATTATCTTTCTATAGATGGGCACTTTGATATACCTTCGAAAAAAGAAAAAAAAAATCCGTTTTTTTCACGTTTTTTCGTCTTTTTTATTTTTTTTACGTTACTGAAATTTGTATGAAAAAAATCATATATGATTAAACACTAATTTGAATATCACATGTGATATAGTGTTAAATCATATATAATATGTAATATCACATGTGATATGATATGTATATCATATGTGATTTTACACTAATATCACATGTGATATTAGGCTGGACGCACTCGTGCTTTGGAAATCGGTTGGGCATGCAAAATTTCACACAACGACCGATATTAATATCGGTCGTTTCGAGTATGGAGATCGGTCAGAACATCGGTCGAAGGGTAGGAAAAATCAATATCGGTTCAAATTTCAAACGATTTCAAACTTGGCTTCGCAACTCCTTTTTGCCCGTTAGGGGGATTTGAATGTAAAAAAAAAAAAAAATTGACTGTTTGATTTAAACAAAAAAAAACTTTTTTTTTTAAACTTTACCACTCTATAAATACCAACTTCAAACATAATCTCAAACATAATTCAACCTCAAACTACTTCTCATCTATATTCTCTTCCAACCTCAATCTGATTCTCATCTAAATTCAACATGTCAAAGAAAAATACCCCACAATAAAAAAAACGACAATCCCGACTACCTCAAAATGCCCCGAATTAGAATTTCTCGCCGGAAAACAACTTCGAATTAACCGGCATAACACCACAACAAAACCGGGCTATTCGCTTTCGTCCACAAAGTTTTGAATATCAATCACAATTAGCACAACCCAATCAAAACCAAAAACCCGTTTTACGTTAACCGTCCATTTTTCCCACCGCAACGTCCTTACACCGATTAACGCTGATACGCGTACAACGCGCGTTCAGGGTCAAAGGAACTTCCTTTTCGACGAGCAAGTTTTTCAACACCCTAGGCAGTTAACCTAATCGTTGTAGTGTAGTATTAGGGTAAGCCTCGGGAATTGATATCGTTCTCTAAGGGAATAGGAATGCTAGTGAGAAATTACTACGCTAAGGTTGGGGTTGAGGAATATTATTTTTTTTTTATCTTTTTTATATTTTTTTAGAAAATTGAAATGTACGAATCTCGGGGTATTGGATTTGGGGGGTGGTATTTCTACCGATTACTCTACTATTATCTATTCTAATTAACTAAGCTAAGGGATAGTCTATATCTATTGTTGTGTGCTCGTATGATGATTTAAAGATGTGTTTACCTAGATGTTATTACTCCCTAGTTATCTTCTATTGATGGTTGAATTGTCACGTCCTTATTCTTAACGCGTTGTGTCTTCTAAGGTCGTAGGGTATGCGTTTTTCCTTAACTCTTTTAGACTACCTTAAGGTTATTGCCTACGAAATCTCTATGATTCATAAACTAACTCTAAGGTTACCTTTGGATGTTTAGCCTACAATAACTCTAGGAGATTATAAACTAATGTTCACAAAGATTACTCAAGCATTAAAAACACAACGAATGACCTATCACAATACTAGGTCAATCACAATTAAGATAAGAGACAACCAATCCATATTCAATACCTAGGTTTCATAGATCTAAGCAAACACACAAGTAAATTAGCCGGACATGGAAAACATGCAAGCATACACACAAACAATTGAAGACATAATTGAATCAATGAAGTAAATCACTTATCTTGTTGTAAAATAGGGTATAGAACCCTAAGATACTGCCTAAGACAGCCAAAGTTCGGTTTAGGTTTTACTCCACAAAACTACCTCTAAAAATCAAAATTCAATTCTATATATAGAGTTACAACATGCGACGACGTCACTCTTTATTTGTGACGCCGTCGGATCGCCACCATTAGGTTTTCATCTTGGCCACGTCAAATTTGTGACGGCGTCAATTTATGGTTGTGACGCCGTATCTTTCGACGCCGTCGGGATCCGAATCTAGGCCGTCTAAGTTATGACGCCCTACTCTTTAAAACCTGATTCCGTCAAGTGCAAAATGGCAATTTGGATACTGAGTCGTCACAAAGCGTGTTGCGACGGCTTCGCCATTTGGCTGTGACGCCATCACCTTCAATTCCAGCAGCTTGAGTGTCTTGATTCTTGACTTTGGCCATTTTCTTCATATATTCGCGCTTTTTCGTCCGAATAAGTATCATTCCAGCAATTTGCCTTCAAGAGACCTAAAAAGTGAAAAGAAACGAAATTAACCAGTAACGGATATAAAAGTGGTCGATTAAGGGCTTAAATGACCCCTCAAAAGTGTACCTTTTAAATCCTTATCAAATATCCCTACACTTGGTATTTGCTTGTCCTCAAGCAAATGTGTTTTTAGCCAATTAATTTATAAGTTTGAGGTCATGAAGAATTAGTTTAGAACAATTCACAACAAGTATAAACCCCGCAAAAGTCATAACAAGCACAGAAATTACATACTAGCACCTCACAAGTGGTGTTTAGATACTCTCATCTCTCGGGTGTATATGAAATATATCAAGTTAGAAATGGAAGATAAACACTCATTAACCGGTCCTAGTACATAGATTACCATAGGCTTGAGACTAGATCAAACCTCCATCGCTTTGGCGTAAGCACCTAGGAAAAACTATCCAAGATGTCTTTTAAAGGGTTGTAACGTTAGGCTTACGGTAGGGAAACAAAGGGTTTGGTGGGATAGGCGATTTAGTGGTGGCAAGTCAAATATATTTATGTTACAAGCATGAGAAGAATGGCGTTGCTAAGCTAAGACTCAACACTCTAAACTCTAGATAAATTGAAATAAGCAAACATAAATTTAAAGATAGATGTAGGATGGTAGCCATTTTTTTTAATACACTTTTACTCTACCATCCTCTACGATAACATCAAAATAATAGGGATTTATAGGCACATCCCTACACTTGAGTTTTTATTACTCTAACACTAATTTGACCCGAATTGAAAAGATCAAAACACTTGGAGTACATTATTACGTAAATAAAGGGAATTTGAATTTAACGTTCCTTCCAGTCACTTCATAAAATTTAACTTTTCCCATGAGTCCCAATCGTCCCAAAACTGTTTACAAAGGATATGACTCGACTTAGCAACTTATGCAAGCAACTAGATAATTGAACTAAGGGTTTAGTATGATAAAAATAATGCACTAAAAGTGAGTGCATACAAGGTAGGATAAGGCGATTTGGGTGTACATTTGGGGGTGGATTGTAAACAATGCTCTTCATTGATATTCCAGAAAACCGAAACATCACGAGAACCGCGAAAAGGATAGGCTCTGAGGGGTTAACTAGGGGTATCGTGTACTAAAGATGAGTACAACGCAAGGGTGTGGGGGAATTACTCAACCGATGTGGAAGAAGTAATTATAATATGGGTATCAAACAAGGGTTATCCTAATGCCTCTTATCATTTAGTTATTCCTAACTACATAAGTGTAGTATCACTAGCGATCTCGGAATGCATCACAAAACAAGTTCTAGAATCTATTATACTACCGGTACACTCTCGAAGCATTAAAGAGGAATGCTTTAATTCCTACAAATCTAAGGGCGATCCTCACATTTTGGGTGGAATTTAAGTCTTAAAGTGTTTTGTGCTAGTCATATAACTTCCTATCCATGAGACACTTTATTAAGACTAATGGCCCACTCCTACATGTCATGAAAAATTTTAAATTTGGTGCAAAAATTACCCTAACTGATATTTCTCATGGTTTATTACACAAATAAAATTGGACAAGGCAAATAGTCAAGGATAAGCATAGTTTCAAAGTTCCCGTTTTATTTTCCCTCCCTACACTTAAACTGAACATTGTCCCCAATGTTCCCCGAAAGTATCAAAGTTATGATAATGGAAGGTAATTAAAAATGAAAGAAACTAATACTCCCCTGATTAGCTCGGTAGGATCCGTGTGAAGTAGTGGTTAAATTCTTCTCCAAGAAGAACGTATGCGTGAAAAGCTCCATCCAATCTTATGTATCTTCTTCTTGATAAATAAAACCTGTACACTTGAAGAAAACAAACGAAACCTTCGCGTAAAATTGGCGGTAACACTATATATGACTCTACTAAAATAGGATATAATGCTTGTGGAATGGATGTCTACAGATTTTCTGGAAAATTAAGACCTGAGAAATTCAAAAAATTTATAAGTAGCACAGAAAACGAGAAAAAGTTAGAAGGCTGCTTACTTCTTCCCCGACGCCGTCAGGTTCGATCTGACGCGGTCAGTTATCCCGACAAAAACGTCTGCGATTTTCTGAAAAATTTACATCTTTAGAATCTGGAAAAATTTCCTACAAAACATCCATTATGACTCGATACAAGCATTTGACTCAAACAAACACACATGTATATCTTTTTAATAATCGTAATTCTCATGTTCACGTTCTTTTTTAAAAACGTGTGTAATCCTCCCTACACTTATCCCTTTTGTAAAATACCTTTATATGTGATTAAGACGAAGTTATAGACAAAATAAAGCATTTTTACAAATTCAAACATGAGAATAAACAATCAATAAAAGATATACGACACACAAACAAGCAAACAATTAAGCATGGGTTACCTCCCACGAAGCGCTTTTCTTTATTTATGAGTCTTGTAGCTAGACTCGAAGTCGTGCCCCTACGTGGTCTCGTTTTTCATTCTCAATGAAAATTCTATCATATTGACAAAATTTTCATCAACTTTATACCTAGGCCCTAGGGTCAAGCAATCCTTATAATAAATTCTCATTTTCCCCCACATGAAGTTCAAACCTTTTTCAACATCGTCTTCGCTTTTTTTCTCAAAAGCTCAAATGTTGTCTCGTTCGAAAAGGGATAAAGGGTCATATCCATTCGTCTTCCAAGGCATCCTATAAGTGATCTCATCGTCCCCCTCCTTAAACCTAACCATTCTTTCATACTTGTTATGGCTCATTTTAGATGTTTCAACAAACGGTTTTCCTAGCACTACTTGGGATAAGCTATAGTCAATGACACATCTGATGTCTTCTAGGACCACAAAATCAACTAAGTAGGTGAAATTCCCTATAAAGACGTGTACATCTTTGACTCTTCCCACAAAGTTGCGAACCCCACCCGGATACTTAGGGTAAGTCGCTCATTCATAATGTCATTGTAAACAGCTGATGACATCACATTAATGGGAGATTCCGTATCTATGTAAGTATGCTCGACATTCCTATATCCAATCATACAAGGGATTTTGAGGTTCCAAGGATTTCCTCTCCTAATCTTTGGACATATCCTAATGATGGGTGATCGGGGATTATCGATTATGTATTGATGGTAAGCAACCTCTTCCTTAGCGGGGTAAAGATTGAAATAAGCACTATCCTCCTCATTCACATTTTTATCCACTAAGCCATTATCCGAATTACTGCAAATCATGGAGCCAACAACAGAGGCTTAACCACTTTCTCAACAGCATCCCTAATTGTACTGTCAAATACCTTTTGCAAATCTTGAAGGTCGTTGTTTCTACTCACATAACGGCTTCGGCGGTTGTGTTGGTCATTGGGTTGGGGTTTGAGTGAAAGTGATTTATTTGGTGGTGGGTTGTTGAGTGGTAGTTGATTATCACCTTCCATGATGAAAAGTGATAGGATTACTAACAAAGATGTCACACCCCCAAAATATATGTTTTGCAGCGGAATGGAATTCCTGAGGGATGACTGCCATAGCATCAAAGTTACAGTTATATCGAACGACCTAAAGTGTCGTTTTGAAAATATCGTTTGATTAAGTAAAATAATCAGAGTTTACAAAACATAGGTCCCAAAAGATTTCCAATGTACCAAAATGAGTTTGTTACAATCAAACGATAGTTAAGTGCATATAATATATGTGAGACGCGTCGACACCGCGACTCTATGATAAGTCCACATGCATGCCATGAAGTGAATGCCTTAGATACCTGAGATAAAACATGCTAAAAAGTGTCAACACAATGGTTGAGTGAGTTCATAGAGTTTGGTTTATCATGAAAAGCCTTTAAAAACGTTCATGCAGCAGAGGAAAAGTTTTTGGTCAATGAGAATAGTCCACAAAGCAAAGGCATTGTAAATCCACTCAGTTCCAAGTTCCGCCCATACAAAACTTGCAACCTGTGTGTTCACAACCCACTGCCAAAAATAGTATCTCTAGTAGTCAAGTATACGATGTCATAATAGTTCACAATATAGCACCACGTATATAATATTGTATGCCAGGCAAAGCCCCTAGAATAAATAATATGCGTCTCGTAACATAGTGAACGAGAGGTTGGACGACCTCTAATAGCGCTATCCATACTACCTACTAATAGCAGACTAACAATGCGAATGTACGAACAGTACATCATACAACTATTATATACAATTAAGAACACTCCGAACATGGGAGAATTTGTACGCACCACCAATAAGGCGAGACTTGGTATTGCTCCGTTCACATAGGGAGACTTTGCACACTCCACCAATAAGGCGCGAATTGGTATTGCTCCGTTCACATAGGGAGACTTTGCACACTCCACCAATAAGGCGAGAATTGGTATTGCTCCGTTCACATAGGGAGATTTTATGTCAAGGACGTACGGTCCATTAGGTTCAAACAAGTCATAATTTCGTAATTAAGTTCTAGTGTTCCATTCAAAAGTTCGTAATTAAGTTCAAGAGTTTAAATCGAGTTCAAAAGTTCAGAACAGTCAAAGAGTTCAAAACATATCATAAGGTACAAAATAGTCAAAGGGTTCAAATCAAGTTCAAAGTGTTCATATATATGTTAGAAGGTCCAAATCAATTTAAAAGAGTTAAAATATATATGTCGAAGGGTTCAAACTCAAGGAAAGTGGTTCAAATAATAGTGTTCATAACATAGTAATCAATTTAGTTCGGGCACAATCTACTTACGAACATAAAGAGTGAAGCAAAAGATTAACAAGTTCATGATAGTTCAAACAATATAGTTTAAGTTGAGATTCACATATAGTTTGCAAATAATCAAAATTAAAATTAAAATAGTTGAGCATGTATCTCCCCCAAAGAGTTTGTAAAATGATTAAACGAGTAAAAGTAGGGCTACGAACTCACCTGATGCAATGATTATGATAACAAAAGTGGATACACTGAAATGAGGTGGAATTCTCTATCTGCAACCTAATATGAATGATATGTTCTAATGTAAGTCATGAAACAGTGTCGTGCATGCAAACTCATATGATATCCATACCACTTGTGCATTTGAAAATAAAGTTTATCGTCGAAAAATAATATACTTTAACAACTCATGAAAATGACTAAGTAGCCTCGCAAAGCTAGTCGTAAAATAGTGAATATCAAGTGTTAGGAAACAAACTCAATAGTTTTAGAAAGCTTGTAACATTATCTAAAAGTCATAACGCTGGACTTTTATCCATAAGAGTTCCGATCATAAAGAAAAATAATGGTGAAGTGTGGTAGTCGAGCTAAAAATGTAGTTTATGGGTAGTTTTCGGGAAAGTTTGAGTGGTCGTATTTTACTCGTTAGAACTCCGTTTGAGGAACGGCTGGTCATTTTGGAAAATAGGCCGGGTGAACTAACTTTTACTCAGAGATACTATTTTACCAAAACCAACTCGATCGTTGAGAAAAACAGCTCCAAACATGGGTACCCGAAAAGACAGTTTCAACACTTCAAAAATATTTTAGTAAAAGCTGATGGAAATAAGTTGTGAACGTCGGTTTTCAAATGCTTGTATCTCGGTCATTATAAGCTCGTTTTCTACGATCTATATATCCTTAGTTTCGTGTTAATGTATACTAATATATTTTTGATAAATCGACTCATTTAGATAATGCTTAAAACTCATTTTTGCCCCTTAAATAACCCTTGACAGCTTGTATTTTCTAGAAATTTAGGTTTCGTTTTAAACTTGAAAATAGCGTAACATCTTCGTTATAAATCCGTTTTAACCCGTTCAAGCGACCACGGTTTCGTTTTAAAGTCTATTTTCTGAAAATATAACCCAAAATAATGCGTGACCTGTCGAAATTTCCATATTTTACAAAAATGAACAGCCCTTAATTATATGTTGTCGAAAATGATTTTTCTAGTGTAATACTTGTTCTAAACCCTTCCAATCAACACCAAATCTACTCTAATCTTACCATACACCATCTTAGGGTGTCATGGGTTCCTAAACTTCTCCAAAAAATGATAGAGTTCAAGGGAATAATTATAGGATGATTAAAACTTATAATATGTAATAAAAACAAGTAAAAGTGGTATGAATACATATAATACTTGCATGTTTTTGTACTAGAATGATAAAATAGATCAAGTATGATTATGAAAGAGTAGTAAAAATTATTTAGAACTTACTTGAGTGATTGAAGAGTTTTTGGAACTAGAAACTTAATTAATCTTTAGGTTTTTATTTCAAAACCTTGAAATAGATTACTAAATGAACTAGAAAAACACTTGAGCTTGAAAATCTTATGGTTTCTCCTCTTGTTCTTGCTTGACCGGTTTTCAACAAAGAAAAAGGAGAGGATTTTCTTTGTTTTCACCTTTTGTATGTGTAAGTATATGTGTTTCAATTTTAGTATATTAATTGTATATTACAAATATCTAGTTACAAAATGAGTATGTGTCCATTTAACTTGCAAGATATTTTACAAAAATGGTGACTAATATGGGGAGGTCGGAAAGGGGGGGGGGGGTTTGGGTAAATAGATTTTGTATTTTGATGATTTAATGTATATAATGTTATGTATATTGAGTATTTTGTACATATAAATAATTATTAAGTGTAGCGTTAGCTAGAAATTGATTTTAACGGAACAAAAAAAATATATTTAAGTCATAAAAATTATAAAAATGCATTTCTCGTAAGTATTGAGTGAATAAATAATTATCGAATAGAATTTACGAAAACCGTCATAAATATGTATATATAACAATTTATATACAAAATAAATTCAAAACATCGGGTAAACTAATAATATAATTTTTATAGTCTTAAAATGAGTATAAAAATATATCAGGATAATTATTGGAAGTGTCGGATCAATTATTCAAAATAAATGATCGTGCGATAGCGTTTATTTAATAGAAAAATATACGTTAATGAAATATGCAAACCCATGCATGAACTAACATGAAAATGATGTTACTGATGATATGTAGACTAACTCTAGTATATATGAAGTGTTCTCGATGATGTTTCATGAATACGCAGCTAAACCCTTACGGTTACGCGAATTTGATACTCATAAACCTAGTTTTCGAAAAATGATGAATAAAAATCATGAATATAAATTTTTTTCTTCGGAATGAATAGTGTTTTGTGAATAGTAAAATTTTGAAATAACCCCTCAAATATCAAATCGACTTAAAAAACGATGAATAGTAAAATGATGAATAGTAACCGATGAATAGTAAATTCCTGAAATGAATAGTAAAATTTTTTAAGGTTTGCAAAATGACCGGAAATTAAGAATTGTGACATTCTTCCCCTGTTAGAGGAATCACGTGCTCGTGATTCAAATATTGATAACTATGGTCTGATCCTCGACAAGGGTCTAAAAGTTTATGCTCGTGTGTATAGTCTAAATGATTATGTCAATGCTCATGCATATGGGTTCCTCGTCCAACTAGGTACGTTCTCGTGCTATCGTGACCATTTCCCATTTAAAGACATGCTCTCTTATGGTTAGGTTTGATGAGGCAAACTTTCCCATTCTCGAGCATAACCCTTAAAAACATTTTAGGTAACCGATTTTTACTTAATCTAACAACTCATCAAACAAGAACTGTCATGAGATTAGGCTAAATCGGTTTGAGTAACAACTTGACTCTTAGCTTGATTTTCGCAACTCATCAGACAAGAACTGTCACTAGAATCAAGCTAGGAAACAAGTGGTTTTGAAGAAAGTCTTTTGAAAATTTGGCTCAATTATGGAATTGCTTACACATATAAGACTGATACTCCCTTCATTGCATGATTCTTCCTGAATTAGACATAGGTGATCAGGCTATGTATAATTTAGGAGTAACTATGCAATGCTTGGACTAATCGACTCATATGATGTTTGGTGTTGAGTCAACTGATGTTAAAATTGTGATAGGGGTTGTCAAGGTATCCTCCACGTTGGAGTCTAAAGAAAGGATAACGGAATGGGTATCTGAAGACATCTATGTGAAATGAAAGTAAATAACTCGCATAATGTGCGTTAAAACCGCATGTATAATGAGTATGCACTTATATTGATATGATGAGATGCTATGATGATGTAGTTATAGTCTCGGGTCAATGATACAACCTAGTTCTCTATAATCGTTGCTCTGATACCAATCTGTCACACCCCCAAAATATCTGTTTTGCAGCGGAATGGAATTCCTGGGGGATGACTGCCATAGCATCAAAGTTACAGTTATATCGAACGACCTAAAGTGTCGTTTTGAAAATATTGTTTGATTAAGTAAAATAATCAGAGTTTACAAAACACAGGTCCCAAAAGATTTCCAGTGTACAAAAATGAGTTTGTTATAATCAAACGATAGTTAAGTGCATAAAATATATGTGAGACGCGTCGACACCGCGACCCTATAATAACTCCACATGCATGCCCTGAAGTGAATACCTTAGATACCTGAGATAAAACATGCTAAAAAGTGTCAACACAATGGTTGAGTGAGTTCATAGAGTTTGGTTTATCATGAAAAGCCTTTAAAGAACGTTCATGCAGCAGAGGAAAAGTTTTTGGTCAATGAGAATAGTCCACAAAATAAAGGCATTGTAAATCCACTCAGTTCCAAGTTCGGCCCATACAAAACTTGCAACCTGTGTGTTTACAACCCACTGCCAAAAATAGTATCTCTAGTAGTCAAGTATACGTTGTCATAATAGTTCAAAATATAGCACCACGTATATAATAATGTATGCCAGGCAAAGCCCCTAGAATAAATAATATGCGTCCCGTAACATAGTGAACGAGAGGTTGGCCGACCTCTAATAGCGCTATCCATACTACCTACTAATAGGAGACTAACAATGCGAATGTACGAACAGTACATCATACAACTATTATATACAATTAAGAACACTCCGAACATGGGAGAATTTGAACGCTCCACCAATAAGGCGAGACTTGGTATTGCTCCGTTCACATAGGGAGACTTTGCACACTCCACCAATAAGGCGAGAATTGGTATTGCTCTGTTCACATAGGGAGACTTTGCACACTCCACCAATAAGGCGAGAATTGGTATTGCTCCGTTCACATAGGGAGACTTTATGTCAAGGACGTACGGTACATTAGGTTCAAACAAGTCATAATTTCGTAATTAAGTTCAAGTGTTCCATTCAAAAGTTCGTAATTAAGTTCAAGAGTTTAAATCGAGTTCAAAAGTTCAGAACAGTCAAAGAGTTCAAAACATATCATAAGGTTCAAAATAGTCAAAGGGTTCAAATCAAGTTCAAAGTGTTCATATATATGTTAGAAGGTCCAAATCAATTTAAAAGAGTTAAAATATATATGTCGAAGGGTTCAAACTCAAGGAAAGTGGTTCAAATAATAGTGTTCATAACATAGTAATCAATTTAGTTCAGGCACAATTTACTTACGAACATAAAGAGTGAAGCAAAAGATTAACAAGTTCATGATAGTTCAAACAATATAGTTTAAGGTGAGATTCACATATAGTTTCAAATAATCAAAATTGAAATTAAAATAGTTGAGCATGTATCTCCCCCATAGAGTTTGTAAAATGATTAAACGAGTAAAAGTGGGGCTACGAACTCACCTGATGCAATGATTATGATGACAAAAGTGGATACACTGAAATGAGGTGCAATTCTCTATCTGCAACCTAATATGAATGATATGTTCTAATGTAAGTCATGAAACAATGTCGTGCATGCAAACTCATATGATATCCATACCACTTGTGCATTTGAAAAAAAAGTTTATCGTCGAAAAATAATATACTAACTAATGAAAATGACTAAGTAGCCTTGCAAAGCTAGTCGTAAAATAGTGAATATCAAGTGTTAGGAAACAAACTCAAGAGTTTTAGAAAGCTTGTAACATTATCTAAAAGTCATAACACTGAACTTTTATCCATACGAGTTCCGATCATAAAGAAAAATAATGGTGAAGTGAGGTAGTTGAGCTAAAAATGTAGTTTATAGGTAGTTTTCGGGAAAGTTTGAGTGGTCGTATTTTACTCGTTAGAACTCTGTTTGAGGAACGGCTGTTCATTTTGGAAAATAGGCCGGGTGAACTAACTGTTACCCAGAGATACTATTTTACCAAAACCAACTCGATCGTTGAGAAAAACGGCTCCAAACATGGGTATCCGAAAAGACAGTTTCAACACTTAAAAAATATTTTAGTAAAAGCTGATGGAAATAAGTTGTGAACGTCGGTTTTCAAATGCTTGTATCTTGGTCATTATAAGCTCGTTTTCTACGATCTACATATCCTTAGTTTCGTGTTAATGTATACTAATATATTTTTGATAAATCGACTCATTTAGATAATACTTAAAACTCATTTTTGCCCCTTAAATAACCCTTGACAGCTTGTATTTTCCAGAAAATTAGTTTTCGTCGTTAAACTTGAAAATTGCGTAACTTCTTCGTTATAAATCCGTTTTAACCCGTTCAAGCGACCAAGGTTTCGTTTTAAAGTCTATTTTCTGAAAATATAACCCAAAATAATCCATGACCTGTCTAAATTTCCAGATTTTACAAAAATGAACAACCCTTAATTATATGTTGTCGAAAATGATATTTCTAGTGTAATACTTGTTCTAAACCCTTCCAATCAACACCAAATCTACTCTAATCCTACCATACACCTTCTTAGGGTGTCATGGGTTCCTAAACTTCTCCAAAAAATGATAGATTTCATGGGAATAATTATATGATGATTAAAACTTATAATATGTAATAAAAACAAGTAAAAGTGGTATTGAAATACATAGAAACCAACACCGACTGACAACTATCACGGCTTACTTACCATGTATCTCTGTCATTCATCAAACTCAATCCTAAAATTAATCTGCGAAACCTCGTTTCATGTATAAACTGTATCAACCTACTTTCCGAGTTAATAAAAGTATAATGCATCAGCCCCCGAAAGTGATTCGGTAATGAAATACATTGAAACCAACACCGACCGACAACTATCACGGCTTACTTACCATGTATCTCTATCATTCATCAAACTCAATCCTAAAATTTATCTGCGAAACCTCGTTTCATGTATAAACTGTATCAACCTACTTTCCGAGTTAATAAAAGTGTAATGCATCCCTCTTGGCCATAAATCACCACTACTATACCATCATATTGAAAAAATCATCCTAATTACTAGTTATAATACCCGTGCACGCACGGGGTTTTGACAAAAAAAATTATTCTGTATTAATATTGAATATTGTGTCTTTAAAGGTAATTGCATATAATTATATAGTTATAAGTTTCGTGCACGCACGAAGTTTACACATAAATCAAATTTCTTTTAACATTTTAGTTCAATATATACACATATAAGAATTTGCCCATGAAAATTTTGATATAAGTACAACTAATACTTATGCACGAGTTTTTCATTATGCATTAATATCCATTATAATTTTGTAAAATATTTGTAAAAATTTCTGTTAGGTAACTCAAGATTTAATTTTATTTAGCTGACAAAGATGTTGGTATTGTTATTTAAATTTCACTACTGATATTATATTGTACACATGATGCAAGTTTAATAGCACATAATGAGCATTCATAAAGTTAAAATATACTCCTTAAAGTTTTTGAAAAAGTTTTTCTAGATATCCTTATATAAATAAACAAGAATTACATGAGTCATTGTTATAAGTACAATCGCGTATATTTATTTTTATATTAAAGTAACCCGTGCTTACAATTTGATAATTATATTCCCGTTTTCAGTTTTCAGTAATCTAGCTGTATTTAAAATGAAAACTCGTGTCCACATAGGTTAAACTTTTAAAAATGAAATAAATGGGTCCTTATTGAACGTATATAGTAAAAAAAAGGGAATATGTCACCCATTAGTAACCAAGTTTCATGAGTGTTCCAATTTGATATCTCAAACTTTATATTAATCATAAAAACCATCAAAGTTTCAAAACTGTTTCATTCTTATGTAATTTTCAAAAGTTAGTGTTCTTAAAGTATTCATCTATGCATTAACATGTTGTAAATTAATTTTAAATACCCACCTCCTGAATTTAACTAATTCTAACCAACTTTACGTACAACCCGTTAATACACGACTAAATATAAACAATAATCAGAAAATAATAACCAAGTTTGAAAAGTGTTTCATTCAGGTCACTCTAACAAAAAAAATTACATAAGAATGAAATAATTTTGAAACTTTGATGGTTTTTATGATTGATATAAAGTTTGAGGTACCAAATTGGAACAGATCTCAAAATTGGTTACTATTTGATAATTTTCACCTTAAAAAAATTAATACTTATAATCTTATAAAAATTTCTATGTTGTTATTTTAAAACAACATATACATTGTATTTTTAAAAATATAAAGTATAAAGGGTATAAAGTATAAGGGGACATTTGTTTATAATTCAAAGTTATTAAAAAAACATGGAGGCTTATAATATTACACTTAACTCTATATAATTTTTAAAAATTCAACAACTAAAGTTTTATTAATTACCTCATCTTTTTTTAAATTTTTGTTTTCACAAATTTGACACCTATATTTTTATTTGTTTTTTTTATCAACCAAATTTCTTTACGAATTTTATTAAAGTTTGACCAAAATCAATTTAGTTTTGACTATTATTAACCAATCAAATCACACAATTTTGCTTACGTGGCGAAATCGAGCTCTCCTATTGGCTCAATTGTTTTTTCAATAAAGAATAAATTGACAAAATCACTACGAAATGATGTAATTCTTTTATTATATAAAAGATTCGTAAGCACCATTTCTTTGCACGGAACACTAAAACATCGACAACTTAACTTTTGATAAATATGTTTTTCCTTTGAGTGGTATCATATCAATTCTTATTCCTTCTCATGCTTTAATTGTACATCATATCTCTACTACTTATAATACACAAATGAATCTCTCTCCTAATAAATTTTCAGACTTTCAGACTTGCAACAACTTAAGCATGAAGTACAACACTTGAAAGCACATAAATTTCATATTTACAACCAAATAAGCATAGTATACAACTTATTAATGCACATATTAAAAACATAAAACACCACATTAATGCACATATTAATGCACATCCAATCCACAAAAGGAGTTACGTTTATGAATATCCAGTCCACTATTATCTCAGCAGCCTAACCACAATATTCAAGATCTCAGTTTATCTCTTTGCATAATCGAAGATTCATTCAAAGAACAAACCCACAAGAGACTAACCATCATAGATCGTTCTAAAGCTACAACAAACGGAAAAAAAATGAAAGCAAATTCAAGATCTTTTCATTCGGTTACAACAAACGAAAACAAAAACAAACCGAAACTACCCTAGACCTTTTTCAAGAAATAACAAAACGAAAACAAAGATATAACAATAACAAATATGTTATCATTCTTTCTTTTCATTCGGTTACAACAAACGAAAACAAAAATAAACCGAACCTACCCGAGACCTTTTCCAAGACCTTGAAGCCATAAACAAATTCAATATGCTTAGTGGTTGGTGTTCAGTTATAAAAACAAGATAGAAGGATTAACTAACGTTTGTGTTTCGTTTCGGGTTATAGTGATATAAGGTCTTAAATTAATAGTAAAGTAAATCTATCTTGATTGTGTATGTTCTAGGGAAGATGAGTTTGGTTTGTGTGGAAAAGAGAGTTGACTGCAAAAATGAGTGTGTGAGGCGTGTTTATTAGCAAGAGGGAAAGTAGGGTAGCAATATTAGGTAAATGATTAATTGTTATTGGGCTTTTATTTACTTATGAGTTTGCTTGGGCCGGTAATTTCAACAAGTCCGAAATTTAGTAAAGTTTAGTTTGGACGACTTTTTTTTTTCCATGGCTTAGTTGTAGAAAATAATTTGGCATATATATTCTCTTAAACTTGGCTCTATATAATTTGGAAGAGATATGAATATTCTCACTATCTATAAAGTTATTGTAACGAAAAACATAAAACTAAAAGACATTCATCGCCACAAATTTTATTACAGGGTACCCGCCGCCGCATCGCGCGGATACCCTGCTAGTATACAATTAACCTCATGTTGCCATTGACTTACCAGTAATATATATGACAATCATCAATATCAACCACTTCTTAAATAACTTCTTCCTTGTAATACTTCTTAATGACAAACTTGTATGGGTACATTAAAATAACCAACCAAATTTATCGCCACCAAGTTCGCAATACCATAGCTGTTAATAATTAAAGAACATACCTTAATTATGATTAAGACTTTTGAATGGAATAATTTTGTTGATGGTAGTCATGAAAGGTTTTATGGATATAATTTAATATGCGTATGACCGGATTCGAACTCGAGACTTCGGGATTGCACACCTTACGTATGAGAGTTGATGTTAAAATAATTAATATATATAAACGTTATTATTATTAATTATTTGTCACGAAATAAAACATAACGATAGTTAATATATAACGAGGTTAGACTAACGGTCGTTAAATGTAAACTACGGGAACTAGAGATGAAATTAGTGGACAAGAAAATTCTAGAACCCCTCTTGGGTCTCTATGGCCGGTCGTGGGTCTCCTAGCCCAAGGAGGAGAGTTTTCTTGGTCACCAAGTTTTGAGAAACTATAAATACAAACCCCTTGTATTCATAATTCTTAACCTTGGATCACTTAGAAACCTAATTTCTTTCTTCTTTCCTTCCCTCTTGTTTTGGCCGATCGTATACCAACCCTCCCCAAGGGTTTCGATTTTTCCAACTCAAGAAACAAGTGTTTGATTTTATTAGTGATTCAAGAACCTAGCTTTTCACATCAAATCGATATTAGTACGTGTGTACAAGAACGAAGGACGAATACAATTGTGTTTGTGGTGATTTGTGGGTTTCGACTTTCTTTGGGTCGAATAGTAATAAACCCTAAGTTAGGGTTTGGGTTTTTGTTCCTCGTTCTCGATATTGTGTGTTTCTTGAATTGCTAAAAGGTACGCATATTATTTATTCGGTTAATTCAATTAAAAATATTATTCCTATTACTCAATGCTTTGATGATGTTTACTTGTTTTTATATAATTGTTATGATTAGTAAAACCCAAAAGTGGCATCACGAGCCGTTAATATGTTGTAATTAATTACCGAAACACATAAATATTGAATCTTTGTGATTATTGCATGCTTTTATTGGTTTCTAGGGTTTTAAAATTGAAACCCTATTTTTTTTTTAATTTGGGTCGATTACCCTTTTAATTATTATTAGGTTTTATTTTTTGTAAAACTTGTAGAAACCCTAGGATTGCATGTATATTTTATGTGGTTTTAATGAATAATTGTTATGTGCCATGTATTATGCGTATTGTTAATATCAAATTAGCCTGGTCTTTTATATATTTAATTTCCGTGTTTATGGCCTCATTTTTATTAATATAATACTTAATTCGTTCATATTCGTTTATATTTGCATTTCAGGATAAATGAGGCGTTGGAGCGGAAAATAAGTGAGAAAAGGCCAAATATATGTTCTGAAGATTGATTTATGAGGGCCTGATAATTATTTGTGAAGATTACGCCATAACTCATTAATAATGTTACGGCGTATTTATGATGCTTTGAAGGATACGGCGTAACCATTTCTTATGGTAACGTCGTAATTATTTTGTGAAGGTTACGGCGTAACATTAATTTAGTTACGCCGTAGAGTTTATTTCGGATCGGATAAGTATGAGATGGCGAAGGATTACCGCGTAACCCGATAAATTAGTTACGCCGTAATTAATTACTGGGGCGCAAAATTTTGAAGGCTACGGCGTAAATATAATTTAATTACGCCGTAATTAATTAAATGCGGCTAGTTTATAATAATTTTATTCACTTCGAGGACTAAAGAATAAAAGAAGAAATACGATGAGGGGTCTAACGCAAAGTTAAATAACACATTTTAGTGTGTTATATATAAGAAATAAAAGACAAGGACCCGAGATAAAAGTTGGCACAAGATTAGGGGCCAATGTTGCAATTTGGCCAAAGATTACTAATATATATATTAGTCATTATCATGCGTACAGGAGGAGATTTTTTCCACCAATTAGGTTTAGATCATTTTCTGTACCTCCTTGTGGTTGCCGACGCACGAGACAAAAACAAAAAAAAGAAGAAAAGAGGCACGTTCCAAGGGCAAAACCCTTCGAGGTTTTGCTCTGGTACTCAACTAGGGGATCGATAGCTTTATATTTGGCACGATATGTAATCATTTTCTAACTCATAATATTATTTTGGTTTCATTATTGTTTATTATAATTTTGATTCTCAATATAATTGTTGGCGAATTAATTTTGGTTTCATTATTGTTTATTATAATTTTGATTCTCAATATATTGTTTTATACGAGGATTTTATTTGTCATTCCATTAGGGTATTTTGGTGATGTGGAAATTAGGTCTTTGCCTAGTTTTGATTCTTTTTATTATTAATTCTTTTGCTTTATTAATTGTTTCTAGTGTATGCATGCATAGTTTATTGGTAGCTACCATTGTTTCAGTAGTTTTTGCTTAGGAGATATGACCAACTGACCCTAAGTGAGTATACTGAGACGGGAAGGGTAAAATATGACCAACTGACGACTCTTTCTACTTGTGCGATTTGACCAACTGATCACCTACCGTTTGGATGAACTTAAGAATTAGGGGGTGAGTGTTTAAGTTGCTAACGCCCGGGCACTCACTATTATAAGTCTAGCATGTAGCGAAACTTAATGACTCGGCTTAGGGGACCAGGAACAACTGGACTTATGAGGGGACACCTGACTTCTCCTATGATGGCATCTTTGCTGATAACTTAGGGCTAATTGACCAAATGCTGTCCTCTCGACTTTGACCCCACCTGAAACAGGAATCTAGTGACATTTAGAACCCATGTAATGCGATAGTAAACGCCGACTCTTAATGACTGCTATTAGATTGCCGAATGATCCCGGGTGACCTGTTCATCTTGGTGAGGATTCTAAGAACCATAGGGTAGACGAATTGACCAAATGAGTCTATCGACTTTTCCACTTGTGGATGAACTCGGTTTAAGAATTGCATCACTATCGTTCCCATTAGCTTGTTTGCCAGAAAACCATGCCTATTAATCATATTGAATTATTTCTATTTAATTTCCGCATTTCATTTATGTTATCTGTTTAATCAATCGATCAATCAAAAATCCCTTTTAATTGTGACATTAGACTTAAGTTAGTATCCATCCTCATAGCTCTTGGGACGACCTCGGTTTTACCGAATACTACACTACACACGACCGGGTACACTGCCCTTTAGCAGGGACGGAACCAGGGGGTGTCCCGGGACACCCATAAATTTTGTCTCGTAGTGTTAATTTTGTTAAAAAAACCTCTATTTTTTTGTAAATGCACCTGGTCCCAAAAAGTTGTGCATGTAGTATTGTTTGATTTCTCATAAATGCACCTGGTGACTTTGTCTTCTGGTTCCGTCCCTGCCCGTTAGTGCATTAGGGTAGACCATAGGTATAACGACCTGGTCAGTAAAACTTGCATCAAGTTTTTGGCGCCGCTGCCGGGGAGCTATTTTAGGATTTTAATTTAAGTTTTTCTTTCTCCTATTCGCTATTTTTTGAGTGCATTTCGTAATCATGGAAATGGAGCGGATTTTGATAATATGACATTGGAAGAATACTGGGAGTACGAGCGCGAAAATGATAGAAAGGTTTTAAGGAATCTTCAATCTTGGGGAACTTCTACGAGATCGCCTTTCCTAGAGCATTTCTTTCAATCTTCTCAACCATATATCTATGGTGATTATGTATTTCCACAAGAGTATGATGAATTGGACATGGATAACATGACCATTCATGAATATGAGTTATATACAGCCAACCGATGTCGAAAGAAGAACAGCTGGAATAATCACACTCACAGTTTCACATTCGATTTTAGTGATTATTCATATAACACTCCTGATCCTGAACCTGAAGATAGAGAGTTGATGATTGCAAGAGCGTTGGATGATTTGTTCAAAATTGGAGCTGAAAACCTTCAACGCGTGGAACAAGAAGAGACTCATTATGAGTCTGTTAATGAACAATTCGGAGATGTAAACCTTGAAAGTAAGGACCTTCTTAACTCTCCTATTTCCCCTATTTCTAATATTTTTGCTAGTGTTTGTGAACAGGATACAAATAATGTCGACATCGACACTACCAAGGAGGAAGAGGAAGTCGAGGAGGAATGTGATGAATGGAATTTATATGACATGTGGGATATCACGATTGAGGATGTTGAAAGGCTTAGGCAAATTCTAACACCTCCCATGCATCATGAACCTATCCCTGAGTTGGTAATGCAACCCTTGACATCACATATCACACCTACTGACAATTGTTTTGTAGCACCAACTACCGACCCAGTTTTGGACGAGCTTGTAATGGAATTAGAAGATAAGATCTTGGACACTTCAGTGGTTGACGAGGAAATATATGTAACATTTAAGCCAATTAACCAGCCACATCATGAGGTGAACCAATCATCAATGCCATCAACTAAAACTAGTAAGGTATGGAGGGAAATGACATATCGTGTAAGGTATGATCATAATTCATCATTTCCCCATACCATAGAAAATTCACACCCTCATGGTGGTTATTGCTATTTTCACCCACACTTGATTTCAAGTGAAGGGATGAACACCCTTTTACTTAGTAAATAAGGGTGGAGTCAAGCTCGTGACTCGAACAAAAATAAGCGCTTCGTGGGACTATCTTTTCTTTTTCATTTTGTTATTATAGTAGGATTTTGTGTTTTTAACTATTTTTGCAGGAATCGGAGAAGATTGCATCAGTAACTTAAACGGGGACCTGACCTGTCCATCAGTTACGGCGTAACTCATCCCAATGATTACGCCGTAACACATCACAAGTAGCGATTCTCTCCAGAGCATTACCGATTACGGCGTAATCCCATGCTATGGTTACGCCGTATCTACCCTCCAGGAGCGACTGCCATGTTTTGCCATAATTACGGCGTAACTCCTTAAATGAGTTACGGCGTAATTATCCTCCAGTTCAAATTCTTTCTATAATAACTTAATAACCTTGTATTAGTAATTAAATGAACTTTGTGGGTGTGTTCCCTGTAAACCCTCACAAGACTTCACTCGTCCAATCGGGACACTGGTTGGTTTAAAAGGCTTGTTGCATGCGCTAAATGCAACCGTGATTCCTACGAAAGTTAGTTAGGTTTTATTTTGTTTTCATTTTTACATTTCGTGCTATTTTTGCTTTTTATCCGGAATTATGCTTTTTGGTATTAGTTTTTCTTGCAGCAATTCAGATTGAAGAATATTGGAGCTATGATTGGTTGCAAGAGAACACTTTCTATCCGACCTAGTTTGCAAGGAGTGTTGATGTGAAGATGGATGTTGCTCGTGGAGGCACAATTGGAGCGTGTTGTGTTTGGGCGACTGAACGCCGTGTTGTGTTTGAGTATCCTAGCAGCTACAGGTTTTGAACATGCATTATTATTCATACCGAGCTAATCCAGGGGAGTTTTTCGTTCCATCTTTAACCCTTCTTATTTTCCATTTATATGCTTAAGTATAACCCAAGTGGGGGGAAGGGATTAGACATAGACACCCACTTGATTTTGCTTGCCTTTATTTTTTCTAGTTTTTGATGGAAAGTGTTCATTAGTAAAATTTTGACATGTTTTCATTACTTAACTGGATTAATCTAGACTAAGCACACGTACCCTATATTTCCATTATGTGAGGATAAGCCTTTCCGTTTTCCCCTTATACATAAATTCCATAAAAATGAGTGTGCCGGTGGTTGTAGTAGACTTTAGAACTTGGCCTTGCATATCTTTTCGAGACCATTATCATGAGCATTACACTGAGGTAACTTGGTGTGATCGGTGCAGCTAGGATATAAGGCAATTTTAGGAATAAACCCAAATAGCCCATATATGTTTTGTGTATATTGACTTTTCACATCAATTAGTCAATCCCCCTGTTAATCCCATTGTGTTGCACTCATCATTAATGCAAGATACCCTTAGATACACCTTCAGAGCCTTTTCTTTCATTTTTGTTCACCCAATATAATTGTTTCGTTACACCTATCGCCTAGCCTACCCTGTAGTTTTCTTATGTCCATGGTCCGGGCGCTGTTGGTTAATTTTTGTTCCACTAGTGAAAGTCACGGGTTTTGAATAAAGGGTTTTGGAAGAAAATCGGGTTTAGATGATAGTTGATCTCAAGTGGGGGGATGCTTTTTATGTTCGTATTGTTTTTATTTTTTTTATTTTTTCATGTATACCTTGTCTTGCATCAAAAAAAAAATGCAAGCAAGAGTTTATTAGTTTATATATAGTGATCTAACAATAATCAGATTATGTGTCGTATTGTGATAAGTATTCTCGCCTTGTTTCATCTGGCACAAATTTTTACAAATCCGTTTTGTCTTACTGATAAAATTAGAAACCCGTACATTTCTATTTCGCCTTTCAAATTTTAATTATTATTCGTACAATGGGGACATTGTACATTTCAAGTGGGGGGATGGGAGATAGAAATGGTTGATTTTGGTAAAATTATGTGCTAAAAGTACCAAAATTTTAAATTTTTTTATAGCACATACTTTTTTTTCATTGATTATGAAGGCCGAGTTAATGCATCTTATTTGCCTAAGTTTATGGAGATTATGAGGCAATACGCTACATTTTATATGCATTGACTCGTGTATTGAAGACCCCTTGCCTCTTGACCCTCGATTTTTGCTATGGGATTGAATGCGACTAGTGGTGGGGCAATTATGGACTTAGGAATCTATTTGTTTCGTGTCTTTTTGTTTACACCCATTAAATGTTTTCCCATGTCTTATCCTACCCTTAGTCATGAATCGAGTTTAGGTGAGGAAGCGAGCAATCATTGGTGTCTTGGCCATGGATTTGGTCATGTATCATTGGTTTTGTCCCTTTCGCCGTAGCTCGTTAGTAATGACAAAATAACCCAATAAGCCTATGTTGTGTCAACCCATTGCCTTTTAGAATATCTGCATCTATAGACTCTAGTGGTGGAGATTAGTATCTTTGCCAAGCCTAAGATAGAATACTCGCCATAATCGGCAGTTGAGTGATCACCCAAAAATAAACACGTGAATTATGAGAGAGAGTGTGATTTCAATTCCCTTTTCGTGAGGTGCTCGGTTTGGAATTTTATAGCTTAGGTGATTTTTAGACTCATATCTTCCAATTAATTTTGGGTGATATCTTTTTAAGAATTATTTAAAGGGTCTACGTGAGGACAAGTAGGATTCAAGTGGGGGGATATTTGATAACATCAAATTAGCCTGATCTTTTATATATTTAATTCCTGTGCTTATGGCCTCATTTGTATTAATATGATACTTAATTCGTTCATATTCGTTTATATTTGCAATTCAGGATAAATGAGGCGTTCGAGCGGAAAATAAGTGAGAAAAGGCCAAATATATGTTCTGAAGATTGATTTATGAGGGCCTGATAATTATTTGTGAAGATTACGCCATAACTCATTAATAATGTTACGGCGTATTTATGATGCTTTGAAGGATACGGCGTAACCATTTCTTATTGTTACGTCGTAATTATTTTGTGAAGGTTACGGCGTAACATGAATTTAGTTACGCCGTAGAGTTTATTTCGGATCGGATAAGTATGAGATGGCGAAGGATTACGGCGTAACCCGATAAATTAGTTACGCCGTAATTAATTACTTGGGCGCAAAGTTTTGAAGGCTACGGCGTAATTATAATTTAATTACGCCGTAATTAATTAAATGCGGCAAGTTTATAATAATTTTATTCACTTCGAGGACTAAAGAATAAATGAAGAAATACGATGAAGGGTCTAACGCAAAGTTAAATAACACATTTTAGTGTGTTATATATAAGAAATAAAAGACAAGGACCCGAGATAAAAGTTGGCGCAAGATTAGGGGCCAATGTTGCAATTTGGCCAAAGATTACTAATATATATATTAGTCATTATCATGCGTACAGGAGGAGATTTTTTCCACCAATTAGGTTTAGATCATTTTCTGTACCTCCTTGTGGTTGCCGACGCACGAGACAAAAACATAAAAAAGAAGAAAAGAGGCACGTTCGAAGGGGCAAACCCTCGGAGGTTTTGCTCCGGTACTCAACTAGGGGATCGAAAGCTTTATCCTTGTCACGATATGTAATCATTTTCTGACTCATAATATTATTTTGGTTTCATTATTGTTTATTATAATTTTGATTCACAATATCATTGTTGGCGAATTAATTCTTATTGTGTTCTATTTAATTTATTATTAATTTATTATTAGTCAATTAATTATTTGATGTTATGTCTTTCTTTATTTATTGTTTTATATGAGGATTTTATTTGTCATTCCATTAGAGTATTTTGGTGATGTGGAAATTAGGTCTTGGCCTAGTTTTGATTCTTTTTATTATTAATTCTTTTGCTTTATTAATTGTTTCTAGTGTATACATACATAGTTTATTGGTAGCTACCATTGTTTCGATAGTTTTGAATTGCGGTAGAGGCTAGTTGCTTAGGAGATATGACCAACTGACCCTAAGTGAGTAGACTGAGACGGGAAGGGTAAGATATGACTAACTGACGACCCTTTCTACTTATGCGATTTGACCAACTGATCACCTACTGTTTGGATGAACTTAAGAATTAGGGGGTGAGTGTTTAAGTTGCTAACGCCCGGACACTCACTATTATAAGTCTAGCATGTAGCGTGACTTTTAACTTAATGACTCGGCTTAGGGACCGGAACAACTGGACTTATGACGGGGACACTGACTTCTCCAGTGGTGGCATCTTTGCTGATAGCTTAGGGCGAATTGACCAAATGTTGTCCTCTCGACTTTGACCCCACTCAAAACAGAATCTAGTGACATTTAGAACCCATGTAATGCGATAGTAAACGCAGGCTCTTAATGACTGCTATTAGATTGCCGAATGATCCCGGTGACCCTGTTCATCTTGGTGAGGATTCTAAGAACCATAGGGTAGGCGAATTGACCAAAGGAGTCTATCGACTTTTCCACTTGTGGATGAACTCGGTTTAAGAATTGCATCACTATCATTCCCATTAGCTTGTTTGCCAGAAAACCATGCCTATTAATCATATTGAATTATTTCTATTTAATTTCCGCATTTCATTTATGTTATCTGTTTAATCAATCGATCAATCAAAAATCCCTTTTAATCGTGACATTAGACTTAAGTTAGTATCCACCCTCATAGTTCTTGGGACGACCTGGGTTTTACCGAATACTACACTACACACGACCGGGTACACTGCCCGTTAGTGCATTAGGGTAGACAATAGGTATAACGAGTAATTATAAATATTAAAACCTGATCAGTAAAACTCGCATCAAGTATATTGGGATTATAATTGTTATGAGGAATCCATGGTGGAACATGCATGTTTTGCTATGGATTATTGTTTTGATTAATTGTTAAGTGATATACACATGTTAATTAGTTTGATAAATATTACATTGGGGAAGACCTCAATATATCTAATAAAAATTCGTTATGTGCTATATGGTATATTATTGACTTTGGCTTACGCAATCGACTTGCCGATGCATGTGGCTCACTTACCTTGTAGGTGAAAGCCCTAGTTGATGTATGCATTATTTTACGTCTAGAATTGTTTATTAGGTTTTATCGAAATCATTATGCATGTGGCTAATTGTTTTACATATGTTAAATTGTTAAGTTATATGTATACATTATTTGAGTTTGTTTAATTTTTATTAAAGTGCTTTTTTGTTTATATTGTATGACATGTTAGTAAGCAAAAAGGGTTTTTATGAATAGAAAATTAAATGGACTAAATAATGGCGAAATTGATTTGTTTTTCTAAGTATTAAATCTTGAACTTTTAATCGACTGATGCGACTGTACTAAATGGTTAGAACGGCTCACCCATTATAACAAACTGTGTGGGTGGTTTAAGGAGGGTTCGACATTAAATTGCGACTCTAAAGAAGAAGGGTTATTCATAATATGCTTCGCGTTGACCAGCTTCTTTGCCACCTTGTGAGTTGTATTTGGAGCTACCTAGTATAACTATTCTATGTATGAAGCATCTTAGTGCAAAGTTGTAAGTTTCTCAACGAATCGATTAAAACTTTGTAGAATTTAATCTTAGCAATTAAAATATAAGTAAGTTTTTTGTAAAATTTTATGCTATAGAGATGTATGCATGCTTCTTTATACATAAGTTTTGATTACACGTCAAAAATTGTACCCTTTAAATTTAAGTTTATGCCATCTAATGATATGAAACACTTGAAGTTGTAATTTAGTTATGTGGGACCTTGAGCTAGATTACGATAACAAGGTGAATCTTTATTTTGTGTGAGACCTCAGCTTAAATAATTTGCAGTTTCTAAATTAGAAAACTTAATTAAGTTATTTAGTGAGATCTATAACTTAAGGCATAAGATGGGATAAAATATACTTACGTTTTGCATAATTGTTTGGCAAAATTGTAAATCCCATATTTTCTAGGAATTAAAAACTTGTTTGTCAATTATTGTTTTTCAACAATTACCTATTCTATACTTTCATCACTAGCAGATCAACTGATGTGGTGAAAATATGATAATGAGGGTCCTAGATTCAAGGAAAATTCTATGGTTAAAATGAATATTGACCAAAGGGTATTTTATTTTCTTGAATGTTTGAATTATCGAAAGTACTAACTTTTGAACTTTTATTTTCTGTAGAAATGGCTCAAGCTGAATCTACTGCACTAGCCTCGTCGTTCAAATCCATGTTTGATCGGGAGAAATTGACTGGAAGCGCAAATTTCAATGATTGGTATCGGCAACTCAGAATTGTCTTGAGGGTTGCCAAAAGACTAGATTATTTGACTACACCTTGTCCTCCTGAACTGCAAATACACGATGCTACCGAAGCAGAGCTGCATGGCAAACAAAGTATGATAAACATAATGAGGTCGCCTGCATTATGCTTGGAAGTATGGCTCCAAACTTGCAAAAAAGGCTTGAGAATTACTTCCTCACAACATGCTCGCCGAACTTATTCGGGTTGTTTGAGAAGCTCGCGGACTGTAGAGTCAGATGATTTGATAGATGCCCTACACGCAAGCAAGGGGACGGGAAACCTGTGAGCTTCACCTGCTGGAAATGATGAGTTACATGGACCAGCTCGGGAGACTCAATTACGTCTACCCGAATGACATACAAATTGGCCTTATCAACAGATCCCTTAACAAGGAGTTTGATGGTTTCGTGCGCAATTACAATATGCATTGCACGGGGAAGACAGTCAGTGAGGTACATGCAATGCTCATTGACTACGAGAAAGGTTTGCCCAAGAAGGCTCCTACACCTACGGTACTTGCTATTCAAAAGGATCAGGCTTGTCATCACTGCACTGAGGTAGGACACTGGAAGAGGAACTGTCCACTCTACCTTGATGAGTTGCGTACTAAGAGGTATAAAAATGCTGGCAATGTTGCAAGCACCTCAGGTTCTCTTTTGATGATAGAATTATTTGTTTTTCCTCATAAAATAAATTCCTAGGTATATGATACTAGATGTGGTATTCACATTTGTAATACACTGCAGGGACTTAGAGGTGCAAGGAAGCTCGCCTATGGACAACAATACCTGCACGTGGGTAATGGAGCACATGTAGTCGTTGAAGCTATAGGAACGTTTGATTTAGTTTTACCTTCGGGTTTAGTACTGTCTTTGAACGATTGTCATTACGCGCCATCTATAATTAGGGTGTCGTTTCTGTTTCCTTGTTAAAAGATATTGGTTTTATTCATACATTTACTGATTATGGAATTTCGATTTCTTTAAATGATGTTTTTACTTTAATGTTATTCCAGTAAATGGTGTGTTTGAAATTGATTTGCATGATAACAGTGATTGATAAAATAATTCTGTTTTTAGCATCAATAATAAAAGAATCAAAAGTGATTTGGATTCTTCATATCTTTGGCATTGTAGACTTGCTCACATAGGCAAGAAACGCATGCAAAAGTTGCAACACGATGGGCTTTTGCAAGACATCAATGATGAATCATTTGATAAATGCTAATCTTGCATATCTAGGAAGATGACCAAGAAACCTTTTACAAATAGTTTAGAAAGGGCTTCTTATCTTCTTGGTGTGATACATATACGACGTATGTGGACCACTAAGACATGTGTCAAGGAAGGGTGCTAGCTACTTCTTAACCTTTACGGATGATTTCGGTCGTTATGGTTATGTTTATTTACTTAAACATAAACATGAAGTCTTTGAAACATTAAAGGTTTTCAAAAGTGAAGTAGAACTGCAACTAGGAAAGAAGATTAAAGCTCTTCGATCCGATAGAGGTGGTGAATATTTAAGCCAAGAGTTTAAAGATTATCTTGCTGAGTGTGGGATTGTCAAGAACTCACTTCTCCATATACTCCACAACAAAATGGTGTATCTCGAGAGAAGAAATCGTACATTGTTAGACATGGTGCGATCAATGTTTAATCTTACAACTCTTCCCTTATCCTTGTGGGATTATGCTTTAGAAAAGCTGATTTTGCATTTTGAATATGGTTCCAACTAAGAAGGTTGATAAGACTCCTTATGAAGTGTGGTATGGGAAAGCTCCCAACTTGTCTTACTTAAAGGTCTGGGGTTGTGAGGCGTTTGTTAAACGTGACTCAGCTGATAAGCTACAACAAAGATCTATTAAGTGTATCTTCGTAGGATACCCAAAGGAAACTATGGGTTACTACTTTTACTTTCCACCTGAAAACAAAGTAATTGTTGCTAGGTATGGAGACTTCATTGAAAGGAATCTCATATCTCATGAATTAAGTGGGAGAGTTTATGATCTGGAAGATGATCAAGAAGATACATCACCTTCTGAAAACACTAGCCAACCTCAAGTAGAACCTGAAAGTCTGAGTGTTCCACCTGAAGTTGAAGTGGTTCCCATTCGTAGATCCACAAGGGCTATGCGGCACCTGAGGCCTATGTCTTAACGTAGAAGTTGAGGAAAATATGTTAGGGGATCTTGGTGAACCTGCTAACTATAAGGCTGCTATGATGAGTCCCGAAAAGGATAAATGGCAAGTCGAAATGAATGGGGAAATGCAATCCATGAGAGATAACGAAGTCTGGATAGAGGTTGACTTACCTCCAAATGCTAAGGTAGTTGGAAGTAAGTGGCTCTATAAGATAAAGACACACATGGATGGCAATGTACACACCTATAAAGCTCGTATTGTAGCTCAAGGGTTTACTCAAACTTTTGGGATAGACTACGAGGAGACATTTTCTCTTGTAGAAGACATTAGAGCTATTAGGATTCTTATAGACATAGCTGCGTACTATGACTATGAGATATGGAAAATGGATGTCGAAAATGCCTTCTTAAACGGTCGTCTAGATGAGGACATCTATATGGCGTAGCCTGAAGGGTTTGTGAATCCAAAATTTCCAAAGCCTGTATGCAAACTTCAAAGATCCATTTATGGGTTGAAGCAAGCATCACGGCAATGGAACAAGAAGTTTGGTAAAGAAATCAAGAAATTTGGTTTCACTCAAAATCTTGATGAGCCATGTGTATATCACAAAGCTAGTGGGAATAATGTTATTTTCCTTATCTTATATGTCGATGACATATTGATCATGGGAAAAGACATTCCAAGTTTGCAAGATGTAAAGTCTTATCTTGGAAAGTGCTTTTCTATGAAGGATTTAGGGGAAGCAGTGTAACAACCCGCATTTTTCGAGTTACTTTTCATATTTTTGAAAAGTTACTATTCACTTTCACTATTCATCCTGTAAAATTTTTAATCCACATTCTCGTAAGATAAATTATTTTAGTAATAACCTGAGAGTTCGACCATCGTTAGATCATTTTCGTAAAAGTTATTAAGAAAACATCGTCTTAAAGTTTCATTTTGGCCGGAACACCATTTAGTCATCACGCGCTTAACAAAAATCAACTCTGACAATTTTCCTCTCATCAGATGAATTTTTAGATCACTCATGATTAATTTGAGAATTTTTAAGATTTATTATTTTTATGTTACCAAATAAGCCCAGCGCAGAACAAAACTAAACTTACGTTCTAAACAATTCTACTTACATCCAGACTTAACGATTCCTCAAGACTGTGTGTTTCTAATATGTTTTGACACTTTTACATTTTTGGAAAAGTCAAACATATTTCCCTCCTCCTTTGACCATAAAGGAATTAACCTTGTACGTTCTACATTTTTGCTTAAAACGTGTAACTTTTAGACTTCACGTATAACTGTAAAGTTATCCCGCGTATGATGAAAACCACATTTTGACATCTCATATCACTTTTAGACTAATTTTAGTCTACTCTAAGTAAATTCACGGTCGCTTCACGAAATTTCGTTTTTTCCGATAAACTGCGAATTACGTTTTTGACCAGTATTTCTGACAGCTTTAAGCCGCTTTTGCACCCAATGAAACTTATCACTCATTTTATATTTTTAGATGGAGTATAATGATGAGTCTCATCATTCCTGTAAGTTTTGTATTTTTACGATACCCGGTTTTACGTTTTATGGCTTAACGACTTACGGTTGACATTTAACGGAACCAAAACTTACTCTAAACTCAAGATATTATCAAAACTTATCATCTAAGCCACCTAGGCACATTGAGACCGACCTAAGGGGGGGGGGAGTCATCATAATGTTGGCTTGATCTTAACCATGGTTCATTTAGATGATTACAAGTGTCCTAACTTAACCATGGTTAATATTTAACCCAATATATGGTTAACCAAACTTACCCTCCTATAAATAGGAAGTGAAATACATCCTAAACACCCTCACAAACTGTTTTGGGTCGTTCTTAGCAATTCCATCATATCTTCCATCATTTGATCTTTAAACTACAAGTTTATGCAAATAAGTTCCAAAGATCAAGCTACTACATCAAATCTCTAGCAAGTTTAAGTGATCTTTTTGAGTTTAAATCTACTCAAGTCACTTAGTACTTCATCACCAACTCTTCAAGTTTTCAAGGGTGCCAAGGTGTGGAAAGCTAGCTCAATCCAAAGTCTTAAGCAATCAATCAAAGTCCTATCCTTACTAAGTTACTCCTTTCTTATTGAAAGCCAAAAGTTGTAAGCAACTTATAACCACCATCATCTCATCTTTATTATTCATAATCTTAACTATTTCATGCTATATATATAGTTACTATGTTGATTAATAATGTACATATACTCAATCACATGTTTTAATTTACATATTGTCATAAAAGTAACAAACTAGTAAACTAGTCATATTCTACACATTTGAGACCATTAAAATCAGTAACCTATGGACTTTCTAACTTACATACTATGGTAGACAAGATAAAAAGGTAAACATAGCAACTTGAATCACCCGAAACGGACAAACGAGTCAAAAGTTATAGCCAAAAGAAGTTAGCGAAACTAAAACGCCAAAACTGCCATGTAGAAGCTGTTAAGGTTCTGCCATTTTAAAAGTAGTACTTCTGGTCCGAATCATCAAAAAGTTAAAACACGAAAGTTGTCCGGAACGACGTTTTCCTTCATTTGTAAAAAAGATCGGACCTTGAAAATGCATAAACAGGCCATTATCTTTCAAAAACAGAAACTGCCGTAAATATAGTCTCACAACTATACTTTTGTCACAACTAAAAGCAAACCAAGAGGCCTAATGGCCATAAGTCAAGACCACGGCTACGGCTAAGGTCAAAACTAAGTCTCAAGACCATGGTAGTCAAGACCAATGATAGGTCACTAGATTTACAACACAAGCTTAATAGAAAGATAGAGAGGCGATTGAACAAGTAAACCAAACACACACACACGTATGAGTAGCACGGTTAGGCGTAGAGATTTGAATTAGAGAATTACTTGAACAACCAACCTTCAAATGAAGGTTTACAAGAGTATTTATAGGAGGGAAGCTAGGGCAACACTCCTAGTTCCCATCCTTTCCTTATTGGACATGGGCCTAAGCTCATGGGCCTTCTACATAAGCTTAAGGCTAATAACAAACATAAAGGCTATAATTAAGCTAACTATTACATATGAGTAACTAACACTTGATTATGGTTTAGGAGTGATTCCAACAATCTCCCCCTCAAGTGTTGGTGATGAAAAACGGTGAAGGCGTTGATGTAATAGTAGCTTTGACGCCTTCTGACATTCTTCTTTCTTGTGAGAAGAATTGCCTTGATTTGAATAATCTCCCCAGTGTAGAGAGATAGTTTCTTTGAACAGTTATGCTTTGACGTCATCTTTAACTTTGTTCTTTGATCATTGTTCTTTGTGATGAAAGTGATAGTATGTTGTTATCCGCATCAAGTCCTGCCTCGTATGCTTCACGCTTCCGGTCTTCCACGCCTTTCTCCAACATGCTCACACACTCTTTAACGTTGGATTACGGTACTGATGAAGTTCTTTAAGTCTTTAACTTTGTAGATTCTTTGATTTTGACGAAGAATCATTCTCGACTTTTTGTGTTGCTTTAAGATAGAACTTCTTTGATGATGTTGTTGGTGTGAACAAGTGGATAATTTGCACGATCATTCCACCGAGCTTCCATAAGAAGTAAACATTAAAACGGTTAGTAATAAGCGGATTCCGGCACTTACAAGTTTGAACTTCGAGAGTGTTGACAACATAGTGTGAAAACACAACTCTAATTCCTACAAAGGCCGTTCCGAATCGGAGTCCCACAAGTGAGATAACACGATGTACCGAAGTACACCTACGATTCAGATGAGTCGCTGAGGTACCACGAAGCATCACCTCACGACTGTAGACCGTTTGAGACCACTAAGCGCAATCCACGGGGAGTTACCGAAGCGACTTGCTGTCGAGGGCTGTTGATGTTGACCACTGCGGGAGTTTCCATTCAATCACCGAGGATCACAAATGTGAACCTCTCATAAATGTTCTCGACAGATTGCTAAGATCCGTGAAGGACTCGATAATGTACCACTGAAATTCTTATTGTTGAATGTCAAGTGATGAAATGTCAAGTGTACCTAAGAGATCTTTTGATGAATCTCGTGGCTCTAGACTCAATAGTGCATTTTGGTTTTCTGAGCGGAGACTAGGGAGAGGGTCTCCTTCTTCAATACCGGCAATCTCTAAGAGAAAGCCGATAGTTTACGTAGGGTTCCCTGTGAGAATGAAACAAGCTTCTGTTGAGAGAAACTTGAGTGGTTAAGAAGGTTTAGTGCATGCGTCCTTGGGTCCATGACGACTTTTAATCTTCAATACCGGTGTCACTGACAACCAGTAGTATATGAATTGAACCCGGTTATGCGCCTAAGTTGAATAATCTGGAGGGCTATTTCTTTTCACCCTTTTCTTTGCATTTCTTTTTAATTCTTCAACTCCTTCTTTCTCCGATTCTCATTTCTCCTTTTTATAATCATACCTAAGGACTTCTAAATTCTAACTATTTGTGGTGTCCTTGGGTAGATCCCTCCGGTTCTGGCGGATCATAGGGAATTCTAACCTTAGTCACCTTATAACTCCATGACTAACCTATGTTGCCATAAAACCAATTACTTGAAAAATCTCCTCGTGTTTATGAATAAAAACATTTTTGAACCCTTGTTGAGATGAGATTTTTGCATAAATACTCCCCTCCATGTGCTGAAGAGTTTAACGGTTAAATGCAGTGAGGAAGAAGCGCACATTTTGAATTGATCAACTCAAGATAGACATTCCCCTGAGACGGTTACGTGGCATAGTTAAAAAGTTGCATTGTCAGCTTTTAGGTGACAACTAGCTCTAATAACTACCTTGAAGGTGTAGACAATCCTCGGAAGGTTGTCAAACCCGTCAAGGTTCATGTCTACCAAGAGTTTCTCGAATGGTACATTCTACTCAGACAAGTCCTTTGCGAGGCACGTTTACATCACTAGCGAACTAGCTTGAAATTATTACCCGTCCCGGACAAGTCTTTTCGAGTTACTAGTGGTTAAGAGCTCGTCAATTCATGGGTTAAAATCTTTTTACGAGAGTTCATATAGCAAAACACAACATATTTCTTATCACGTATTTTCTCCCCTCAAAAATGGCATATAAAATGTTATTTTTGAAAAGTTGAGAATAAATATGACCATTTAGAGTGTTGCGGGAAGAATGACCCCTGTGAACAATTTGTGAACAAAGTTTTAAGTCAAGTACTCCCCCTCAACAAGTGATATAAGCGGTTGAGGTTTTGAAAATCATAAGGGAAAGTACTTGTTCTTTTGAGCAAAACCTTGAAAAGTGAAAGGTTTGATAGGTTTTACTCAAAAGTAAGAAGCTTTAGCTCCTTTTATAAGGATTGTGGCACTGAGGCGTACCACGGGGTCCTTTATTTACAAGTACGGGTTGTACACTGTAATGTGTGCACAAGCCATAGACATAATAAATCATACATCCAAATTTATAATGATAGAAGCAGTTCAAGGGTACCGGTAGTCGAGAGATGTCGCCAGGAATGTGAATCGAGCGTTGAAAGCCGATGATGTTTCTCTGGGTCGACCACCAACATAGCTTTCCAATCTTCTGAACTGATCCCTTCTATACAACCGTTCATCAATCATGGTAATGATCCTCTTCACATCCTTCGATCACGAGAATTCCATCGCTTAGGAGACCCGATCTCTTGGTGTATATCCTTCAACCGGTAAGCCAATCCGTCCCTAACCATCTTCAAAGTGTGATCTCCAAATTTGTGAAGATCTCTGCATGCCATCAAGCAATTTCTTTGAAGTTCACGCGGTAAACGGCGAATGGTTTCTTGATGAGTGTAAATTGTGAGAAGCTGGTTGATGTCGGGAAGATCAAGCTGGGTGGAGTGAAGTTGACAGGTGCGATAAGATTCAACGCCAAGCTGGAGATCTTCTACACGTTCTTTGATAACTATGCGTCTGATGAAGATGAGCATTGACTTGATGAATTCACGTTGTACTTTAGTGGAGAATTGTCTCATACGACCTTGTACTTTGGCAAGGTACATATCTTCGATGTCGTTGATAGACAAATTCTCAAAGTCAGAGAATGCATAATCCCTTTCGTCTTGTCTCTTGACCACAATATTCTTGAGATAAGTGTAGTCCCATTTGGACGAAAGATCAACGTGTTTGATGGCAACGATGTTTTAGTCTTGAACACGCATGTTGAGACTTCGTACTGGCGACCAGTAGATTCTTGGCGTATTCGGCCAATGATGAATCCGTACATTGCATCTCGGTCGTATGCTTCCACTTTGTTGGAGAACAAGTGATTAGCTCTTTCCTCGATAGCAATGCAGTTTGAGTATTAATTTGGGAATGGAAGTGTCAAGGATGTAGCGTATTTCCTTGAACCATCGCCACCGTGAAGAAGAAATTCCAAGTCTTTGTTGAAGAAATATATGAATGGGATCCTAGGTGATCAGTGGTTGGCCGATCGTTGGTAGTGGTTTAGACCGGTCGGTGTAATATGGAGGGTTGTCCCGCCGTGAAGTCGATGTTTGCTTCCGGGTTGAGCCAATCCATGTTATTAGACATAGCTCGAGCAATGTTGTCAAGGTGATATTCGACCTCGATGGCACTTTCTTAGCTATCTTTTAACAGTTGAAAAGCTTCATTCTTGATTCGCTTAACTCGATTTCGTCATCTTCTTTACTCGGAATTTTTCTTGCAATATCTTAGCATGCTCCAAAGTAGTACCGTCTACCAGATCTTGACCTTCTTCATGGTAGGGAGTTGAATTGACAAGTGTAGAAAACCATTCAAATTCCTCTGTGTTATCTTCATCTAGCCATGATAGGGCGTCGACCTTGGGCCTTCTTCTTCTTTTTCTTAGGCCTAGATGAGGATTCGGTTTCGTACTTTGTCGGGTGAGGTGGGTTGTTGTTGGGGCTCATGGTATTCTTCATCGTCACCACCCGTATACTCATAGTGGTCACCGGTTTTGATGCAGGGGGTGGTAACTCGAGAATCCGAGGTTTATGTGAAGAGCGGGAGGAGATCTTTGTTGAGTGGGAGTCCTTTGTGGTGGAGGCGGCATTGAGTCTGAATCGAAGATGATTCACGGACTTCTTTGTGCGTTTAGGCTCCTTATCCTTATCTTGATCTTTGTCTTCATCATCTCTTGAACGCTTAGGCCTTAAAGCCTCTTCTCTGAATGATGAATTGAGTTGGTATTCCAGCAATGCTTCAAACAGTTTAGCTTCATGGGAGGCAAACGTTGCGGAGCGTGTTGACATTTGCGCTACCAGCCGGTTTACTAATTCATCATCGAGAAGATTGTAGTTTCAAGCTGGATTGATGCTCAAATTCATGGAGTTGATTTCATGGCTTGGCTAAATGTAAGAGATTCGGATAAAGTTTTGGAATACATCTCCTTTGTTAGTTTGAATGACCTCCATTAAGAACTTGTGAGTGTATCCTTTTATCATCTCGTCCATGCTTCCTTGAAGATCATCCTTCATAAGTTTCTGTACATACTCCGTTTCAACTTGCATCTTGTCATTCTCATCATGAAGATATCGTTATCGATCGTGAGAAATTCAACTTTCGTGGAGAATATCTTTCTTTCGACTCGTTTGATGACTTTACGATTCGATTCTTAGATTGAGAGATCCAAGATGGAGTTGGCTTCTTTACTAATTTGGATGATGATTTGGTTGATTTCTTTGATGGTGGTGGTGAAGAGTGAGAAGAAGAATCTGATGATGATGAGATGTGAGGAGACTTCGGGTCCTTTGGTGGTTCAGAAGTTTCTTCCTTTGATCGTGCAGGACTATCTAGAAGAAACGTATCATACTCAACATCTTCTTCATTGCTAGACTTAGCTTGTTCATCGACTTTGGCTTTGGCGCAGCTTCTTCATCGCCTTTTACCTTCTCTAACTTCTCGATTCGGTTCTTCAAAATCATACTCAAGAGTATCTTCACGCGTTGTGTTGTTGTACCAAAGTGGTGGCACCGGATCCCTTATCGGGTTGATTAACCGCATCAGGATCTGGTGAAGGTTGAGCAGCACTTGACCCTCGGGGCCACCCATTTGTTCTTTTGCAAATTCTTTTGCCACGTGTTGGAGTCTAAGGAATTTGAACTTCTTCTTGTATGAAATATCCAGTTGCTCTTCTTCACTTTCTGAGCTTTCATCATAAGGCACAATGAGGAGTCTTCCCTTTTCCTTTGTCAGCTGGTGGACTTGGAGGTTTAGCTGCTAAAGGAGGTTCTTCGGTTTTGATCGAGTAGAAGATCTCTTCATCGATTGTATATCTTCAAAGCTTTCGCCCACAAGCTTTTCGGTTCGGCTCGTGCTTGCCGCACTTTTCAGTAGAAGAAACATCCTTTGACTCTTCTTGCGCACGCACTTCAGCACTTCCTCTTACGGTTCTCCTAGTAGGTGTTCCAGAAGGCTTATCATCGAGATGACCAACTTTGCCTTCTCGTACTGCTACTTGATACCTTTTGTATGTTTCAAGCTTTTTGATTTCATTTGTCAGAAGGTGATCAGGCAACACGGCACCTTGTTTCTTTGTTGACGATTCCTTGATTGGCCCGATAGGGTAGGCTCAGTCAACATATCGTGATTATCTGGGTCATTGAGCCTCTTGGGAATGTCAGGATGAAGTCCAAGTGCTCTCTGGATCAACAGTTTAGTGTATCTGACATAGGGAATCTTTGAGCCAAGCTTTTTGTGAAATGACATCATGTCATCCCATATCAGAGCTTCAATTTCGATGTCCTTTTTGTTGATTAATGACCAGAAGATTTGTAGTTCCATGAGCTTGGGATGCTCATAACCACTATCACGACCAGAGACCGATTTGGTAATGATGATGTAGAGGGTTCTCCACGGTTGAGGAATGTTCTTAAGCTCCACATGAGAATGCTTAGTGATAATTCTTGAAGCTTCATCATAGCCAATATATCAATCGGAATTGCGAGCTGTCTCTTGATAGGTGTGGCATAGAAGTCGGTTGGGATTTGCGAGGGAATAAGAAGAACAGCCCGTAGATCTGCTTGTGTGATGGTGATTTGTTTGTGATTGAGCATCACAGTCACCGCACTTTGACCTTTGATCCTTTGCATTGAATTCTAGAATTTTTGTATGTAGATCTCGGCATACTATGTAGCGAGTGTGAGCATGTTACGGTATGGATGATTCTTAAGAATATCCACGGCAATCAAGCAAGAAGATTCGAGCATGTGGGGTTTCAAAGTCAACTTCGAGATTGTTCTTTACAATCTTTCTTGGATAGCCATTAGGGAAGATATCAGCAATTGTGAGAACCTCGGGTGCATCCACATTCATTTGAGCGACCATGTCGATCTGAAATAACATTAGCCAAAAGAACCAACATATCGAAAGACATAATGTTAGTCAACAGAAGGTTTTATTGTCTAATTATTGAATATACAGTGTTAATGATTGTTACGAGTCCTAAGTCACTTGTTTGTCCAATAGTCCAATGACGTCGTGAAATGTTTCGTGAGTTAGTTAACTTTAAGTTTTAAAGTTTATGTTATCACTTATAGTTCACAACATATCAAGCGTTTAAGTTTATTAGTGACATTATTGGATTCGTGACGTTATGATTCATTTATTTACAAGTTTGCAAGCGTAACAATTCAAAACGAAGGTTTGATCAAGGCTTATGCGTAGGAATAGTAGCTTATGTGTAAACAAGATAAGTATACGCGTAGATGTAAGCTTACGCGTAGGATCCTGATTTACGCGTAAGAAATATTGAGTAGAACGAGGGAGAACCTTATGCGTAAAACTTAAGCGTAGGCGTATATAAACTTTACGCGTAAGGATTACTCGTAAGAGTAAACCTTATGCGTAGAGTCATCAAGCTTTTTTACGCATATCCTTCACAGGATCGCGTAGTCCCATTGTAGAACCTTACGCGTAGCATTACGCGTAAAATTTCTCTTACGCATAACTTTCTACGCGTAAGGTGATCCTTATGCGTAGAGTAACAAGGACCTTGATTCTGAGTTTTATGCGTAGCAAGCATGAAATAAAATCATCATATCATCAATCTTAACACATATTCATTCTAAAACAGATCATGGCATGAAAGCTTGTTTAACATTTCTGGCGTAGAAAGTCATACGCGTAAGTCAAAACCCTAAGGTTCATGAATTACGCATATGATTTCTAGCCAAAGGATATGCACCAAAGTTTTACGGTAGTCTTAGATGTTGTGAGAGTCTAATAAACCAAGTTTTAACATCCAATTCGTGGTGAATCAAAAATACCCAAACTCAAGAACATTAAACCCTAATTCTTAATTCTAACTTAATTAGTGTTTCTGGGTTGTTATAGGGCCAGATATCATTAATTCAACATGATATTAACATCACACAACAATCTTTTTGACCAAATACCGTCACATTTGAAAATACCCAAATCCACGCATAAACCCAAATTTTCAAAATCACTCAATTCGAGTTTCTGGGTTCGTTTTAAGGATAGAAAACATATCATTGATGTTATTAAAACATTTTGACACTATCTTTTTAACCACAAACACACAAACTTGATTATGTGTTCATACGCATTATGCTAGAACACAAAATCAACCATAGTTTAAAATTTAACCGTTAATTTTCAAAAATTCAAAACAATTGTTTAAAAACGTAATCTTGTTAGAACACAAAACACTTACAAATTGATGATCCAAACAAGTTTCTTGAACGATTTTAGCGTAGGATGAGTTGGGTTTTAGTAATAAATGTGAAGGTTAAGTTAGGTGGGATGTTTTATTAAAAATACTTTAAGCTTTTGACAGTTTTGGTCCCTCCACCTTTTCCATTTTCATCAAAGCCTTTTAACTTCCATTTTGGTTACCAAACAAAGATTTTAAGAAAGAAACTTGACGACACTCCCCTCGACTTAAGAAAATAATGAAAGGTTATAAATTTTAGTCGAGGAGTGTGGTTTAACCAGAAAAGTTTACCACCATTGATAAAAGAAATAACCGGGATATGATAACATGCAAGTACACGGATGTTTTGAAACAGTTAAGTGATTATTTTCTCCCCCTCAACACTTGATCGGAAAAATATTGAATTTTGAAAGATTATAGTGTTGATGGAAGAAATGTACTTGCCATGTTGAAAGAAAAATAGATTAGAAGAATATTTTTGTTGTTTTATCGGGTTTTATATTTTTGTATTTTGTTTTTGAAAAATATTTACAAAAGAGATTTTGGTGTTTGATAGGTTTTTAAGACTGTTTTAGGAGGTCATCAATTCCTCTTGAGTCAAACACCTCATACCAATCCGGTGGACCAACTCATTAAACCTAGCGGGAGGCAAGGCTTTTGGTGAGAAGATCGCCGGTATTACGTACCCACAAAATATAATTCAACAGTACACTGTTCCACGTGATCCTTGATGAAATGATATCGAAGATCGATGTGCTTTGATTTCAGTCTTGGCGAACGAGTTGCGCGAGATCGCAATGGCACTCCGATTGTCGCAGATACATCGGATTACGTCAAATACGTAACCATAGTCTTTGAGTTGTGTTCTCATCCAAATGACTTGAGCACAACACGCCGACATGGCTACATATTTCGCTTCGGTTGAGGACAGCGATGTACAATCCTGCTTCTTCGATTGCCATGACACAGTTTATCACCAAGAAATTGTAAAGCTCTCAAGTACTTTTCCGTGAGTCTAAGCATCTGCGTGGTCGTGAAAGCGATTAGTTCAAAACCAGAATCCTTCGGATTACAGATTCCCAAATTAATGGTTCCCTTGATGTATCGGAGGATTCTTTTAGCCTCAGAGAGGTTAGTTTCAGTTGGTCGCGGCCGATAGCGGAGCAAAGATATACGGCAAAGACAATATCGAGTCGCTAGTTGTTAGATACATGAGAGACCCAATAATACTACGGTATTTTGTAGGGTCCACCAATTTCCCATGTAAATCGGCGTCTAGCTTCTTGGTATGAGCCATTGGTGTGGCATAGGTGTCACAGGTTTGCATTCCAAATTTGTTTAACAATTCAAGGGCATATTTGGAGTGACTCAAGAAAATACCACGGGGTGATTGATGAACTTGTAATCCTAGAAAGAATGTAAGTTCACCCATCATGGACATTTCAAAATTTTTCTTCATTAGTTTTGCAAAAGCGATTGAGTACTTTTTATGTGTAGACCCAAAAATGATGTCATCCACGTAAATTTGAACAATTAAGATATGTGCCCGTGATATTGTATGAAAAGAGTTGGGTCAACCGAACCTTTGGTGAAATTATTGGCAATGAGGAAAGATGATAGCTTATCGTACCATGCCGAGGAGCTTGTTTGAGACCATACTGAGCTTTGTTAGTTTGTAGACATGGTTCGGAACTCGGGATCAACGAATCCTTCGGTTGGTGACATAAACCGTTTCTTTAAGTTGTCCATTGAGAAGCGCAGTTTTGACATCCATCGAAGACCGTCATATTCATATGAGCATGACAGCGAAATATCGAACAACCTCAAGACGAGCAACCGAGCAAAAGATTCTTCAAAGTCAATACCCTCTTCCTGACGATAACCCTTAGCCACCGAGGCGTGACTTGTTTTCGATAACGTTTCCTTCAAAGCATCCAATTTGTTTTCCAAATCCATTTGAGACCAATGACGTAGACCCTGTTGGTCTTTCAACCAGTTCCCATACTTCAAGACGTTTGAATTGGTTGAGTTCTTCTTGCATGGATTCAATCCGGTTGTCCTTTGTCATTGCGTCTTTGATGTTTTTAGGTTCAGATTGGCAGACGGTGAGTGCATAAATGCAATGTTCACCGTCTATGTGAAGACGTTGTCTCGTAACGACTGGTTGATTCGGGTTGCCAATAATATTTTCAGAGGATGGTCTTTTGTCCATCTATGTGTGGAGGGTTGATGTTGGTATACATTGTGCAGATTTTGAGGATTCAAATGGCTTGTTGAAGATTCTGCGACATCAGGTGCAGCGGTCTCATTAGCAAACGGGTTAAAGAACGCATTTGGATCAAAATCTGCAGGTGGGGGTACTTCATTCCGAACATCATCAGCCGGTTCATCATTGTTGGAAGCGGTTTGTTCAACTGTTGTGTTGGAGTCAACCGGTGGTGCTTCTTCAACCGTAGTTGTTGTAGCAGGTGTATCAGGTATATGAGTATTATCGGGTTGAGCGTGAAACGTGGATACACCCTGGAGCACGTTCATCAATATCGTCAGCGAACAGTGAGGAGCAAATAACCTTTCCATTTGTTGACGAGTAAGCTGGGGGCTTTGTTCAGGTGATGATGGGGTTTGGGGGAAGTTTAAGCGGTTGTGTCCGGGTTCCAAGTTGTTATACTCAGAAGCCATTTCTGTGAGTTCATCAAAATGAGCATGAATCGTTTCCATAACCTCCTTTGTTCGACGATTCCAGATTTGGAAACCTTTAGAATTATCACAATATCCTATAAAGACTCCAATGTCAGCTTTGGCTTTGAGCTTTCCAAAGTCATCACGATCATTATTCGGATAGCAAAGAGATCCAAATACATGAAAGTGTTTGAGATTCGGTTTTCTGTTGTGGACAAGCTCAAAAGGTGTTTTGTTGTGGCGTTTTGTAATCATAGAACGGTTTTAAGTATAGCATGCAGTGAATGACTACGCCCATAAGTAACTGGAAGTTTAGCATTGATTAACATTGTTCTTGCGGCTTCCACTAACGTTCGGTTTCGTCTTTCAACAACTCCGTTTTGTTCGGTTATGCGTGCAATAGATGTCGATGAAGAATTCCCACTTTCTCATAAAATTCACGAAGAGTTTGGTTAACAAATTGGATTGCCTCTGTCTGTTCTCGATTTGTCGAACGGTGTTTAGTAGTGAACTTGTATTTTCGTGAGAAAGGTGATGATCATCGTGGAGCTTGATCTTTGCTTGAAGAAAGTAGACCCAAGTCCAGCGTGAATAGTCATCAACAATTACTAAGATGTAGCGCTTGCCATTGATCGTTTGCACGCGCATCGGGCCACACAAATCCATGTGAAGAAGATGAAGCACATGCCGAGAGCTGTGTTCCACCTTTGAAGGAAAATGAGCACGAGTGCTTTTGCCTTGTTCACAAGCCGAGCAAAGGTGATCTTTAGAATACCGAAATCGTGGGAGTCCTTCAACTAGTTTGTGTCGAGCAAGGTTGGTGATGGTTTGAAAGTTTAGATGTGAGAGACGGCGGTGCCATAGCATGATTTTGTTGATGTTGCCTTTGAAAGTAAGCAGATGGGAGAAGAAGCAACCATGTCTTGCATAGAGATAGTGAAAAGACTGGAATTACGAGGCGGACATAAGGTCGTTTCCTTGTAGATCACGAATGAAACAAGTTTTCTCCCTGAAAGCAAATTCTAAATCTCCATCACAAACTGACCTCTGAAAACAGTTGTGACCGAGGCCTTCCACATAATAAACCCCGCTAATTTCGATGTTCCCATTGATATAGTCTCCGTAGCCCATGATAGCTGCGAATTGATCATTCCCGAACGGCGAGTGCCAATGAACTTTGCAATAAAGTTTGATAACAGTTTAAGGTTGGCTGTCATGTGTCGGGAACATCCGCTATCAACAATCCAGAGGATGATCTGTATCACCTGCATTACACAAAGGCGACACAGATGGAATAGAAGTAGATGTGGAACCCGAAATGTTAGAGGGTTCCATTATAGTAGATATACACACATCAATAGCTTTAGGTATCCATTTAAATCCTAGTGTGTTATATATCCATTTCCGCCATCTCCAACTAGTATTTGCTTTAGTCTTAGTGAATGCACTAGGTGGTACTACTTTCCTAGGAGGTGAAATCTTTGAGCTACAGGGGACGAAAGCGTTTCTTAGAATCTAAAGAGGCGGTCTACCAAGCACAGACTTAGAAAGATTAGTGGGCCTAGAGGTATTCCCGTTCTTAGGATTCCTTAAACGAGAGATGATAGCTTTAGCAACACATTTATCATGACAATCGGAATTCATACTTTTACGCCAAATAACACAAGGTGCATCGGTGAATATCAAAAGTGCTTAATGGTTTAGCATTCGTTACATCACTATTTCTATTACATTTGCGGAGCCTTAATATCTATAGTGGAAGCAACGTGAGTCTTATTCATAGTCCTAGGGTGTTCTTCTACTTTAGCATTCTTTATTGATCTTTTCTTACAACTTCCTATTCTTCGATGTAGTGCTCTAGGTCGTGAAGTGCGGACGTTTGGAAAAGATAACTATTCTGCTTCAGATAGAAGGAGCACGTTAGTTAGCAACTTGTGATTTGGCAGTAGGGATTCTAGGTTCACGATTACTAAGTGTTACTGGTGCTATTCTCTTAATCATGGTAGGCGGAAGTTGTTCATACTTTCCTAACATTTCTCTTAACTTGAAGATAGTGTGAATCAGATCTTGATTTTCAGAGTGACCGAATATTTCCAAGCAAAATGCATAACTTCTTTAGTGTGTGCAAGATAATGATCAAGTTCATTTGATGCTTCATCACGAGTCTTTTTGAGTAAATCAAATATGACACCATATTCCTTTTAACTTTTACAAGTTCTTGTTCATATTTTGAGATTTGACACTTAAAGACGTTTTTGATCATCCAGTTGCTCAATTTTAGGATCGAGAAGATTTTGCCGCATGCTGGGCGATTTTGTGTTGAAAAGCAAGTTGTTGATCGTGAATATCTTTTTGACACCAATTAAGACGGCGTATTGCATTTGAAAGTTCGTTTGACAATCGTTTGTTTTCAACTTTTAAGGACTCGATCTGAAGCACATTATCAGTGTTCTCAACATTTACCACGAATCAACAAGTATCGGAGAGATATAATCAAATGCATATGACAAAGAATTCAATAGCACAACATTATGGACATCAGCACGGATGACATCTTCCAAGAGTCGATCAACATCTTTTCTCAACATTTTCTTTTACGTTTAGTATTAGAAATAGATGTTTCGTTTTCTCAAAACGACCTTCATCAATCCAAGTTCCTTATGAAAGTCCCTTTCCCAAGACAATGCACAACTTTTCAAATTTTTAACATTTGGTAAAAGATTTTTCCGAAAAATGTCTCTTTGTTCTCGCGCCAGAGGCGATTGAAAATGTTGAACTTTGATTTTCGAATGATATTCTATCTCATGTTGTAAAGTTTTGAGGTCAGCCATGAAAAGGTCAAAATATCGAAGAATTTTGCGATTTTCGGGTTTTGAGTTTACTTCACTGATGGAAGGTAAAGGACCATAAGTTTGTGCATAATCTGGTTTGAGATTTACATTAGAAGACTCGAGCGTTTTATGATAATCCTTGGTGTGTTAGAAGAATCCGTTGGTGTGACGAAGTGACCGCTTTTGAATAGTTAAAAGGTTTGTTGTAAACAACAGTTTTTAATTTTGATCGACTCGTCTTACGCATCTAATTCCTCTTGACGATGATATTCAACAACACTCATAATGAAATTATCAATTTTATATTACTTGGAAACTTCGAGGATTTGGTTTGAATGCTTTGGTTGAAAGCTTAGGTTTGTAATCAGCGAGATTGGTCCATATCCATTTGGATTGGGTTTTAAAGTAAACTTTTCAATAGTTGTGACCACTCGCCATGTTTGTAAACAACAGTTTTAAACTCTTTAAGTTTGTTTTGCAAGCCGATGATTTCTTCAAGATGATCATCTATTCGTTTCGTTGAATGCTTTTTGTATGCAGAGAACTGTTTTTGACAAGTTAACAACTCAGCCTTAGCCTTTTGATTTTCCAAGGTGAGAGCATTAATTTGCTTTTTATGTTCATGTTTCAGGTGTTCTATTTCAGATAACAAAGCATTCTTCGAAGACGGCTAGATCAATGATCGTCTCTCTAAATATTTTTCGTTTTGATAAGATTTGGCAAAGGTTGCTTCAAAACCGTTTTCCCGTTTTTCTTGAGTTTTGAAAAAGTTGAGTTGCTTTTGTAAACATTCAAAATCCTTGGTTAACAGTGCATTTTTGCTTTTCAAGTCCCGATTAATGGCATGACATTTTTCCACTATGGTTTGTTGGTCTTGTATTAAACGAGCAAAATCTGGATGAGGCAAAAGTTCGGTGTTCAACGTGAGTCACAACATGATCATTACTGAGATCCTCAAGTATAACCACAGAGTCAATTTGATTATCAAGGGAAACCGTTTGGTCATCTTGATCGTCAAATATAACTACGGGTCTAGTTGAAAATCGTCGGAATGAGATGTGGACGACTCATTTTGAACATTCGAGCCTTGCGGATTCGGATGTTGGCGGAGATATGAGATCGAGAGATAAATATGGTTTGTTCGGGTGCACTGAGACAAGCCATCGGTGTCATACTTGGGCTGTGTCACTCATGTGTAACTCATGCATATTAGCCATCAACATAACTGTTGCATTGGCCTGCAAATCCTCCATATCATCATGCACGTGCATTTGCCATAAAGCTCGTTCTTGTCCGTGAGAGTTCCACCAACTTCATCCTTAAGAGCCAAAAGAAGAGCCTCTTTGTGATAAGCACTGCCCCTAGTCCTCGGCTTTGGGCATGCATTAGCCAGTGTCCCTTCTCATTGCAGTTGTAGCATCGAAGACCATTCAACCCATTTTGAGCATTTCCTGTTCCACCACTTGAGCTCTATTGTTATTCCTACCCACAACATTAAACCCTTGACCACCGCCCATCTGACGACCATAACCACGATTTTGAACTTCAACTCGTCCATTGTTCACAACAGCTTGATTCCTTGTGTTAGATGAGGAGCGAATACGGTTGTTGGATTTGTTGGTATAACGGCTAAAGGCATTAGCAATCATAGCAAATCCTTGTTGCAATGCTTCGAGCGGATCAGATTCCTCATTAGCTTCACCGACAAGTGCTTGAGCATTGTTGTTGTTGTATGGAACCAATTGAGTTTGTTGAGATTGAGGTTGTGAAGGATCATATGGTGTGATTGTAGTAGTTGGTTGAGTTCTTTGGTTGAGGAGAATAACTGTTTTGAGCATATAAGGCAAGTTGTTGATTTTCGGATGTGTCGGTGGAGCAATTTGAGCACGGAGAATCCTTTCCTATCAACTTCCTTTTCATGAGGCTTCAAGTAATCGTACAACAATCCATATGTAGAATGATGCATATTCTTCGCTTGACGAGGAAAAATGACATACTTCTCCCATTAGGGACCAAGACTACTCAGAACTTAGTATTCCGCAATTCTTGGCATGATGATGTTGTGTTTATCCAAATCATTGATGATGTCCGAAAAACGATGATGATAAGACTCTAGTGTCTCTCCGGGTTCAATCATGAAGTGTTCATAAGCCAAGTAACTTTTGGATTCCAAATCCTCGATTGAGTCTGATCCTTCCATAAGAAGATGAATATGATCCCATTTCCATTTTGCAGTCTTTTGAGCATCAACACTTTGAAGAATTGGGTTAGGTAATCCTAAGAGGATATATTGCATTGCAAGTTCATCAGCTTCAAAGTGTAGAAGTTCCTCATTGGATTCGACAGTCGCATTAGCAATGTTGGATTGTTCATCTCTTGGTGGATTAGCATTTGGATCGGCGGGTACGATAACAAGAGGCATCTCAAATGGACCTTCCAAGATAACCTTCTTTAAGAACTTTCCATGTGGCTTCCTTAGATCACAAAATCTAAAGAACCTTATCACCCATTGATCGTAGTTTCCTGGGGTGAGCATTGGAGGTCTATCAAGTGATCCAGCCTCATGAATTGATTGTTGGCTGCTTAAAGCTTCACACATCTTTGCAAACCAAGTGGGTTCCTTCATAGTGTTCCTTGATGGATGTTGATTGAATTCGTTTGTGTAGGGTTGTACTTGAAGACTTGGTGGTGGTTGAACCATTTGAGGTTGTGGAATTGCTACAAGTTGTGGAGTATGTTGTTGATTAAATTGTTGTTGATAAATTGCTTGTTGTTGATTCCATTGTTGATGTTGTGGAGTTAGTTGTTGTTGACGTTGAGAATAAGTGTTAGGGAAATAGTTAGAGTATGGTGGTTGTGACATGTTGAAAACTTGTGTTGGTAAAATGGATCTTTGTAGTCGAATGAACCTTTGTTGATGAAGTGTCCTTAGGCGTAGAAATCACAAGAAACCAAGTAGAACTTATGCGTAAAACACCAAAGTTACGCGTAACAATCAAGAGTTACGCGTAGATTTAGCTTACGCGTAAGTAGGGTAAGGCACTAAAGTTATCGTTGACACAAAGTTAGGTAGAAACTTATGCGTAGGATTACCTTATGCGTAAGACTAGGCTTAGGCGTAAGATGAATCTTATGCGTAGGATTTCTACGCGTTAGCTTTATGCTTATGCGTAAGTTTAGGGTTTTATCCCAAATGATCTTTTACACTATCACATTGCAAAAGATATCCAAAGTCGACGTGTTTTCAGGCTTATCCAAGCAAGAAAACACGGAGTAAACCCGAAACGAAGATCAAACCAAGGATAAAGTTACGCGTAAGATTAGGGTTTCACTTACGCGTAGCTTACTCGTAAAATGATTTTGCCCAAAGTTGTTTCTAAACCGATTTTTGTTATGGAATAGCTTCAATATCACCAAAATAACACAAAAGTGTGACACTTGATGAACCAAAAGCGACTAAATGGGTTACGCGTGAGAACGACACCCACGAACAAAAACAAGCTTAAAAACTTAGATCCACGCGTAAAGGTTGAAACTTTTTCCAAAAACAAGTATTTTAACACCTTAAAACGTTGAAAGTACAAGAATCTTGGATTAAAAAGTGTAAAAAAACGAATTTTTAAGCTTAACCAAAGTATTCACCACGCTTTACGCGTAAGACCAGAAAACAAAAAACTTCAAAAACGAAAGTGTTAACCCAACTATTTGGCGATTGATACCACCGTTAGGTCACTAGATTTACAACACAAGCTGAATAGAAAGATAGAGAGGCGATTGAACAAGTAAACAAACACACACACACGCATGAGTAGCGGTTAAGAGAGATGTGAAAGAGAATATTGAACAACCAACCTTCAAATGAAGGTTTACAAGAGTATTTATAGGAGGGAAGCTAGGGAAACACTCCTAGTTACCATCCTTTCCTTATTGGACATGGGCCTAAGCTCATGGGCCTTCTACATAAGCTTAAGGCTAATAACAAACATAAAGGCCATAATTAAGCTAACTATTACATATGAAACGACTTATATTGTATCTACTAAGTGCTACAAAACATGATAAACTTATAAAACATATTTATTTATATAAAACTTATAACTAAGGTAATCATATTTATGAAACGACGAGAACTTGTAAAAACATGATAAACTTATTTTTATAAATATCTTCACTCAAAACATATATTGTATCTACTAAGTGCTACAAAAGTAGGGAGCTTCATGTGAGGGGTTTCATTTGAGTAAAGCGTATCGACGAGTTGCTGGATTTCACGATTTAAAAGTGTCCTAGCTCCTGAGCGTTTACTGCATGACCTCTACGAATTATGATGGCACGAACAATAGTACGATATCTATAAACTAAATATGTTTTCACATATTAAAGATCTTTATATAAACATCAAATGATAATTGACTACATCATGATCAACATAGGAATATATATAGGATGGTTTATGTTTCCTTAAACATTATTCAAACTTAAATTAAGCAAAATTCCATTTTGGTTGCTCGTGGAAGTTCTCCACGGCATATCCATCATTCTCATTATACATTTGATATCATTTACTCTGAGGTGAGTTCATAGTCCCACTTTTTATTACTTAATTGTTTACAAACCCATGGGGAGATACATGTTTTATTTTAAATCAAACACATTGCTTTCAAATTATACTTGAATATATTAGTTGCACTAAGTACACTATTGCCAAAGTCCCTATTATAATGAACCATTAATCACTGAGGTGAGCAGCGAATAATGTGGATAGATCTATAGGAATGACAAATCCGTTTGTGTTGACGGATAGCAAAAAAAGCACTCTATTTGAAAGATCCATAGGTTTAATTGCAAATTACCTATTAGGGCATCAGTTACTATTATATGACCATTTATTAGTTTGGTATCATGAGCTTAGTGCAATAATATATGTTTTTCTTTCAAACTATTGGTGTGAGTCTATAGCTCACACTACCAACATAATGTGTTCAACCATCAAACAAACTCTATGAATTTCACTCAACCTTTGTGTTGACACTTTTAAGCATGTATTTCAGGTCCATATTGTACGAGGCTGGCACGGATACTCAAGAAGGCTATAAATTTTATCATCATTCGAAAACCCATTTAATGTATTTTGTAAACAATGGAACCAACTGGGACCTCATTTTTTGTAAACTCTGATATTTAAATAATTTGAATGGTGAATCTTTTTTAAACGAATCCTTTAGGGATCGTTTTCTATTGTTATGACTGTTGTGCCATGAAGTAACACCCATTTTGAATTCCGCTGCGTATCACGAAATTGGGGGTGTTACAAGCAGCATTTATTATGGGAATCAAGATCTACCGAGATAGATCAAGGCGGTTGATTGAACTAAGTCAAAGTACTTACATCAATAAAATATTGAAGAGATTCAATATGCATAATTCCAAGAAGTGATATTTGCCGATGCAAGCTGAACATAGCTTAAGTAGTGAACTATGCTTGCGTCAACACACGAAGAGGTGGCACACATGAGAAAAGTTCCTTATCAACGGTAGGATCTATCATGTATCTTCGTGAGATGTACAAGGCGATGTGGCGTTTGCACAAAATATCACCGGTCGATATCAACGAATCCGGTGTGAAACAACGGCATCTTGTTAAAAACATTCTTAAGTATCTAAGGGCTACTAAAGAAATGTTTCTATTGTATGGTGGGAATCGGATGCGAGAACTTGATGTTCTGGTTTTTAGATGCGTCTTTCCAAACTGATAAAGATGATAAGAAGTCTCAAACGGGATATGTCTTTTTCATTAATGGAGGAGGTTATTTGGAAGATCAAGAAGGAGACAACGACTGCGATGTCTATTACGAAGCTGAGTACATAGCTGCTTAGGAAGCTGCGATGGAAATTTGTTTGGATTAGGAAATTCATTTCGGGACTCGGAGTAATGCCCTCAATCGAATTACCTTTAAATGTCTATTGTGACAACTCTGCTGTGATAACATTTGCCAATGAGCCTGGAGTCATGAAGGGCGTTTTCCGACGATATCACTATGTTAGAGAACAAGTTGAAATAGGTGAAATCAATCTACTCAAAGTTCATACGGATGATAATCTAGGCGATCCCTTTACGAAGCCTTTGCCAAAGGAAAAATTTCTTACGACCATCTTGGATGGGATAGGACTTCGTTTAGCTAGTAGTTTCATGCAGATCTGTGATTAGTATTTGGATAAAGGATGTTATGAACAAATATTATTTGAATGAAATAAAATAGTTGTTTATGTTTATTTTTCATTTTCTTAATATTATATCCTATATTTGCATGTTTAATACGTGAATGATTTATGTTATTCTAAATAGTCCGTTGTTGATCAATGATGTGGGAATGTCATTGAATTAATACAAATATGAGTTTCGGTAAAATATACTTAAAGTATATTGATGCGTGGGACATACCAGATTCACATGATATTCAATGAATTGAATATAGGACAGATCCTAACTTTACATGATTATACTTATGGATCTTTGTCTTTAAGTAAATCCGGAAATATTTATCCTTAGACTTGAGATACCAGATAATTGTTATGAATGTAGTGCATTTGTGTAAGATAGTCTAACGCTATCCGTAACTGGTAGTTATAAGGGCTATTTTCAGAAGTGTTACAAAGTTCATGAGTTATGTTTAATTTGTTCATTTGAATTTGTTTCAAAGCATAATACTATTTTGGGCCCCTCGTAGAGTTGACAAGATGTTTGTATGGCCATACCCAAGATCAATCTTGAATACGTTCAGATGATTTGGTAATCTTGTTCAATCAAATATAACGAGAAACAGAATATTAACTTATGAAATAACTTGATCCACATTCATAGTTAATGTAGTATTAGTAGCAAAAGGATAAAAAAAATTATGAATCATTAAATGGTTTTCCAGGATACCATACCGATTCGATCACGGGGACATTGGCGTGTTAGGCTAGACTAAACCAATGTCATTACAATATAGATAATATCAAGTGGGAGCTGAAAGGTTTATGGATATAATTTAATATCGTATGACGGATTCGAACTTCGAGACCGGTGCACACATTAAATATAGAGTTGATGTTAAAATAATTAATATATATAAACGTTATTATTATTAATTATTTGTCACGAAATAAAACATAACGATAGTTAATATTTAACGAGGTTAGACTAACGGTCGTTAAATGTTAACTACGAGGACTAGAGATGAAATTAGTGGACAAGAAAATTCTAGAACCCCTCTTGGGTCTCTATGGCCGGTCGTGGGTCTCCTAGCCCAAGGAGGAGAGTTTTCTTGGTCACCAAGTTTTGAGAAACTATAAATACAAACACCTTGTATTCATAATTCTTAACCTTGGATCACTTAGAAACCTAATTTCTTTCTTCTCTCCTTCCCTCTTGTTTTGGCCAATCGTATACCAACCCTCCCCAAGGGTTTCGATTTTCAACTCAGAAACAAGTGTTTGGTTTTATTTGTGATTCAAGAACCTAGCTTTTCACATCAAATCGATATTGATGCGTGTGTACAAAACGAAGGGCGAATACAATTGTGTTTGTGGTGATTTGTGGGTGTCGACTTTCTTTGGGTCGAATAGTAATAGACCCTAAGTTAGGGTTTGGGTTTTTGTTCCTCGTTCTCGATATTGTGTGTTTCTTGAATTGCTAAAAGGTAGGGCATATTATTTATTCGGTTAATTCAATTACAAGTATTATTCCTATTACTTCCGCTACATGCTTTGATGATGTTTAGTTTTTTTTTAATAATTGTTATGATTAGTGAAACCCAACAAGTCAATCTACCAGTTTTCTCACCAGTTCTTCAACGTATCTTCTTTTATCGAATGGAGAATCGTTGTGTGAACAAATGTTTCCAAAATTACATATGATTGGACGGAGTTTTTGACTCTCGAGTATATTTTTTTAACATAGCACTCGTGTATGTTAACATCGTGATTTTTGTGGATTGATGCCCCACCTACAATCACAGAAAGTATATCTTTAAGCATAGTGAAAACTCAAGAATTTGATCAACCTTCTGATCAACATTTCCATGTTTTCTCTGAAAACGGTACTTATTCAAACTTTAAAAACATACTTCATACTTCATACATCATATATTTATATTTATGTACACATTTCAAACATAGAACGTGCAGAAGCTCTATTTTACTAAACACATGTGTTAGCCCAAACACCCTTTTTACCCATTTCACAATACCATGTACATAAACATATTTGGATACAAAATACTGAAAACCTTAACTAAATTTGAGTATCCAAAATACATCATTTTACAAAGATATTGGGGTATTTAACTTCTTCGAACATGTTTATAAGATCATTACTTGCCTACTAAGCAAAAACGACAAATACTTCTACTCCAACACTTCATTCCTTAATTCCTTTACCTTTGCCCTACTTTGAGCACTTGAGCCTACAAAACTTTTAACAATTAAAACGTAAGCTTTCGCTTAGTAAGTAAATGATTTAATATAACAAAACACAACTACCATTCAACCATTTCATTTCTTTAAAAATTACCATTTAAAGAAAGAAACCCATGTGAAAGACTGTGTGTTTGTGTAGTGTTGGAAACCCATATGAAGAAAGAAAGAATTGACAAAATTGGGAATAAAGTTTTTGGGAATTGGAACTGTCAAAACAATCTGAATGAAAGTAAAAAAGGTTGTAGAATAATGGTTGGATGGAATAGTAATATGGTTCATTGCAGACTAATTCAGTGCACTAGACAAGCTATGTTCTACAAGATTGAGGTCCTGAACCTCAAAGTCAAATTCTATTGTACTTTCATTTATGCTGAAAACAAAGGTAGCGATAGAAGAGAGCTATAGAAGGATCTTAGTATTTTCAGTCAGTTATACAATAATGAGCCATGGGTGGTTATGGGTGATGTTAATGTGAGTCTCAAAGCTGAAGATCATTCGGAGGGATCATGTGACTCACGACATGGAGGAATTCCAAGATTGTGTGAATAATACTGAAATGGAGGATATATGTAGTTCTGGTCTTCACTACACATGGACTAATAGCTTACTTAACCCAAACACTACCACATTGAAGAAAATTGATAGAGTAATGGGTAATAACATTTTCTTAATCACTCACAATAATGCTAATGTTGTGTTTCTCCCTTATGGTATTTCAGATCATAGCCCAGCTATTTTTAATTGCCTTGGTGCCATGAAGAAGTGTAGGAAATCTTTTAGATTTGCAAACTATGTAGCAGATAAAGATGAGTTCATTTCAACTATGGAAGACAAATGGCAAGCCAATATTCAAGGGCATTCAATGTATTAGCTTGTAAAGAAGTTAAAAGGCCTTAAATCATCCGTTAATGAGTTAAATTAGAGAAATGGAAACATGTTTGTTAAAGTAAAATATCTCAAGATGAAGTTATATGATGTTCAAACCAAAATTGATAAGGATCCCCATAATAAAAAGCTAAGAGAAGAGGAGGTGGTCATTATGGGAGAGTACAATGAAGCTTGTCAAGATGAAGAAAAGTTGTTGTATCAGAAAGCTATGATAGATTGGCTCAAAGATGGTGACAAAAACTCAGCATATTTTCACAAAACTTTAAAAGGAAGGCAAAATAGAAGTAGAATACAGACTGTCCAAGGAGAAGATGGTACTGTGTACATTCAGGACCAAGTGGGAAAACAGTTTGTTCAACACTTTGAACAATTTCTTGGGATTGCATCTAATGCTTCTCCAATGTAAGATGATGACAATAGGATGTTCGTAAACCAAGTCAGTGAAGAGGATGCAGAGGAAATGATCAAAGATATTAGTGAGAAAGAAAATCAAAAGTGCACTGTTTGATATAGAGGATAACAAAGCCCCGGGCCCAAATGGTTATACTTCTAAGTTTTTCTAGAAAGTATAGAATGTGGCCAAAGAATATTTTTGCAAGGCTATCAAAGAATTCTTCTCTACTGGAAAGTTACTAGGGGAAATCAATGCTACTCTAATAACCCTTATTCCTAAGATTGCTACTCCTCTTAAGGTATCTGATTTAAGACCAATTTCGTGCTGCAATGTGATCTACAAGTGCATTAGCAAAATTTTGACCAACAGGCTCACTAAAGTCCTTAATAAGATTGTTGATCAAAAGTCAAAACCAAAGTGCATTCATACCTGAAAGGGCAATTACTGACAACATTCTACTGACACAAGAGTTGTAAAGGGGCTATAAGAGTGCAAATGGCCCTAAAAGGGGCTCTTTTAAGATTGACATACAAAAGGCTTATGACACAGTTAGTTGGGATTTCATTGAAGGCATTCTGAATAAGTTTGGTTTCCACAGAACCATGATCAACTACATGATGGCATGTGTCACTACTCCCAAGTTCTCTATCTGTGTAAATGGAGATAAATGTGGATATTTTAAGGGGGAAGAGGGTTGAGGCAAGGAGACCCAAGATCACCATACCTTTTCACCTTGGTCATGGAAATTCTCAACTTATACATAAAGGAAGGGATTAAGAAGGAAAAGAGATTCAAGTATCATTTTGGTTATAAAAGCCTGAAGATTACACACCTATGCTTCATGAGATGATCTATTGGTATTATGTCATAATGATGCTACTTCTATTAATGTCATTAAGACTGCTATTGAGAAATTCAGTGAAGTATCTAGCCTTTATCCTAATATGGGAAAGAGTATAGTTTTTAGTTTTTTTGTGGCAGCCTTAATGAGGAAGAACAAAATGAAATCCTAAGTATTATGCCTTTTAAGATAGGAAAACTCCCTATGAAGTATTTAGGAGTTCCTCTTATGGATAAAAAGATTGGTATCAAAGACTGCAAGAACCTCATTGACAAAGTGAAACAGAAGTTAAGTGACTAGAAAAACAAAAGTTTATCATATGCAAGAAAAGCTCAGCTAATAGCATCTGTCTTATCATCTATGCAAGTCTGTTGGGGCTCTGTATTCAAGTTGCCTATCAGTGTGATTAATGAAATTGAGACCCTATTCAAAGGTTTCCTTTAGTGCAGTGGTGAGCTAACAAAAGGCAAAGCAAGGGTAGCGGGGAAAGATGTTTGCAGACCAAAAGACTAGGGTAGGCTAGGTTTGAAACCTCTAGATTATGGAACAAAGCTTTACTTGTCAAACACCTCTAGAATGTGGCAACTAAAAAGGACTCCTTATGGGTAAAATGGGTCAATACTATAAAACTCAAAGGAAGAAGTGTGTGGGATATTAATTTGTCAAATACGGATAGCTGGTGCTGGAAAACCATTTTGGAGTTAAGACAACAAGTGGAGAAGCACACCATATACAAAATTGGAAATGGAAAAAATGTATCCATATGGCATGATAGACGGACTGAGAATCAATCTTTAGGCAAGATTATCAGTAAAAGAGAAGTTTATGCAACAGGTTTTGGGGATAAAACACTGTCAGTGACCTTGTTGAGAATGGGAGATGGAAATGGCCACATGAATGGGTTAGTAAATACAACATCCTTCAATCAATCCCTACTATAAATCTGGTTGATATACCTGATAAACCAATATGGATCACTAATAATGATAAAGAAGTTAGCTTCTCAACTAGACATGTATGGATGGATATTAGAGGAGATAACAATCATGCTCCTTGGGTGAAATTAGTCTGGTTTTCACACTGTATCCCAAAACACACATTCATTCTATGGCTAAAATTTGTAAAGAGAGGCTAATTACACAAGACAAGATAATGAAGTGGTACCCTAATAAAGTGTTGGAATT
>OU343222.1:318686176-318804925 GCA_910596185.1 Chrysanthemum makinoi | reverse complement strand
CTGGGCTCTTCTTGAAGTTGGCTAGTATTATCAGAAGGTGTTGTATCTTCATGATCATATTCCAGATCATATACTCTCCCACTGAGTTCTTGAGATATGAGATTCCTTTCAAGGAAGTCTCCATACCTAGCCACTATGACTTTGTTCTCAGCTGGGTAGTAGAAGTAGTAACCCATAGTTTCCTTAGGGTATCCTACAAAGATACACTTAACAGATCTTGGTTGGAGCTTATCTGGTGAGTCACGTTTAACAAACGCCTCACATCCCCAGACCTTTAAGTAAGAAAAGTTGGGAGCTTTTCCTGTCCATATTTCATATGGAGTCTTAACAACCTTCTTCGTTGGAACCATATTCAAAATGCGAATAGCAGTTTCAAGGGCATAATCCCAAAAAGTTAAAGGAAGAGTCGTAAGATTAAACATTGATCGTACCATGTCAAGTAAAGTACGATTTCTCCTTTCAGATACACCATTTTGTTGTGGAGTATAAGGATGGACAATTCCACACTCAGCTAAGTAATCTTTGAACTCTTGGCTTATATATTCACCACCTCTATCGAATCGAAGAGCTTTTAATCTTCTTACCGAGTTGTAATTCTACTTCACTTTTGAAAACCTTAAATGTTTCAAAGACTTCATGTTTATGTTTAAGTAAATAAACATAACCATAACGACTGAAATCATCCGTAAAGGTTAAGAAGTAGGTAGCACCACGTTTTGACACATGTCTAAGTGGACCACACACATCGGTGTGTATCAATCCAACTAGATCTGAAGCCCTTTCCACTTGCTGTGAAAAGGTTTTGTCATCTTCCCAGCTATGCAAGACTCGCATTTGTCAAATGATTCATCATCGACACTTTGTAAAAGCCCTTAATGTTGCAGCTTTTCCATGCGTTTCTTGCCTATATGAGCAAGGCGACAATGCTAAAGATAAGAAGAGTCCCAGTTAGACTTGCTCTTCTTATTGCTGATGCTATAGAATGAATTATTTCCATTGGACACACAACCATCAATATCAATTCCAAACACACCATTTATAGGAATTACATTAAAATAAAAAAACATTATTAAAAGAAATTGAAATTCCATAACTGGTAAAAGTGTGCATAAAACCAATATCTTTTAACAAAGAAACTTAAATAACACCCCTAACCGTGGAGGGTGCATAATGACAATTATTTAGTTCAAGAATTAAGCCCGAAGGCAACACTAAATCAAAAGTCCCTATGGCTTCAACTACTGCACGCTTTCCATTGCCAACGTACAAGTATCTTTCTCCACATGTCAGCTTCTCTGTCCCTCAAGCATGTATTACGATGTGAGTACCACATCCTGTATCATAAATCCAGGAATTTTGCTTATGAGGAAAAGAAACTAATTCAAATATAAAAATACCTGATGAGCTAGGCACCATCTTATTTTATCTCAAGCAACTCACTGAAACAATGGACGTTCCGCTTCCAATGACCGGTGAGTTACAAGCAGGTGCCGAATCCTTTTAGGATTCTCCTTTCTCTTTGCAGGGTTCTTCATAGGAGCTGGTGGGATCACAACTTGTTTCCCCTTTCATTTTCCTTTCCCTATCTTATCTGCTTGCGGCTTTGGCTTATTCACCCTACCACCTTGTATTGCTAGTACGGAAGGTGTAGGTGCCTTCTTAGGTAACATGTTCTCGAAGTCTACAAGCATTGCATGTAACTCATTCACTGTCTTCTAGGGGTGAGCAATCCCGACCGACACCCGACTCTCGTCCCGATCCCATTAACCCACTCCTTCCCGAGGACCGATCCGACTATAATCGGGTCGGGATTCGGTTTGCGTTTTCGTGGTAATCGGGATTCGGGACGGGTCGGGAGTTAGGACGGTCTCGAGAAAACGCAGTCAAAATCAAGATTAGGGACGATTCGGGACCATTATCGGATTCGACGAAGTCGGGACCATTATCGGGTCGGGAGTCGGTTTGGGTTTTTCCCCATTGTCGGTATCGGGATTAGTCAGGATTCTTCCCGATGCTCCCCGAAAGCATAAGACACGCCACATCATTGTGCTTCTCATATTCGACACGATACTCCTCTTTTTCAAAAGCAGTAGCAGTATCAATAGGAGCATCAGGCTGAGGTGTAGTCAAAATCTCAAGTCTTTTGGCAACACGAAGGATGATCCTAAGTGCACGATGCCAATCATTGAAATTTGGGCCAGTCAGCTTGTCTCTTCCAATCATATCTTTGAAAGCAGCATTCATTAAGCTCATAGTGTTATCAGCTTGATGAGCCATCTACAGAAAAGGTTAAAAAAACCATAATTAGTATTTTGATAATTTTCCTTTTCAATAAAATTAAATACTCAAGGTTCATATTCATATAACCAATTAATTATTATTGAAAACTAGGATCCAAATTGTCATAATCTCATCACGTCAGTTGATCTGCTAGTAATGAATTTATACAAAATGGTAGAGCCCTTGCTCAATTGCCAATTTCAATTGTAATTCCTAGATTTATGGGATTTACATTTAGCCAATTTAAATTGCCATGTAAACATGTTTTATCCCCATCTTATGGCTTGAGTTGCCAGTCCTCACCGCCTAACTCAATTAAGTTGTCCAACTTAAGAAACTGCAAAATCATCCATGCCCGTTCTCACGTCACGTGGATATTTTACCCTTTGATTATGATCTAAATCACGTTCTCAAGCAAATAAAAGGTAATCTCGTGTCTTCCTTCTTGGATGGCATACAACTTAAATTAAGGGTAATAATTTTGATGTCAAATCAAATATGTACAAAGATGTCTTGCATTCATCTTTGTAGTATGTTTTTACTAAAACATTTATATCTTGTTTTAATGTTTAAGCTTTTCATCATCAAACTTTAATTGAGGTATTGGTTAACCAATTAAAGAATTACCTTTAATTACCACTATATCCCATCTGCATGATCATAAGACCCAAGTTATTCGGATAATTACCATAAAAGTGGCGCGTAGAATTTAAGGTCAATTCACCCTTAAGATTTTATGCACATTCATAGGAATACTTGGTAGCTCCATTAAGACGCACAAACGAGCGGAGAATTAGGTCAGCGCGAAGCATATTACATACCCTCATCTTTAATGTCACAATTTAATGCGTACCAACCTTGTACCCATCATACAGTTTGTCATTAATGGGTGAGCCGTTCTAACTATTTTGTGCAAATAATCAATCAATTAAACGATATTACACTATGCTTAAAAAACACATGCTTCACCATTGTTTAGGTCAGTTTATTTTTCTTATAAAAATACCTTTGTTACACATAACAAACAAGCAACTATTTAAAAATTAGAGTAAATTACATAAATGGTCACTATGGTTTGTTAATTTTTTCACATATAGTCACTAAATTTGTTTTTTGACATACATGGTCACTGAAGTTTCAAATTCATGTATTCAAAGTCCATTTCGTTATTACATAAATGGTCATGAAGTTTCAAACCACAGTGACCATTTATGTAACGAAATTGAAACCTTAGTGACTAGATTTGTAACGATTTGAAACCTTAATTACTGACTTTGTCAAAAAAAAAGTTCAGTGACTAAATGTGAAAAAATGGACAAACCACAGTGACCATTTATGTAATTTACTCTAAAAATAAACATATAAACAATGAATACGTAACTTAACAATTAATCATGCATATCAAATATCCACATGCAAACCTTTTGATAAATCCTATTAATAATCAATTCTAGATCTGTCAATGTGTATATGTCTAATTAAGACTTTCATCCTTTTTCATTAATGTACAAGGTGAGCCACAGGCATCGATTCATCGATTGCGTAAGTCAAAATTAAAACATATACCACATAGCACATAATTGATTTAATATTAATGATTGAGGTCTTCTCCAATTTTAGATCTATCAAAAATTAGTGTACATCACTTAACCAAGTAAAGCATACAATAAAAAGGATTCATGACAAAACATGCATGTATTTATCATGGACATAAATTACACTTAACAATTAATGCAATAAAACAAGAGTTACGCAATTTAATACAAATAAAATTGAATGCAATCTAGGATTTTCTAATCCAATTAAAAACAAATGTTTACAAAACCCTAATTAGGGCACAAACACCCCCAAAAAAAATTTAAGGTTTAGGTTTTGCAAACCCTAGATCTACACATACAATTAAAAACACAATACAACTTATTTGTTTTATGCGTTTCAGTAATTAATTACTCATTATAGAAGGCTCGTGATGCCACTGTTGAGGTTAAGATACATGATATACAAATAATAACATGTAGCGGAAGACTTAGAATATAACAGCAATTAATTAACTGAAATAAATGTGTAACATACCTCTTGCAATTTGGTTAGATCTCTTGAACAAAGAAAATGAAGTGGTTTAAAGAGTTGTCCCTTACCGTTTTACAACTCAAACCAATTGGTGTATGAATAATGTCTTACCACCACAGTTTTGTACGCACGAATCAAAGCGATTGCTAGATCTAACACAAGCCTTTGTTTTATGAAAAAAAACAAAACCAAAACACCCTATGGAGGGGTGTTCTGCCGAAATTATGCAAGAGAGGAGAAGGAGAGATCTAGGGTTAATTCAATGCATAAAAGTTAATCTCAAACCATAACCCTAGCCCTGTATATATAGTGGTAGAATATCTTGTAGGAAAAGTTAGGATTTGGGCTTGGGAAACCCCTTATGGCCGGCCACCTTAGAGAAAGAAAGGGTAACCCGAATCTTTTCCATTTTTAAGTTATTCACCATATATTCTCTCTTTATACGTTTAACGGTCGTTAGTCATTTCCGTTAAATACTTAACGATCGTTAGACGGACTTTTGTGTAATAATTAATCGTAATCATTAACATTAATTATTAACTTTAATTCTCATGTTGGTTTGTTTTATATATAGTATGACCCAAGTTCAAGTTTTATTTTAGGCATTTGCTTCATATAGGTACCCACATATGACAATTCTCAGTTTCAGGTCATTTTACAAAACTTTGAAATTTTTACTATTCATCTCGGGAATTTACTATTCATCATTTTACTATTCATCGTTTTTTAAGTCGATTTGATATTTTGAGAGGTTATTTCAAAATTTTACTATTCACAAAACACTATTCATTCTCGGAGAAAACTTTAAATTCATGATTTTTATTCATCATTTTTCGTAAACTAGATTTACGAGTATCAAATTAGCGTAACCGTGAGGGTTAAGCTGTGTATTCATGAAACATCATTGAGAATATTACATATAAACTAGAGTTAGTCTACATATCCTCAGTAACATCATTTTCATATTAGTTCATGCATGAGTTTGCATATTTTATTAACGTATATTTATTTATTAAATAAACGCTATCGCACGATCATCTATTTTGAATAATTGATCCGACACTTCCGACAATTGTCCTGATATATTTTTATACTCATTTTAGGACTATAAAAATTATATTATTAGTTTACCCGATGTTTTGAATTTATTTTGGTATATAAATTGTTATATATATATATATATATATATTTACGACGGTTTTCGTAAATTCTATTCGATAATTATTATTTCACTCAATACTTGCGAGAAATGTATTTTTATAATTTTTATGACTTCGATATATTTTATTTTGTTCAGTTAAAAATGATTTCTAGTTAACGCTACATTTAATAATTATTTATATGTACAAAATACACAATATACATAACATTATATACATTTAAATCATCAAAATACAAAACCTATCTACCCAAACCACCTTGCCGACCACCCCCCCCCCCCCCTTCTTGTCATCACTTTTATAAAAAATCTTGATTAAAATGGACACATACTCATTTTTGGATAGATATTTGTATATTATACAAGAGTTTTATTAAAATAAAACACATAGAAACACATACCAAAAGGTGAAACAAAGCAAAAACCCTTTCCTTTCTTCTTTGATGGTCGGCCAAGCAAGAAAACCAAGAAGAAACCATAAGTTTTTCAAGATTCAAGTGTTAATCAAACTCTAGTTTACTTCTATATTAGGTTTTGAAATAAAAACCAAGAAGTATTTAGGTATCTAGTTACTTAAACCTCATCATACTACTAGTAAGCTTCTCATAATTTTTATTACTCTTTCATAATCATACTTGAGCTATTTTATCATTCTAGTACAAAAATATGCAAATATTATATGTATTCATACCACTTTTTACTTGTTTTTCTACTTATAATGAGTATTAATTATCCTATAATTATTCCCATGAAACCTATCATTGTTGATGAAGTTTAGGAACCCATGACACCCTAAGAAGGTGTATGGTAGGTTTAGAATAGTTTTGGTGTTGATTGGAAATGGTTAGAACAAGTATTACACTAGAAAAATCATTTTCGACAAAATATAATTAAGGGCTGTCCATTTTTATAAAATCTGTAAATTTCAGCAGGTCATGGATTATTTTGGTTTATATTTACAGAAAATAGACTTTAAAACGAAACAAAGGGTCGCTTGAACGGGTTAAAACGGGTTTATAACCATAGTTTTAAAAAGCGCGCCTCGGCTCAGGTCTCAAGCTCTAGGGATTTTTTCGGATCGAGGCTCACGACATGCATGAATCCCATAAAAAGCGCAGTGCCTCGGGGCTTTTTGCGCCATTGCGCCTTAGGGCTTTTTGCGCCTCGGAGATGTAACAGGTTTTGGGGCTTTTTCTAAATATTAAGATAAGATACATGGGCCTTATAAGTTACATGCATAAGCCTTTTAAGTTATATCTAATAACTCTAATTTGGAAAAGAACTAAAACACACAATCAAGTGGGTAACTATAGATTCTGGTCATTTTACAAATATGTTTTCTCTCTCACGTCGTAAGTTTATATCTTGAACTGATTTGTATTGATTGTTTATTTTATTGATTTGTAAATAACGTCATAAGTTTATTTTATCTTCAAGCATCACATCAAAGGGTGAGTATTTGTATGATTTGTAATATTGAACTGATTTCATGTATATTTTATTGATTGTTATTTTTTAACAAGTTACTTTGTTTCATTAAGTATTTTCTTTATGATATATTATCATGAAAATGTGGCATTATGTCTTCAATATTAATATGTTGCTTGTTTGATATTTGTTAGATGTAAGTCTTCAAGTGTAGGAAACAAGCATATTTAGTATGATATGGATTTTAATCTATATGTAGTTCATCGAGCCAAAGAGTTGATCCGTTTGAGATTGACAACTGATCTATTTTAATATTTATAATGGCTATATGTGTCATGTATTAAGTATTTAATGTTTTTTATGTTATTTAAGCTACATAAATGGTCACATATATTATAAAAAAAACTTAATGTATTTAGTGCGCCTCGTATTCGTGAATCCCGCGCTTTGGTATACCGAGGCTCTTTGGTCTCCTTCGCGCCTTAGTGCGCCTTGAGCCTTTCAAAACATTGTTTATAACGAAGAAGTTACGCTATTTTCAAGTTTAACGACGAAAACTAATTTTCTGAAATAATACTTGCTGTCAAGGGAATTTTAAGGGGCAAAACCGAGTTTTAAACATAATCTAAATGAGTCAACTTATCAAAAATATATTAGTATGCATTAACACGAAACCAAGGATATATAGATTGTAGAAAACGGACCAATAAAGACTAAGATATACGTATTTGAAATATGACGATCACAACTATTTTCTTCAACACTAACACTCAATATTCACCATTTTGCGACTAAGCTTCGCGAGGTTACTTAGTTATTTTCATGAGTTGTCAAAGTATATTATTTTTTGACGATAAGCTTTATTTTCAAATGCACAAGTGGTATGGATATCATATGAGTTTGCATGCACGACATTGTTTCATGACTTACATTAGAGCATATCATTCATATTAGGTTGCAGATAGAGATCGCACCTCATTTCAGTGTATCTACTTTTGTCATCATAATCATTGCATCAGGTGAGTTCGTAGCCCCACTTTTACTCGTTTAATCATTTTACAAACTCTTTGGGGGAGATACATGCTCAACTATTGTAATTTCAATTTTTATTATTTGCAAACTATATGTTGAATTTAAACTTAAACTATATTGTTTGAACTATCATGAACTTGTTAATCTTTTGTTTCACTCTTTATGCTCGTAAGTAGATTATGCCCGAACTAAATTGATTACTATGTTATGAACACTATTATTTGAACCACTTTCCTTGATTTTGAACCCTTTGACTATTTTGAACCTTTTGATATGTTTTGAGCTCTATGACTGTTTTGAACTTTTGAAATCGACTTAAACTCTTGAACTTAATTACGAACTTTTGAAAGGAACTCTTGAACTTAATTATGAACTTATGATCTGTATTAATGAACCGTACTCACTTTATATTACGTCTCCCCATGTTACGGAGCGTTATCGACTTAAAGTCTCCCCATGTTATGGAGCAGAACGTCTCACTATGTTACGGAGCGTTCTCAATCTAAAGTCTCGCCATATCGGTGGAGCGTTCTAAAGTCTCGCCGTATCGGTGGAGCGTTCTCAATAAATCTCGCCTAGGTGGTGGAGTGACAAAGGAGTCTCCCTTGTTGGAGCAGTGCAAAGTCTCCCATGTTCGGAGCATTCTTGAATTATTATATACGTGGTGCTATATTGTGAACTATTATGACAACGTATACTTGACTACTAGACATACTAATTTTAGCAGTGGATTGTAAACACACAGGTTGCAAGTTTTGTATGGGCGGAACTTGGAACTGAGTGGATTTACAATGCCTCTGATGTGTGAACATTCTTTAAAAGCTTTCCATGTTAAACAAACTCTATGAACTCACTCAACCTTTGTGTTGACACTTTTAGCATGTTTTATCTCAGGTATCTAAGGCATACACTTCATGGCATGCATGTGGACTTATCATAGAGTCGCGGTGACGACGCGTCTCACATGAATTTCATGCACTTAACTATCGTTTGATTGTAACAAACTCATTTTGGTACATTGGAAATCTTTTGGGACCTATGTTTTGTAAACTCTGATTATTTTACTGAATCAAACGATATTTTCAAAACGAAACTTTAGGTCGTTCGATATAACTGTAACTTTGATGCTATGACATTCCTCCCCAAGGTATTCCATTCCGCTGCAAAACAGTTAATTTGGGGGTGTGACACCACATTTGGCAAAACATATGGGCACATTGGTGAGACTTTGTGGAATAAGAGCTCAAGGGTCCGAGTCTTGGCTCGTGCTCACTCTAGTTGGTGCTCCACTAGGCCAGGAGAGTTGCCGGTGCTATTCCTTGTGGGGTGGACAATGGCTGGTGCCAAAAGACACCAGGGGTTAGGGTGTTGCCGTCAATCTACACCTTTTTGTGAAATATAGCATGTATTTTAATGGTTTTTTATATATGACCAAGTCAATTAATGAATATAATTCAAGTATTTAACCAATGTTTTTAAACCCGGGTCGAACCGGCCGGCTCAACCGGTCGGACCGGTGCCTAGCCATAAAAATGGGTCAAAAAAATCCGGATTTCTAAAACCGAGTTAACCAGTTAGACCCGCCGGGTTTTGAGTAACCCGGGTCAACCCGGGTTTTGTTTTTTTTCAAATTTTTTTAATGAAAACCGGGTTGATCAGAGTTGACCCGGCGGTTGAACCGGTTGACCCGAGTTGACCCGATCAGAAAAAAATAAAATAAATGAAAAACCAAGTTAACCCGGCGCTCGAACCGATATCTGATGACTCGACCGAGTCGATTAAAAACCCGAATTTTAAAAATTGTATTTAAGCATGATTCATTGTATTCGAAAGTTGACTTATGACTTTACTCTTTTACCCGGCCCCTCGATCACATGTTAGGTCAAAAGTATATAAAACGTGCATAAAAAGTGAGGATAGAATTGTAATTTTACACGAGCGCGTGATATTAGTTACCCATTTCCCTTCCTAATCCCAAAAAAATGGACGGAACAAATCAACACACAAAACGCTGTAACTTCCCTCCCTTCCACATTCTCATCTCCTACCTTTTCATCTTAAAAAAAAAAACTTAAAAACATCAGTTTTTTCATTTCCCTTCCCATCCTTTTCTATTCTTTAAAAAAGGAAAAAAAAAAAAAAAAAAAAAGTGTGTACTACCTATTCTCTGCGCATGGACGAAGCGTATGCTTAAGATATATGCTAAAACTCTCTAAAATGCCACCAATCCTATCGCATAAATTCCTTTCACCACATACTGATGCACGTTGCATATGCATAAAATGAAATCCACAAAGATTACATGACCTGCATTTAATATTGTCTCGCGAAAATATTTATGATATTGTTTAAGGGTTTTGCTAATGTGTGCCCACTGGGTACATGTTTAGCTCTTTATATATGGAAGGTTCAAGTTAATTAATATCAAATTTTTATTTAATCAAGGTAATTTTAGAGTTTAATTAATGTTCAATGAATGCATATTTTTATATAAAAGGAAATTTTATGTTCATTAATTATATCTTATGGTGTGCCCAGTGGGTACATATTAGCAAAACCCATTGTTTAAAGGTTTATATGTTGATTTCAAATAGATATTGGAACTGAAAATTAGAATTTCTGAGTGTAGATACGTTATTGCTTCTGAGAGTGAGATAATGTGCGTCTTTGAGGGTGTGCAAGGTGAGCGACCGCTCAGGGCCCCAAAATTTTTAGGGCCCCAAATTTGTCTCGTTAATAATTATATGCATTACACATATTTTTCACGAAGAAAAAAGTATTTTGATAAGAAAATATCTTAAATAAGTAATATGTTAGAACGTCTATATAACTAATTGCATTATATCTTATAAATGGTGACACTTTATAGATAATATTGCTTAACAAAAAGCCTCATTATATAATTTCGTACAGGGCCCTCAAAAATTTCGCCGATTCATGAGACGGCCCTGATAATGTGCTTATACTTATCTAAGTCCAATAACGTATTAATTAAGTAAAATTGTTGTAGTCTTCTTAATTATACGAAGTTGTACGCTTTTTGAAAAATCGGTTTCTTGCATTACGTTATCTCCCTCTCACAATAACTTAACCAGCTTTCAATTTTTTCGAAAAATAGTCAACTAATCGATTTATTCTTGGCAAATGTTCAGGAATTAATGGAAGGATTCAAACTTGCATGTATACCCGGTTTTTGTAACACAATTCGTAAGGAGATTGAGGAATTCAAACAAATAGAAAAGAAGAGTGGACAACGGTTATTGGTTCGATGGCATATATGTACCACTTAGTGAACCTGATTGTATCTTTGTAAGTAAACAATGTTAATTTCTTGAAGCTCTGCTCACCTCCATTAATTTAAGCTTGATGGGTAATGTTGGAATGGTAGTTGGATTAGCTCGATACAACTAGAGGTGTGTGAAACTAAGCTTAACTTGTGGGACAAGTCGAATCCCAATCAAGCTAGGGTTTAGAAGGTTATATAATCCCCTAACCTAGCTCATTCCACACACGACTCACACACCCTCTTTTACAGCAACATTACACCGATTCATCACCACCTTGTTCAAGCCAATCAGAATCATTAATCCAATCTAGGGTTTGTTATTACGAAACCCTAATTTTCATCTAATCGATCCAAGCTAGTTCTAGGGTTTGTAGTTCTTGTTTATTCGCGTTTTCCTGGTCGAATTGAAGCCTTTTAAGTGGTTTTTTGTTTGTTGTGATTTCAGGCAGAAAAGAGAAGGAAATCGGGTTCCCTTTACCCGAAATCGGACAAAGGGCGGCTTTGGTTCTCGGGTTTGTTTCATATCTTAAACAAAGGGCAGCGTGTAGTTATTTGTTTGGTTCGAGGGTTTTGAGTTTTAACACTTGTTTGTACAGGTGGAAAAACGGGCTGCCCGGGTGAGCACGGGCACGGGCTAAAACGGGCACGGGCTAGAATGGTTACGGGCTTAAACGGGCATGGGCTAAACGGGCACGGGCCAAACGGGCACATGTTATACAAATCGCTTAATAAAAGACCTAGAACGACGAAATGAAATTCCTTAAATGTAATATCTTATTTATATTAAAAAACTTAAATGTATTATATATTAAAAAAATCTTTAAAATGTTCGTAATGTTCTACAATTAAGAAAAAAAATGTGCTCATTAGTGCCCATTTAAGTTTTCAATGGGCTGTATGTGCCCATTTGAAAAAAATGGAGGGGGCTAAATGTGCCAAAATGTTTTAAAAACTTGCGCATTTAGCTCATCTTTTTACTTTTGGGCACATTTTGCCACCTCTACTTGTTTGTTGGGTTAACGTGACACGACTAGCATATCGGGCGTATTCGGGTTACGTGTTTGTGTGAGCACTCGTAGAGGTAATCGCGTTAATTACTTGCTTTCTAGTTATTAACTTGCGGGTAACTACGAGGGTTAATTTTCTTGTTTCCTTTTATATTATATTTGTTTATTATACGTGTTAACATGATTACTTAAACTAGATCCATTATCCGCTGCGTACTCGTAGTTAATGGTTAACTTTAGATTGTAAAATCTCAACAGTGGCATCACGAATCAACTCGTTTTTGTGATTATGGGTTACACGTTTTAATAAACACGCGAAAAAGTTGCTTGCAATCTAGCTTAATTATTTGTTTTATTTTTGTTTTAACAACTATAATGCAATACTTGTCAATAGTTAAGAAAAATACCTAGACACAAAAAATTAAATTAATGGTTAATTAGATAAACAAAATTCCATAATTAAATGCTAATTAGTTTGCCATAATTAATTTTATGTGTGTATTTCGGCTATAAGGTGTCACAATTCTAAATTTTCGGTCATTTTTCAAACCTTCAATTTTTTTACTATTCATCGGTTACTATTCATCATTTTTCTATTCATCGTTTTTGAAGTCAATTTGATATTTTGAGAGGTTATTTCAAAATTTTACTATTCACAAAACACTATTAATTCCCAAAGAAAAATTTATATTCATGATTCACTATTCATCATTTTTCGTAAACTAAGTTTACGAGTATCAAATTCGCGTACCGTAAGGGTTTAGCTGCGTATTCATGAAACATAATTGAGGATATTTCATATAGACTAGATTTAGTCCACATATCATCAGTAACATCATCATCATATTAGTTCATGCATGAGTTTGCATTTTTCGTTAACGTATAATTTCCTATTAAATAAACGCTATCGCACGATCATTTATTTTGAATAATTGATCCGACACTTCCAATAATTGTCCTGATATATTTTTATACTCATTTTAAGACTATAAAATTATATTATTAGTTTACCTGATGTTTTGAATTTATTTTGTATATAAATTGTTATATATATATATATATATATATATATATATATATATATATATATATATATATATATATATATATATATATATATATATATTTACGACGGTTTTCGTAAATTCAACTCGATAATTATTTATTCACTCAATTCTTGCGAGAAACGTATTTTTATAATTTTTATGACTTCGATATATTTTATTTTGTTCCGTTAAAATCTATTTCTAGCTAGCGCTACACTAAATAATTAATTTTATGTATCAAACACTCATTTATACTTAAACTAAAATGCATTTAACTTATCAAAATACATAAAAACCCTTTCACCCCCCCCCCCCCCCCCCCCCTTGGCCGACCTCCCCCTTGCTAGTCATCCACTTTATTAAATATCTTGATTTAAAAGGACACATACTCATTTTGTTATTAGATATTTGTTATATACAATTATTATCCTAAACTAAAACACATAGAAAACACTTAGCAAAGGTGAAAATAAATCAAAATCTCTCCCATTTCATCTCTATCAACCGGCCAAGCAAGAACAAGAGCAAGAAACATAATTTTTTTCAAGATCAAGTGATAAACTAAACACTAGTATAATTCTATTTAGGTTTTGCAATAAAAACCTATGAGTATTTAGGAAACCTAGTTACTTAAACCTCATCAATCAACTAGTAAGCTTTTCATGATCTTTACTAATCTTTCATAATCTTACTTGAGTTATTTTTATCATTTTAGTAGAAATCATGCAAGTATTATGTGATTCATACCAGTTTTAATTGTTTTTGGTACTTATTATGAGATATGATCATCCTATAATTAATCCCTTGAAACATATCATTGTTGATGATTTTTAGGAACCCATGACACCCTAGAAAGGTGTATGGTAGGTTTAGAATAGATTTGGTGTTGATTTGAAGTGATTGAAACAAGTATTACGCTAGAAAAATCAAGTTAGACGATACTAAAATAGCTGCTGTTCGTTTTTGCAAAATCTGGAAAATTCAGCAGGTCATGAAGTATTTTGGGTTATATTTTCAGAAAATATACTTTAAAACGAAACCGTGGTCGCTTGAACGGGTTAAAACGGATTTATAACGAAGGAGATACGCTATTTTCAAGTTTAGCGGCAAAAACTATATTTTCAGGAAAATACATGCTGTCCAGAATTTTTCATAGGTCAAAAATGAGTTTTAAGCTCTATCTAAATGAGTCGATTTGTCAAAAATATATTAGTATACATTAACACGAAACTAAGGATATATAAAACGTAGAAAACGGACTTCTAACGGCTGAGTTACAAGCGTTTTAAATAAGACTGCCGTAACTATTTTATACAAGTATAACACTTACATATTTTTACTAGACCAAATGGTCATCGCTAGTGACCATGTTTGGAGTCATTTTTCGTATCGATAGAATATGTTTGAGGAAGCGATGTCTTCTAGTAAAAGTGAGTTCACCTAGTCTATTTTCCAAAATGTTTAACCATTTGTCAAACGAAGGTATAACGAATAATATACGATCACTCAAAAATTGGTCATTTTCATGAATTGTCAAAGTGTATTATTTTACGAAGGAAAACTATAATTTCATAATAAATCACTAAATGACTATCGTAGGATATCATTTCAACGTAAGTACTTACAAAGTAATTTATAACTTGTCAAGACGTTATAAACTTATTTTCGACGATAAACTTTATTTTCAAAGATGCACAAGTGGTATGGATATCATATGAGTTTGCATGCACAACATTACATCATGACTTATATTAGAGCATATCATTCATATTAGGTTGCGGATAGAGATTGCACCTCATTTCTGTGTATCCACTTTGTCATCATAATTATTGCATCAAGTGAGTAATCACATACCCTTTTTACCATTTTACTAGATTTTGGGGCGAAATGTATGAACCATACTTGAACTAAATTGATTCCTACTTTTATGGACTCGTTTGACTTGAACTTTTGAACTCGAATTAAATCCTTAAACTTAATTACGAACTTATGACTTGTTTGAACTTATTGAACCGTACTTGCTATGACCCTAAAAGTCTCACCGTTTTGGTGGAGCGTTTTTTACCTAAAAGTCTCGCCTTATTGGTAGAGCGTGCAAAGTCTCCCTTGTTCGGAGCAACCTAAAGCCTCCCAGGTCCGGAGCAGAACGTCTCACTATGTTACGGAGCGTTCTCAATCTAAATTCTCCCATGTTCGGAGTGTTCTTAATTGTATATAATAGTTGTATGATGTACCGTTCGTACATTCGCATTGTTAGTCTCCTATAAGTAGGTAGTATGGATAGCGCTATTAGAGCTCGGCCAACCTCTCGTTCACAATGTTACGGAACGCATATTATTTATTCTAGGGGCTTTGCCTGGCATACATTATTATATATGTGGTGCTATATTGTGAACTATTATGACAACGTATACTTGACTACTAGACATACTATTTTTGTGCAATGGGTTGTGAACACACAGGTTGCAAGTTTTGTATGGTCGGAACTTGGAACTGAGTGGATTTACAATGCCTTTGCTTTGTGGACTATTCTCAATGACCGAAACTTTGACTCCCTCTCTTAAGAGTTTTCATATTATATAAAACGTGTACACTCACCAACTATTTTCATAGTTGACCCGTTTTTCTCTCATGCATTTCAGGTGATCGTTAGTAAGCTTTTCTTCAAGGTCTTTGCATAATGAAGTTTTCACATGTCACTACTAATCATTATGTATTATATAACGCAATCTTTTGGGATCTAAACTTTATATTATATTTGCCGATGTCGGCTAAGCTGGTATTGTAATAATGTATCCTTTCCTTTAAATCTTAAACGATAGTGTGTTCTATTATCTTTTGCTTGTGTTCCTTTCCAGTTACACCTCGCGTTTCCGCCTTCGGCGGGGTGTGACATAAGGCTCACTCAATTGCTTTTTGTGATGTATGGGGCGATCTAGGTATTGCACCTAGTGACGGTCTTATGGTTCTCCTTTTGGGGAAGACTCGCGAGTGAACTCGAATCAATATGTGTTTATTAATGTCTTTGTTTATATATTTTTGATTCCTTATGTGTATAATTGTTACATACTTTTGACACCTAATTGCATGCAATAAGGGATAATACATATCGAAACCATGACATTAATAATGCTCTTAATTTTCACGCCTAAATACCATGCTCATTGTCACCTGCTATTTGATTTGTGGAAAATTATTTTTGTAAAATTAAGTGACCTAATAATTGAAACAAGTTTAGCATGAAATTAAGAACTGAACGCTATAGACACTTGGGATGTACAGCTCACCCACTAGAACAAACTATAAGGGGGGTTTAAGGCGGCGCGCACAGTCACACCTAAAGGATTTCCGGTTATTAATACGTATGAAAATGGACGAAAACGTATGAAAGCATAAAAACACGTCTGAAAACGGACGAAAACGAAAGAAAAACAGACGAAAACGTATAAAAACGGACGAAAACATATGAAAACGGGCGAAAACGTATGAAAACGGACTATGAAAACAGACGAAAACGTATGAAAGCGAAGAGAAAAAAACGCGAATTGAAAATTAACATGAATTTAAAAAAACGCGAATTAAAAAAAAACGTGAGTAAAATAAAAAAAAAATTGAATTTAAAAGAGAAAAAAAATATGTGAACAAAAAAGAAATACAAAAAGACAAGAAAAAAAAACATGTATTTAGGTTTACTTTTAAAATATTAGGTTAATTTTCACTATTAGATCAAATAAAATAAATGATAAAGATTTGTTTTTTGATAAGCATTAATTTATGGGTAAGTAATAAAGTGCGTCATATATATATTGCTAAATCAACTTGTAACTTGTCCAGGTTTTAACAATTCTCTATATATACTATAGCTGCTTCACTACACATTTTTACGTTTTTATTCACCAATTGGACCCTATGGTTCATGCGGGGAAATAAATGTGCGGAGAAATCCAAAAATTTCTGGGGACACTAAAAATTTCTGGGAAATAAATGTCCTATTTCATGAATGGATAGCTTTTTCTATATCACGCTTGTTATGCATGTATTGGTCCGTGAACGAGCTCCAATTTATGAGGAGTGCATGTGTACAAAGTGGACCAAATTAATTCTGTTCGTCGCAATACCAACTTAACATCACAATCCGAACACTATAGCAGAAAAAAAATAATAATAATATAATAATAATAACAAGATACTTACCTTCCGATTCTAAAAGAAAACCTTTTTATCTCCATCGGTTCCCTGTTATCGAGCCGTTCATTTTTGCTATAACAAAAGAAAATCACACAATGATCTAAAACCTATATTGGACAACCAGTAACAGCTTGACACACCCATAAAAGTACCAAACGGAGTTACCAAATGGGAGGAAACTTTCCCCCACTTTTAGGCTGGTAGCAATGGGTCGGTCGACCCTTTGGGTTGTGCCAGGTTCACCTTAGGTTGCCCCACTGTGGGAACTAAGTTGTGTTCGGTCGGTCAACAAAAAATGGAAGAACTAGTTCACTCATTCGACCGAGTTGGAGCCTCATTTGTGGACAAAATTTGGTACCATTTGGGTTAAAATAAAATAAAATATCTCAGGACACCACTGTGGCAACTAGGTCGTCGAAGAGAGAAAGCTGATGTGGCACAGATGAACTAGGTTGCCACTGTGTTCAGCCTTAGTATATACGGAGTAGTATAATAGCTTACTATCAATTGGTAGTGTACTATTCTCCTTTTCCCTCGTCACTATATGTTATTTGTAGTGTACTAAAGTATGATGGTTAGCTAGAGGAATTTTCAAATGCTTACTCTTATTTTGGTGCTTATCAAGGGACAAATCATCACCATCCATCTAGTTTGATCTAATAGTGGGAATAAACCTAAGATTTAATATGGAAACCTAAGTCCATGTTTTTTTCTCCTTTTTCTTTGTCTTTTTGTCTTTTTTATTTATTAACTTTTTTTTTCTTTTCTTTTCTTTTTTTTCTTTTTTTTTTTGAAACGTTTTTATTACATTCATTCCTTTTTTTTTCTCGTTTTTTTTAGTTCAAATTTTTTTATTTTCTTTTAATTTTAAATTCACATTTTTTTCAAGTTTTTTTCGCTTTCATAATGTTTTTATCTGTATTCATACGTTTTCTGTTCGTTTTTATACGTTTCGTCCCGTGTTCATCTCTGTTTTTCGTCCTTTTGTTTACGTTTTTTTTTTTTGCTTTCGTTGATTTCGACGTTTTCGTCTGTTTCATCCGTTTCGTACGTCTCACAACCGTTGACGCGTCTCCGTCCGCTTTCAGACATTTTCGTACGTTTACTCACGCGTTTTCGTATAATGCGTTTTCATACGTTTTGTACGTTTTCATACGTTTATATACGTTTTCGTCTGTTTTTAGACGTTTTTGTCCGTTTTCATACGTTTTCATACGTTTTCGTCCGTTTTTACGTTTCCGTCCATTTTTAGACTTTTTCGTCTGTTTTCGGACTTTGTCGTCCGTTTTTATACGTTTTCGTCTGTTTTCTTACATTTTCGCCCGTTTATGTCCGTTTTCATACGTTTTTGTCTGTTTTCTTACGTTTTCGTTTGTTTTCATACGTTTTCGTCCATTTTCTTACGTTTTCGTTCGTTTTCATACTTTTGTCCGTTTCTTTCGTTGCGTCCATTTTTCATACGTTTTCAACGTGTTTTTACGCTTTCATACGTTTCGTCGTTTTCTTCGTTTTTTCCGTCGTTTTTTACGTTTTCGGCCATTTTCATACGTTTTGTCTGTTTTTTTAGGTTTTCATGTATTTTCGTCCGTTTTTAGACGTTTTCGTCTGTATTTTTACGTTTTGATGTATTTTCGTCCGTTTCAATACGTTTTCAGACATTTTCATACGTTGTCATCCATTTTTAGACGTTTCGTCTGTTCTCAGACGGATTCATCAGGTTTTATACGTTTTCGTTCGTTTTCATATGTTTTCATCCGTTTTAATACGTTTTTTTCCTGTTATTACGTTTTTGTCTGTTTTCAAACGTTTTTGTCCATTTTCATACGTTTTTATACGTTATGAATTCGATTTTATATGTTTTTGTCCGTTTTCATATGTTTTCATTTTGATATTTGTAAGTGACACTTATTTATCTCTTGTGATATAACACTGTAAGGAAGATGAAAAGTATTACATTCTTCATCATGAAAAGTATTACATTGTGCATGTTTCGATAGGTTTTATAGCGGGATTTGAAAATATCTATGGTTGAATCAGCAAACTAAATAACTTATGGTTGAAGATAGCACACATCTTTATAAACAAACTGAGGAAGCTCAAACACTTGTGATATCACACGTGATATCACCTCACTTGTGATATCACACGTGATATCATGTGTGATAACACCATTGATATCACATATGATATCATGTGTGATATTACCGGTGATAGCATGTGTGATATCATAGTTTATATCACTTGTGATATCACCAGTGATATCACCTGTGATATCATGTGATATCACCTGTGATGTCATGTGATATCACAAGTGAGGTGATATCACCTGTTATATCATGTGTGATATCACAGATGTTTGATCTTACTCAGTTTGTTTATAAGGATATGTGCTTTCTTCAACCATAACTTCTTTAGTTTGCTGATTCAACCATAGATATTTTTAAATCCTGCTATAAAACCTATCGAAATATGCACAATATATCCATTAAATAGAAAAATCCACCACAAGTCTAACAAAAGTTTCATAACATATTTTGTTTTCAGTTAAACACCTTTTCTAATATTTCATATTATCATAAAACAAAAAAATCTTCATAAATATTTTCAAAAACACAAATAAGAAAAATGAACATAATCATCACAGTAATATTGTAAGTGATGTTTATTATCATTTCTTTCATATATACTTGGTAAAATACTAACTTCTTATCATATTTGGTATGAATTTAATATTTCATATTCTTAGTTGAGTATCACAACTGATAACACATATATGATGAAGAGTGTAATACTCTTCATCTTTCTTAAAAATATCACAAGAGATAAATAAGTGTTACTTAAAAATATCAAAATAAATAAAAAGAAAGCAAACTATGAAAATAGAGGCTTAACATATTCTCAAAATCAAACAAGTGTTGCATTTTTTGAACAAAATTAGAATTCACCTAAAAGGACTTTAACCTTTTTATTTCTACTAAGAGTATAATATCACAAGGGATAGATAACATTGGTTGCATTAAAACAATATGCGCTTGTCAATTGCGATGAAAGGCATAAAAACTATCTTGTAACTGAAAATTATAAAAATATTAGAAAACACATAGGTGATAAAATATAAAAATATACAGAGCAATAAAATATCTCAGGTGATATTAAAGGTTAAAAAACATATTTGTTTGTTTATGAAATATCACAAGTGATATTAGACATTAACCTTTTTATAATAAATTGTCACAATTGATATTAGATATGTAATATAATAAAATTTAATAATAAGCATGAAAACATATAATAGACGAAAACGTATAAAACTGTAAAAAACGGACGAAAACATATGAAACGGACAAAAACGAATAAAGGCGTGATAAAAACGGAAAAAATACGTCTGAAAACGGACAAAACTTATAAAACGGATGAAAATGGACTAAAAACGTCTGAAAAACAGACGAAAGCGTCTAAAAATGGACGAAAACGTAAAAAACGGACAAAAGCGTATATAAACCTATGAAAACCGATGAAAACGGACAAAAACGTAAGAAAACAAACGAAAACGTATTAAAACGGACGAAAACGTAAGAAAAGAGATAAAAAGGTATGAAAACGGACAAAAACGTAAGAAAACGGACAAAATGTAAGAAAACAGGCGAAAACGTAAGAAAATGGACGAAAACGTATGAAAACGGACAAAAATGTAAGAAAACGGACGAAAACGTATGAAAACGGACGAAAACGTATGAAAACGGATGAAAACGTAAGAGAACGGACAAAAACGTAATAAAACAGAAGAAAAGGTAAGAAAAGAGACGAAAACGTAAGAAAACAGACGAAAACGTAAAGAAAACAAACAAAAACGTATGAAAACAGACGAAAATGTAAGAAAACAGATGAAAACATATGAAAACGGACGAAAACGTAAGAAAACGAACGAAAACGTATGAAAACGGACGAAAACGTATGTAAACGGACGAAAACGTATGAAAACGGACAAAAACGTAAGAAAACGGACGAAAACGTAAGAAAACAGACGAAAACGTAACAAGACTGAAAACGGATGAAAACGTAACAAAACGGCCGAAAACGTATGAAAACGGTCGAGAACGTAAGAAAACAGACGAAACTGAAGAAACGGACAAAAACGTAATAAAACGGACAAAAACGTATGAAAACTGACGAAACAGACAAAAACGTAAGAAAATGGACGAAAACGTATGAAAACAGTACAAAACGATAAAAAGCGGAAAAAATGGACAAAAACGTATGAAACTCCATACGAAAAAAAAATGAAATTAAAAAAAGTGGTTAAAAAATACAAATAATGAGAAAATAAATAAGAAAGATAAAAAGAAAAGAAAAAGACAAGAAAAAAACATGGACTTAGGTTTAGACATATTAAATCTTAGGTTAATCCTCACCATTAGATCAAACTAGATGAAAGGTGGGGATTTATCCATTAGTATGTAAGGATTTTTGAGTATGCAAAATAAAGTGCCTCTGGTTAGCTAATATATTTTCAACTTACCATTATATTTTAAAACACAGTTTCTTCTAACATAGAGGTATTAATTAAGAGTAATTAGGAAAACTAATTACCATTTACAACTTTCAACTTATATCTAGCTATTCACATATTTTTCTTACATTTGACCTTTTTAGCTTTTTAACATTTTACATTTGATCATTTTCATTTTATATATATTATAGCTTATTAGAAGAGTACCCGCGTAATGCGACGGCGGGTACCCGGTGACTATTTTTGTGGTGAGCAATTGTTTTTCATTTTAAACTTCCTTATTTAGCGTGTCTCAAATACTATAAAGTAGTAGAGACATGTTTAATAAGTGGACCTGACCTATTGAATCATGACTATATCCGCTATTCTGATATTCAAATTCAATTGAGATCAAAAGTAGAAAGTCTAAATTAATAATAGTGTAAATGGTTAACACTTTTATTTTTTAAATTTTAACATTAAATTGGTGGCTATAAGTTTAGTGAGTTTTTTTTATAAACAATTCAATTAAAAGTTATCATTAGTGACTGTCGGTTACATATTGTTTAAATGAGAATTAAATTTTGAGATTTTACATTAATTTTTTACTTTTTTTTTATAGTAAGGTTTTTGGTCTTAAAATTTTAAGACTTTCTTTGATAAGAAGTCTCAAATGCTTTATAATATAGTATAGACAGATAAACAAAATTGATCAATTTTGCTAATAAAAGACATTTAGATCTGCCAAGGAAGTTGACTTAACAAAATATCCTAAACGATTGACTATAAGGCTGAACACAGTGGCGAATTAGTTCGTATGTGCCACATCAGCTTTCTCTCTCCGACGACCTGACGACGACCTAGTTGCCACAGTGGTGACCTGAGATTTTTTTTTTTTTAATTCAAATATTTTTAAAAACAAAATTAAACTTCATTAATAAAAATACTTAACATTACAACAATAATTAAAACTTAAACTAATAAAACGTAGACGTTACAATACTTATTAAAAACTGAAAACATCACAAAACTCTTCATCGTCAGTTACGTCTTCGTCACTTTCGTCTTCGCCTTCAATCTCTTGATTGCCTGCATTTCCACGGTTTCTCCAAATGTGTTCGACCAAATCAAATTTTACGTTTAGATGAGTTGATCTATCCGTTAACTTCTGAGTAACTACTAAGGATTCTGCATGTGATCTTACCGGATCATGATCACGGTGGCCCTCTTGTGGAAACCATGTAGGACAAATCGCCCGCTGCTTGTGTTTGATGATCATATTATGTAATATGATGCATGTATACACAACATTTTCGAGATCCTGTTTTGCAAGCCCTCGAGCCGGAACTTTAAGCATTTTCCACTTCTTCTTCAACACACCGAAAGCTCGTTCCACATCTTTCCTTGTTGCTTCGTGCTTCCTCTTGTATAGTATTATTTTTTCATCACCAGTAGGAGGATTTGAAATTGACTTAATAAGAATAGACCATTCCGGATATATCCCGTCAGTAAGATAATATCCCCTTTTGTAAGCAACATCGTTAGCCTCGAATTCAAGTTCCGCTGCTCTCCCAGATTTGATATCATTGAAAACAGGGGAACGATATAAAACGTTTATATCGTTATTCATCCCGGAGACACCAAAGAACGCATGCCAAATCCATAAATCTTGGGAGGCGACCGCTTCCAATAAAATGAATGGATGTGGCCCGTGATCACCTCTAGCATATTGACCTCTCAAACTATTTGGGCAGTTCTCCCACTCCCAACCTGTACAATCAGTGCTTCCCATCATCCCAGGAAAACCCATGCTTATGCTCGTGATGAGCATATAATCTTTCAAGGTCCGAATACGTGGGCTTTCGCAAATACTCGGCACCATATAACTCCATGATAACCGTGCAAAAGTTACGGAGACAATCGCGTGTTGTTGTTGCACCCACTTGCAGATACTCGTCAAGAGAATCAGGAACTGCCGCGTATCCCAATTGACGAATTGCCGCAATACACTTGACCAATGGGGAAATACCAAGTAGGCCTTTACATCAGGGAGTTTGTTGAAAATAAGGAGAATAATTGGTTACCTCTTGCACAATTTGAGTGAATAGGTCTTGGGGCATCGGACCGCCGACAGAATGTTTTTTCTTCATACAACAGTTCTTCGGAGAAGTAAGCGGCAACTAAATGATTATGAGCACCCTCATGATCCCTAGGCGTGTAGTTTCGTTGAACCTTTTGCAGTGACGCTTGGTAGTGTCCAAGCATCTGCGTAAACTCCATAAACTCCGTAAACTCGCTCATAACTTCTTCCTCATCGGAAAACGAAGAATTAAAATATCTCGTAGACATAATTATCAAAATGTGTTTTTAAAGTGTTTATGAGAAGTTGTTTGAAATTGTGTGTTTAAAAATGTGTTTGAGGTTGGTATTTATAAAGTTGTAAAAGTGGTAAAGTTTTTAAATTTTTTTTTTTTTTTTTTTTTTTTACAAACGGTATGTTTTTTTTTTGTTTTTTTGTGGCTTTACACTCGGTTGTCTCCTCAACTTAGTTCACGGAGAGAGACTCCTCAACCTAGCTCGACCGGCCACCCCACAATGGGGCAACCGGCCTCAACCGACGACGACAACCGGCCTCAACCGATCTCATTGTGTCTAGCCTTATGATTGACGGCTCTGCATAGGTCTTTCTTATATTTGCAATATGCCCTACTGGGCTTTTATCACCCAACTATGCTAAGCCCATTTTCTATTTTTTAACTACTCCAGTCCATTTAGATACCAAACATAACCATTTCCATTTGCTCACATACATATAAGTATATACTGTAACTACTAATATCATAATTCACGTATGTATAAAACATAGTAATTCACGTATGTATAAAACTGACACGTATATTTAGATTTTTATAACGTATAAATGTAACGAGATGACACTATATCAATATCAATAGATGTGAAACAGATTTAAAAAAAAAAAAAAAAAAAAAAAAAGATCCTTATATTAAAAGGGATTATTGCTTGTATAATTATATCAAATGAAACTTATATAAAGTCACCTCGCTTGTAAAATTAAGATTATTGCTTGTTAAAGTCAAAGTTGTAAATGATGCATGTAATGTTATGTTGTTGATAACGTTTTACTACTCTGGAAAAGTTTGAATAAGATGTACAGTATAAATTACGAACCATGTATATACTTTTTGGAATTGCCCATAACTGCATGGATACGAATTAATTTTGCTGTAAATAATTAAATATTTTAAAAATGAACTTTTTGGAAGCAACAATATTTATAAAAAAAAATAATTGTTGGACCTACTAATTATGCTTACAAATAAATCTAATGATTTGATTGATTGATTTAAAAAATTGATTGATGAAAATTTAAAAAGAGAAAATACTTAATGCAATTATACAAATAATTTATGTATTAGGTATATATTTAAGCTTATACTGTAAGTCTAAATAGCATAACTCTTTTAAAAATGAATATTTTGCTGTAAATATAATAAAGGCAATAGTTGTAATCAAATGAGATGTAACGTTTCTTCACAAAAAACATAAGTTTAGGCATTGTTTTCATCGTATCCAAAGTTTTAAAATTTTGACATTTTCTTATTGTTTAAGTGGATGCATAATCTATCCTACTTACAATGAAGGAAGACACTTATCTCCTATTTATTATTTTAATACCACCATAAAACGAATTTTAAGTAAATACTACTCCATCCGTCTCATATTAAATGTGCATGTTTGACTTTTCAAATCTTTCTTTTACAATTTTGACCTTAAATATTTTTGCTTGTGTTATATTGTATTAGATAAAAATAATACGTAGTGGAAATACATTTAAAACTCGATCTATTCATATATTTTGCATCAAATATTATATAACACAACCAAAAATATTTATGGTCAAAGTTGAGAAAGAAAGACTTTGAAAATTCAAACATGACATTTAATATGGGACGGAGGGAGTACCTTATAATCGTTATTTACAAGTATCTAAATCACACATAAAACTAAAACACACTACTCATATAATCTATATCTATATCTATACTACTTATAATGCATGGATGACCTTCTCTCCTATTTAATTTTTAAGACCACCATTAATGCAATTTTAAGCAAATACAACTCACCAAACATAAATTACAAGTATGTTAAGCACAAATAATTGTGATCTTAAAACACATTTTCTTACCTACAATTAATACACCCCTTCACTAATAAATACAAATCACTAAGCACAATGTACACACCACAAATGTACCAACCACAAATGTACAAATCTATATTACTTGGTTTTCATTCATTTCTTTTATTCGGTTTAAACTGAAATGGAAATAAAGATGAAACATAAAGGTGACTCGAACCGCCATTTCACCTCACATCTAACAACAACAACAAACATGTCTATCATACGTCTCATCCTCCTCAAGTAACCACAATCAACATCCATCTCCAACCAAGACTCAACACGAAATAAAAATTAAATAAGATCTCAGATAAGTTCAAACTTTGTTTGCAATCTTCTTAAGATTTAATTTAAATCTGAACATACACATCATCGATCTACAAAAAAGAAAAATAAAATAACAAACAACTTACCCGAGACCTTTCACAAATCTTGAAGCCAACTAAGAGAGTACCTTGGGTATGCATTTGTGTTGGTGAAACAGAATTAAGAAAAGGGTTCGTGTCTCTTGCTTTGTCTGTTCGTATAACAGAAAAAGAAAAAAAATGTTTTGTTATGTCTCTTTTTTTTTTTTTTTGTGAGTTATAAGGGTGATGGATAGATTATTAAGACAAAAAGTATTATTTTCTAGAAGATATATGTTTGGTGCTTGTTTGTGCGTTTTGGTTGCAAGAAGAGAGAAGAGTGGAGCGGCTTGTGTGTGACTGCACAAGAAATGTGTAAGAAGTGATGGTTGCACAAAATCACGGATAACATCTTCTATCCGTAGGGTTAACAACTTTGATTATGGGTTGTATGATGTTATAATGGGCTTATCCCAATATTGTTAAGAGTTCCCATTATATCTAAAAATTGTTGGGGCTAAAATGTTTAATATTTGAAAATTAGTAAACTTTTTGAATTAGGCTAATTTTTAATATATTATTTGGTTAATGGTAATATTGAGGATAAATGCAATTATGGACTAACGGTGTATTTTGAACTCTTAATTTTTGCGGGGTTGATTATTTAAAAATGTTTGAATCTTAAAACCTATAAGCTTGGTTTTGGTTTATTAATGATCGGTTTTTGGGATTTTAGATTGAGCAAGTCGGTTTAGTGTTTTGATTTTACATAATTTTTGAACACCATATCCATAAAGCTTTAACTTTATATAAATCATGTAGTCATTTTAAACAACGAAAAAACATACTAAATATTTATTATTACAATTGTATAAATAAAAAACATTATCAACGGTTAAAGAGTTAAAATATTCGACATGAGATTCATACATTTATTATATAAAAATGTAATAAATTAAAATACGCAGTTTACTGAAAATTAAAATACGTAAAGAAATTGTTAAAAAAAACATTCGCTTTACTCACAGGGTATCCGCCGTCGCATTGCGCGGGTACCCTGCTAGTATTTATATAATATGATTTGCACACGTATGATATCTTATCTGCAAAATCAGCTATGCCCAGAATATGGTATTCCATCATATTTGAAGGCTAATATTTTATGTTTGCTATATTCTCATGCAATTTATTTTACTTATCTTTTCATCCGCATAAAAAAAAATGACGATTGAAATTTTCTTTTTCATCATCCCATAAAAAAATGTCCCACGCATTCTTAGCCGTTTGAGGATCATTTACAGCAAGTCGGTCTTGAAGTGTCTTAGAGCATGTTGAAAAAATCCAAAAGAGTACAATGGTTTCCACTTTTAACCATTCGGCATCTTTAGTAGCCGAAGTACTTGAGGACGCATCCGTAACGCCAAAGAGGTGATCCAAAAGGCCATAACCTTTGCACAAGTGCTTGAAGAAATACAACCAACACGACTAGTTCATCTCATCCACATCTAACTTAGGCTATGTTTTTTCTTTTTTTTTTGTTAGCTAAAAGAATGTGCGGGGTCCAAGACCACATCTGCAAGTATCTCTAGATGGAGAGAGTCTCATTTATGTTTCTCTTATGTTATAGATGATACTAGGTAGACTATTTGGCCGTGCTAAGCACGGCCCGAGAAATTAATATTTTTGTCTTACGTTTTATTTTTAGTTATCTGTACAAAATAATGAAAAGATTCGATTTATGACACGTATAACTCAAAATGATATTAGTGTTACTCCTGTACCTATACCATTTATCTATCTATAGTATATAAAAGAAAAATCCATATTCTCAAAAGTGAAAAAATTAAGAAAAATATGTATGAAAATGATCAACTTTTATTAATATTTCCGTTTGTAACCCATAAACCGTATTATTTTTATTCGTTTAAATCGTGTTTAATCCTCAAAATCTTAAACTTTTATTATTTTTCATTCATAGCCCATAAACTTTTTTTTATCACTACAACTATCTGCCGCTGTAAATTCCGTTGTCATTCACGGGTAGTCGTCTAGTAACTTATAAATAGAGAATACTCGTTCTTTAAATTTTGAAATCTTGAATCTTGAAAATTTATATTAATGTAGTTTACCTAAATAACCTTTAAATAACACGGTAAAAAAGGAAAATACAAAAACGTCAAAAAAGGATAAAAAAAAAATAAGAAGAGAGGCGTTTCCCTTCTTTAATATGACCGACCAAACCAAAGTTATAACAAAATTGAAAACCTAAGGAAACTTGGTGACATACTAACATGAACTCAAATACAAGCCTAATAACCAAAGAAACAAACAAAATAGAATGTTAACACAATTTACAAAAAATGATGTAAAAGGCTAAAAGAAGAAGATGATGGTGTTGGCACTTACAAGAAACCGGAGTATTGAGATGGTAACTTACGTCAGGTATAGCAAGAAAATGGAGAAATTCAGGCTCTCTGTTCACAGTGTGTGAGACCCTGTATTTTCCCTCATTTATTGTTTTAGAGAGAGAGAGAGAGAAAACAAAAGTAAAGAATGAGAGATACAAAACTATGACACTAAAATAAGATAGATCAAAGCTGTGAAAATGGTCAAATAGTGACACACTATTTTCATCCGACGTGTATTTTTGTGGAGGCTCATATGCATCCGACGTGTAATTTTTTGGAGGCTCTACAGTAAAAAAGGTTGTCTTACTTATATTATAGGTAGATAAAGAAATAAGTGGACCTAACTTAAAAAAATAATATTATATAGGTGATTTCACATAGCCTCACACATTCTCATAGCTAAAAAAATGTAGCCTTAGTAGGAATAAAAGTAGTTAGAGCAAGGAGTATCGTAACGAAAAACGTTCGCCAGTCCTAGGTGGCAGCTCGCCACTTCCTGCCGTTTCCTCGCCACGACACCAAGTAAGCTCGCCACTTTGCATTTCACCGGGAATCAAAATTATTGGTTGAGAGGGTAGAGGACCTGTCATGGTGCGTTAAGTAGCAACGGTAGGGTTGAATAGATGTAGTAATAGTAAACGTGAGGGACAAACTAGGACATGGGATTCACCCATGTCAATTGTACTTCAATGTTTTTTGGTGTAATGAATTTTACCGGGGTGAATTAACCCTTTTACCCAAAAACTAGGGTAGGGTGTGAAGGTATCTATCTATACTACATAAAATATAAAAATAGTCAACAAGTCAAGAATTAGAGAAGTGGAATGTGAAAAGTAAAAAATGTGATTTGCATGGTAACTTTGGAAAGTATTCATGGTTTGCAAAGAAAACTGTCATTCGTGAATGTCAAACTTGATTTCTATTACTTTGCATGGTAACTTTGGAAAGTATTCATTGTTTGAAAAAAAAAATTGTCATACCATATACTCTCATACCATTCGTGAATATTAAATCATGTTAATTTGTTAGAGTTCAATTATCGGATGTTACAACCGTTTGCAATTACATTTTGATCTTTTCACGTTCTATTTTAAATGTTAAACGAAACACTTGCCATAATATCGCATATCGTTAATTGTCTACCGCTATAAACGGCTTCCGTCAGGCGCAGGTACTCGCCTAATATTATTAAATGTGTTTGTAGCTAACAAAAGAGAAAACCAATAGAGATTAACAGTAGCAACGAAAACAGCAATTACCAATAAATGAGTCAACTGTCTGACCAATGATCGACCAATAACCCAAACAATTCGCGACTGGTTATCAACTTGAACCAACGGCCGCAAGAAACAATCACACTATGTCCACTGGTAAACGAGCAAACCAACGATCGACAAGCTTTAAACTGAAAAAAAATAAAGAACGTATTGTGTTTAGGTTTTTTTGTTTTAGGGTTCGTTACACAGGATCAATTTGCCTGATACCATGTAAGTGTAATAGGTTACGTATCTTATTAATTCAACACAATAATACATATATAGGGGTATATGGACTAATCTAGAATGTGGGCTTTAGCCCGTTACAAATACAGACTAACACTTTTCCATTTTTTATTGCCCTACCTTTTCTTCGTACGTTGCTATATTGTTTAATCTACCGTAATACTTAAGTCATTCTAGTTTATTCTGTCACGGGAATAATAAAATACACCTAATCTTCTTATCGAGACATGCACGGTTACGTCTAGTTAGAGATTTTTTTTTTCTATATTTGACCTGTAGTATCGGGTCGGGTTGTACTTTGAAGAATTCAAAATACTCGTGAAGATGATCTTAAGTATACGTAGATATACCGTTGACCATTTTTAAAAATAATTTCCCACTCATACGATATCGACGTCTAAAATAGGATTCCAGATATTTTGGATTATCACCAAAATAGTCGGCCAATAAACGTGTTCAGTAACATCACGTTCACGGTATATCGGATACGCATACGTAAACTTTGAGCTTGTTGTTGGTGATATTGATAAGCTTGCGTAATAAAAATGTCACTTTCATCATTGACATCGTAATGGAGAAAATCATCATTATTCGGATTCATAGTTACAAGAATGTGTTTTTGATAGAGAGCATGTGTTTTTTGGTAGAGAGAATTAAGAAAATTGTGAAAAAATGATTAAATGAAGGTAATATACATAAATGTGGGATAAAAAAATAAATAAATTTTCAAGCGTTGGAATCAAACCAGCGGTTATTTTTCTTTTCCTTATTTTTTTTAAAAAAATAAAAAGAATTAAAATCACACTTTCACGCAACGCCAAGTAAATAGCTTGGAATTTGCACGGAGGGTGCCGTAACGCCGAAATGGCACCGAGACACATAGGAATGGCCTGTGTTCATAGAAATTAATTTTTTTTTATAGTTTTAACTTATAAAAATGAGTTAAAAATAACGTACTGAATGACACGACACGTGATTTGGTCACTTTGTAACGTACAATAAGTAGATGTAATTGTTGGCAAAACTGCATGTATTACACCCAAACTAACACATACAATAGAATGTTCTTTTTTTAAAACTAGCAATCGCAAAGACCCCTAATGTTGGCGTATGTGTCCGGACGGACTGACATCCGGCAGACTCACTAACCGGACGGGATGATCTGCCGTCCGGTCGAAGGCTAACAACTACCGACCATGTTAGCGGATTTTACGGGATTTCTTACCACATGGCCTACTAGATAGAGTGGCTATAGACTTACAAGCAGGTAATATAGGTCTGCGGAACAGTAGCTGAACAGTAGCCGAACAGTAACATAGGTATAAGGTTGGGGTAGTATAAATACCCCAACACATTTAATGTTTTGCATGAAGTTTTCACCTAAACTTACTCTCACATTTATTACCATATTAATTACCCTCCACTTATTCTCACGCCGGAACTTGGTCCCGGGACAACACCCGGGGCGAGGCTAACGCGTGTCTGTGCTTTGTGCAGGAAGAATCCAATCCTTTCAGCCGGACAGCTGGAACTTGCCGTACAGCAGAAATTTGCTTCAACAAATTGGCGCCATCCGTGGGACCCCAATTCATTCTACCAGAGAATTGAATGACAGGTCCGGAACAAACACCTCCACCCGGACCCCTTCCTCCGCCGGAGCCAATAGGCGGAAGTGGGGTCACGAATAACCAAACTCCCGGAATACCGGAACAGATACAAGCCCAGGTGGCGTCATTAGAGGCTCTTATTAAGAAGTACAACGCTACGGGGGCTAGTGCCATTAAACCTATCCGGCTGACGTTCGGAGATGACGACGATGAACGGGAAAAGGATGCTGAGCTAGACCCCAAGGATGATCTTAGTAAACCCCACAAGGAAGTGGCTAGGTCACCCTTCACGAGAAGGATAGTGGAATTCGCCGGCCCTAAGTATACCATGCCCACTAACCTGAAGTTGTATGATGGGTCAGCTGATCCGGATGATCACATCAACCGTTTGTAGGGGCGGCGAACCAAGGGGAATGGCCAATGCCGGTATGGTTCAGAATGTTCCAGCAGACTATGGACGGAGTTGCGCAGGGGTGGTTCAGTAACTTAGAACCCGGGAGCATTGATAGTTGGGACGATGATGCGCGCAAAACCGTCAAGTTCTCTCACGCAAGCGTAAGGAAACTTAAAACTGCTCAAGCACGAAATCAATGAAGATCAGAGGAGTATAGAGTCTCCCCGGGTCGTTATGTCCCAGCGAGCTATGCAATGGATCAATCAACGAGTAGTGATCGAGAAGTTTGAACGAAAAGGGAATATGATTTGATTATTATAACTACAGAAATATCAAACAAACACAAAGGCTAAAATGCAAATGAGAGGAAATTAAAAAGATAAAATCTATTAAATAAACGCTATCACTATATTTAAAATGATGTTTTTGTTTTTATGATTTTACGAAACTGAAATTAAAATCTACGCGACGTACAACTAAAACGTGAAACTAAATCAATATTAACCCTAAAAATATGAAAATGATGTTTTTACAATCCTAATGATATAAGAAAATATTCAGAAAAAAGAAAATTATTTTTATGACTAATTATTTAATTAAAAACTATTTTTAACTATTAATTAATTACCTAAAATGCAAGAAAATAGGAAATCAGGCTAGAAAGATAAGATTAAGACTTAGAAAAATCTAAAATATCAAAATAGAATTTTCAAAACTATTTTGGTATTTTCTCGATTATTTTCTATTTTCTATGAGTTTTAAACTATTAAAAACTAATTTAATTACTAAAAATTACCAAATAAACTATGAAAAATCTGGAAAATTACTTTTTTCACTACTTATATTTATCTAATCCTAAGAAAATTGAAAGATTATTTTTTTGAAGCTTTTCTGAATTTTTTGTATTTAATGCTATTTAAAAAGTGCTAAAAACTAATTAAAATCAAGAAAAATAGCAAAACAGCTTATAAAAATCTGAAAATTTCAGGAAAATTCTAAAATTATATATTGAATCTATGAAAATTGAGAAAGAAGCAGCTTATGTGATAGAAATGCAAGATGTAGTGTAAACTGCTATTCAAATAAGCTACTAGAATAAGCTAATAATCTATATAGGCAACCAAACAGTAAACAAAGCTAACTTATACCAGAATAAGCTAATTGCAGCAAAATACAACTACTCTTAACAAGCTAAAAGCTCAGATCCTAGATTTAAGCAAACTGCTAAGTTAAAGCAAAACAGTGAACACCCCTACTGTTGGGGCTTAAGCACAAGCCTAACCAATAAGCTAATCAAAAAACCAAATAAGCAGTCCTAAACACCATCTGGCCAGCTACAATTGTACCAAATTTCAAGTCCTAACTCACTGATTTGAGACCTACACAAGCTCTGCAAGTTCTGAGAAAACTGGTTCAGGAATGACTTTTGACTTTTTGAAAACAGATTCTAGTTTGACTTTGGTGGATTTTGAAAGCAAATATAAGACTGATATAGATCAAGTATGATGTAGTGCAACTATATCAGGCAAGCTTAACTAGTTTTAGACCTTTTTGATTTGATTTCTATGACCTAGTTCCAACAGTTAAGCACACAAGAGCAGTTATAAGTCAATTTTGACTTTCAGTTCAAAACATGTGCAAATGAAGACTTAAATGACTTGATTAATGATATTAAAGACTAAGGCAATAAAGAACTCAGCTCAAAACAACCTTGGAAACAGTTTTAGCAATCAATCCAAACACCCCCTTAACTTACTGATTTACCAATTGAAACAAATCCAAACACTTAACCAACATATATTATGATCAAACCTACTTAAATACACCTAAATACATCTATTAGAACAGGATCAAGCAAATTAAAAACACAAATACATATTATGCATAAACACTTTGAATTAACTTACAACTTGTCCAAAAGCCACTATGGCTTGCTAACACTGAAACAAGGAACACTACCCTACCAAATTCAACCCAAATGCTTCCTTTTCACCCATTTCAAGTTCTGAATCACCCCATATCACATCCGCATCGTTTTGCTCCTTGGTTTGACTTTTGTTGACCAGGAACTAAAGTTACTTGAAAGTGAAGTTTAAGCTTATACAAAGCTATAGTGAGCTTCTATAAGCTTATTTGATATTGAAACTAAGCTTTTAAAAGCTTAAGCACAGGTACTTGAAAATTAAAATCTCAACAGTGGATAGAAAATGAAGAAACTGAGCATTAACTTGAATTAAAGCTTAACAAAGGTTTTTAATACACTGAACTACTAAAGTGAGTACAAAACAACTTAAAAATACAATTTTGAAGCTAATTAGGACATATGGATATTAAATCGACATACAATTATAAAAAACTAAAAAAAACTCTCTTCTAGCTTCCTCTTCGCCTCCTTTTATGCACCAAAGCCTTTTCTCTCACCTTCTGATCAAATCCCAGCTGCAATCTCAACCTTAGGATGGCTAGAATCAATCCTGGCCATTAGATTGTTTTGGCGGGAAAATTGGTTCAAGACAATTGGGACAGGAAAGAGATAGCATTTAATGTGGTTGTAAGGTTGGTGAGGAGGGGGGAGACAGGAAGTATAGTAGGGTGGTTTTAGGTGGCTGGTGGTGGGAGGTTGCAGGAGCAGACAGGGATGTCGGGGAGGGGACAGGGAAAGGCGGGTTTGATTATTTAAATCATGGGTGGGTTGGTCGGGTTGTGGGAAAAGGGCTGGGTAAACAGATTTGGGCCAGGGGTGTTAATTTGGGCTTGGGTAATTATTTAAGTCCGGATGGTTTGTAGAGATATTAACTCCAAGGACCAAATATGTAAAACTTGAAATTCAAGGGACCAAACATGTGACTTATGAAAAGTAGTCAAAGGACTAGTCTTGCCAAGTTTAGATAATCCAAGGGTTGATTTTGACATTTTTGAAAATTTCCAAGGACTAGTTTAGAACATTTTGGATTTTCAGGGACTAAACTGTAATTTTCTCAAAACTTTTAGATTTTTCATCAAAGGACTAAATATGATAATTTGTGATTACAAAAGGCCTTTGGTGACTTTTCTTTTGAAATTTTGGCTCAGGGACTATTTTTGACAATTTTATAAACTTGGGGGACTAAAACTGCAATTCTTGCAAATTTGATATGTTTTTCATCTGATTTTGATATTTTTGCATTTAAAACACATAAAACACTGATTTGTGATATTTTGATCATTTTGATGTGTTTCTGAGTGTTTTCAGATGATTTTGCAGTTTATTTTGTACAAAAATGATGAGTATTTACACACTCATCAATCCCCCACACTGAGATATTGCTAGTCCCTAGCAATGATTTGAGAAAACATAATGGATTTGCATCTCTTTACCAAAAGCCATTACTTCTGGAGTAGCCAAATGTTTCAGTTCAAGCAAGAACCATGGTACACCGATAACCATTTGATTTATTGGCAAATCATAAACCATATAACGGATTTGATGTGTCTTTACCAGAAGCCGTATCCTTCTGGACTAGCCAACTCTTAGATAAATTATCAGAATTATCTTTGGTGAGTAATACCAATTATGGTCTTTCCACTGCCTTTACCACAAGCCATAACCTTGCGGGCTAGCCAACTCTTCGCTTTTTAGGATATGGTGAGTTGAGAACCATACAATTTTGGGCAAATTGCAAGCCATATAAACGGATTTGAGAAATCTTTACCAAGAGCCGTTTGCTCCTGGATTAGCCAATCCTTTTGTCTTACAGACAAGGCGGACTGATGACCAAATGAGTAAGTGCAAAACACTTACTCCAAAAAAAAAAAATTTTTGGCCAAAAACGGGGGAATTGGGCGGATAATTACATGATAAAATTCGTGAGAATCCCCCCCACACTAGAGATGAATATTGCCCTCAATATTCAAAGTACCGGCGGTTATGCCGAAACAAAGAACGTAAAAAGGAAATACTACGCCATTATTTAGAAAGAATTTTTTTTTTTGGTTTTTTTTTTTTTTTTTTTTTTTTTGGAAATGTTTAAAAAAAACATGTGGGGCAACCCCCCCCCCCCCCCCCACACTAGGGTGGTAGAAAATAGAAAGAAGTCAGAAATACAGGTGAAAACCCATACATTACAGTGTGCTAGTTTTTGATTACCGAGTCGCTAGCTTGACTCGATCCCCGCATTCATTGGTTCATGGGGAAAGTTTGTAAGTCTGGGACAACCACAGGGGGAATGTCCTCTCAAAGTAATGCTTCACTTCGATGACCATTCACTTTAAAATTAGGACCATCGGGTTGAGATAACTCAATGGTGCCATAAGGATAAACCTTAGTGATGGTAAATGGTCCAAGACCACGGGATTTGAGCTTTCCGAACACTTTCAATTTAAAATCTTCAATCTTGAGTTGAAAGAAAGGACTCGTCACACGACGTTGAAAACGCGGTTTTTGATTTTTGAGTCATGAATCTTCTTTGTCTTTTGTTTATAGATCAAAGAGTTCTCGTAGGCTTGATCACGGAGTTCATGTAATTCATTCATTTGAACTTTCCGTGATCACCACCGGTCTGAATATCAAAGTTAGCATGCTTCAAGGCCCAGTATGCCTTGTGCTCGAGCTCTACCGGTAGATGGCACGCCTTCCCGTACACCAGCTTGTATGGAGTGCACCCGATTGGTGTTTTGTAAGCTGCACGGAAGGCCGAGAGTGCGTCATCTAACTTATCCGACCAAGAGGCACGGTTTTCGCCGACCGTCCCTCTCTCAGAAATTCTTTTAATCCCCTGTTAGAAACTTCCACTTGCCCACTTGTTTGTGGGTGGTAACGAGCAGAAGGTACGGTGAGTTACACCATACTTTTGCATGACTCTTGCAAATTGGTCATTGCAGAAATGCGTACCACGATCACTGATGATGGCTCGTGGAGTTCCAAACCTAGCAAAGAGAGACTTCAAGAATTTCACAACAACTCGGGCATCGTTGGTGGGTAAAGCCTTAGCTTCAACCCATTTCGACAAGTAGTCAACGGCCACGAGAATGTATTTGTTACCATGGGAAGAAGGAAATGGCCCCATAAAGTCAATACCCCAGATGTCAAAAATCTCACACACTTGAATGGCATTTTGCGGCATTTCATTCCTTTGTGAGATATTCCCGTGACGTTGACAAGCGTCACAGGTTTTGACGAATTCATGGGCATCCTTATAGATCGTGGGCCAATAGAATCCGGAATCAAACACTTTCTTGGCGGTGTAGTTGGGGCTATGATGTCCCCCGGTAGGTCCAGAATGGCAAGCCTTGAGAATGTCAACGGCTTCCTGACCATATACACATCGCCGGATGACTTGATCCGCACAGATTTTAAACAAGTAGGGGTCGTCCCAGAAATAATGTTTCACATCTTTAAAGAATTTATTTTTCTGTTGGGACGACATCCCTTTCACCACAAAGTTACCCGCCTGGTAATTTGCAAAGTCAAACCCAGGGTAGAAGAATCTCCACGAAAAGAAACCACGTTGAGTGTTTCGAGAGGAAACGTTTCATTGATTTCCTTTTTCTCGAACACATTCTGGTGAGGGTTCTCTAATCGGGAAAGGTGATCGGCGGCGTGTTCTCGCTCCTTTTTATCACGGATAATGATATCAAATTCTTGTAGGAGGAGACCCCAACGGAGCAATCTCGGCTTTGCATCTTGTTTTGCAAAGAGATATTTGAGAGCCCAGTGATCCGTATACACCACGCATTTGGTCAATATAAGATATGGCCGAAATTTCTCAAACGCATACACCACAGCTACTAACATTCTTTTTCTGTAGTGGTGTAATGGGTCCTGAGCTTCGTCATCGTTTTGCTTGCGTAGTGGATTGGCTGAAAATGCTTGGTTTTGCGTTGCCCCAAGACTGCACCGATAGCAAAGTCACTTGCATCGCACATGAGCTCGAAGGGTAAGTCCCGTCGGGGCAACTAGAATGGGTGCTTCCGTAGCTTTTCTTAAGTGTTTCAAAAGCTTCGATGCACTCAGGAGAGAAGATGAAAGGAGCATCTTTTTCGAGAAGATGGGTCATAGGCCGAGCGATTTTAGAGAAATCTTGAATGAATCTACGATAAAACCAGGCATGACCTAGAAAACTCCTAATACCTTGGACGGTAGTAGGATGAGGTAATTTAGCAATAACATCGACTTTTGCTCTATCAACCCAATCCTATCATTCTTAGAAATCTTATGGCCAAGCTATGCCTTCTTTGACCATAAGTGTGGTCTTCTCCCGTTTAGACATAGATGGTGTCTTCACACCTTTTTAAGCATTTTGTCTAAGTGGGAGAGACATGTCAAACGAGTCCCCAATGACCGAGAAGTCATCCATAAACACCTCCATTGTTTCCCTGATCATGTCGTGGAATATGGCCATCATACATCTTTGAACGTGCCGGAGCATTACATAAGCCAAAAGGCATCCGTCTATAGGCAAACGTCCCGATGGGCAGTGAATGTGGTTTTCTCTTGATCCAGCGGTCAATGGGGATCTGAAGTAACCCGAGAAACCATCGAGGAAACAATAGTACTCGTTTCCTGCTAATCTCTCAAGCATCTGGTCCATGAAGGGTAGAGGAAAATGGTCTTTACGAGTGGCTTCGTTTAACTGCGATAGTCCATGCACACACGCCATCCAATACCCACCAATCCGGAACAATAACTGAAGCTCGACATCTTCATTCGACAGTGACCTAATGCCACCCTTTTTAGGAACGCAATGGATTGGGCTAACCCAAGGACTGTCAGAGATCGGGTAAATCAGGCCGGCATCAAGAAGTTTGAGAACCTCTTGTTTAATAACCTCGTGAATCTTAGGATTCACCCTTCTCCTGACTCTGGATGCTGGTTTGAAGTCATCCTCCATTAAGATTTTGTGAGTACAGAACTCAGGGTTGATACCCTTAATATCGGAGAGTTTCCAAGCAATTGCTTGCTTGTGTGACTTCAAGACCTTTATGAGAGCAGTCTTCTCCTCCTCAGTCAACTCTTTAGCAATAATGACGGGTAATTTATCATCACCCTCCAAGAATGCATACTCAAGATGAGGAGGTAGGTCCGTTAGTTCAACCTCGGGAATTCTTCATGGATGATTGCACTGATTTGATTTCTCCTCAGGTGATTTCTTTGGAGGAGTGAAGATAATGGATCTTCATTAAGCAATTGCTCAAGATAGAGAATATCCCCCTCCGAATCATACACACCATCAATTCCAGGCGGAATTGATTCATCAGTGCCAAATTCATCGATTCTTCCAGAAGAAGTCACCTCCCTCAAACGGAGTGAGAGAGGGGGAAGAGTCGGCAATAATAGGATGAGAAGATGTGGTGGGATTGGAATTCCCACTCACGAATTATGAAGATAACCAAGAAACTCTTGAGTACTGACTCCGAAGCAATGTCAATTAAATCGACTCTTCGATTAATTGATTCATCATAATTTGAGGAGTACCTCGAAGTTCGAGTCGATCGAGGTTAGGTAACACTTCATTACCCACACGTAGATGATCTCTTGCTCAAACACATCAATAAGAGCACGACCCGTCCTCGAAATCCCCGCCCCACAATGAGGGGAACTCGAGGGTCAGCATCGAAATCAACGACCACAAAGTCAGCTGGGAAATGGAACTTTCCTACTTTCACGAAAACATCCTCGGCGATGCCAAGGGGACGTGAGATAGAACGGTCTGCAAGCTCAAGAGTCATGCAGGTAGGAATAAGTTCCGGAAGAGAAAGTTTCTTCCACACTGAGTAAGGCATCAGATTGATGCTTGCACCAAGATCGGCAAGAGCAAAGCATTCAATCATCCCAGGAAAAACACAAGGAAGAAGAAATTTTCCGGGATCTCCTAGCTTCTCGGGAAGCTTCTTTAACAAGACTGCCGAGCAATTCTCGTTCAAGGGAGTTTTAGCCATTTCGAACAGCTTCTCTTTGTTGCTCACATATGTTTAGAGTAGATGCAAACTTGGCATTAACACATGATGGCATCCGCGAAGCTTATGTCAAAGTGTAGCTCTTGGAAAATTTGAAAGAATTTTCCATCGATGACTACTTTCTTTCACTTTGCTCATGTAAACGTGAGGGGTAAGGAATAGAAGTTTTGGATTTAGGGTCAACAACTGGAGGTTCAAAAACAACTCCAGGATTGGTTTTGGGGACAACCTGAGGATGGACATTATTGGCACTTCCGTTATTAGTAGGAAGTTCCTTGTCCTTTGTCGCCTCAGGTTCGCTTTCCACTACCTTCGGGAGAGAGGAAGAAGAGGTAGTAGGAACAGCGGGTCCAGAATAAGAAGCACCACTTCGGGTTGTGATCGCCTTTGCATCGCCCCTCGGATTAGCGATCGTATTGCTAGGTAGAGTACCTGAGCCGGTGTCGATCATTTAAAGACTTCTTGATGTCAGCAATCTGGCTAACCAACAACCGATTCATTTCTTCTTGGGATTTCATGAATTGTTTCAACAACTCATCAGATGATGGCCCAGTTGGAACAATGGCTTGATTTTGCACAGGGAAATTCTGGCCTCTATTGTTAGGATTAGGGCCTTGATTCTGAAAATTCCCTTGATTATTGCCATGAAAATACCCTTGGTTGAAATTTCCCTGACCTGGGTTTCTATTGTAATTTCCTTGATGTTGGAAATTTTGATTCTGATTTTGAAAACCGTTGTTTTGATTGAAATGACCTTGGTTTTGAAAACCTTGGTTTGGTCTGTTTTGATTCTGATTACGGTTTTGGTTTTGATTGAAACCGGGGTCCAGTAGTGGTTAGGACGGTGGTTGGTCTCTGAGAGCACGATATTGATTGCCTCCTTGATTAGACATCCCGCCCACAGCATTGGCTTCAAAGGGGTTACCATCGGTGGCCATACAGTTATAGTAAGCATGGGGGCCCCCAGGTAACACAGACTTCCACTTTCTTAACTTCAGCAGGAGGGAAGTTTGTGGAAAAGACTTTCTTTTGATTGGAGAGAACCAAAGCTTGAATAGCTTCCGTGAGTTTGTCAATCTTAGCATCGGTGCTAGATTGACTCACGGGCGATGAAGAAGAAGAAGGACCAACAATGACTTGGGAAACAACCGCTTGGCTTCGTGCAGGTGCGGACTTTAGACTTATTTTCGATTATCGCTAAAGCTTCTTTGACAGTTTTGCTTAGGAAATTTCCTCCCGCTGAGGAATTGAGAGAATCTTGATCAGATTGACTCACTCCATTGTAGAAAGTATCGGGTTGCATCAACTCGGAGAAACCGTGGTGAGGACATTTGCGAAGCAATTCCTTGAAACGATCCCACGATTCACTGAAGGATTCATCAAACTTCTGAGTGAACTTGATGATTTCATTTTTTAGACTCGTGGTTTTGGAAGGTGGATAGAATTCATTCACAAATTTCTTCACCAGATCTTCCCATGTCTCTATTGATTGAGGGGGTTGTTTTTCAAGCCAAATCCGGGCCTGCCCCTCAAGAGAAAAGGGAACGAAGAAGCTTAACGAGCATCGGTGGGGACATTCTTATACTTGATGGTAGATGCAATCTTGTTAAACCATCGAATATGAGCATGAGGATCGTCCCGCTCAAAACCGAAGAATTGATTAGAGGTTACAAGATTCAGTAACCCGGTCTTGAGTTCAAAGTTTTCAGCCACGATGGCTGGCACAACGATAGCATCTCCATACCCGTCGATGGGTGCCGGAGAAGCCGCACATAGGAATCTCATCCGCCAGACAACGGAGTAGTGCGAACATCCGGATCTCAGATCCGACTCTTTGGAGCAGAAAGTCTACGAACACGCCTTCTTGGAATCTTGACAAGCTCACGAAATGGGCTCACAGATCTAGAAGAGCGAGTTCGCATACACTAGAGTTAACTCTAAGGAAACTCAGAGTTAAGGAGAGAAATGGAATTATGAAAATCTTTTAGATGAGAATGAGAATTATGAAGACGTTTTGCAAAAATGGTGAGAAGAATCTTTATGGGTTTTCTGGTTCTGAGACGTCGATATCACAACAAAATCAATTAACACAAAATCGAGGCAAAACAACAGTGAACTTAACCAATAATCCAAGATGAATGGCTTCTTTGAAAAAGGTACACCAATCACAAGGACACAAAGGCAAGTTTTATATCTTTAGTTCGGGAACTTATTATGGTCACACCCCCAGTTAGGTATGCCTCCTTGGTTTGCTGTGGTAATCTTTTAAGTTGTTTATTATTAAAGAAAACGACGAATCTTTTTGTATTTTTATTTTTGATACATATATAGAAACAAAAGGAAAATATTTTTTGTTTTTATCGTTTTTAGGCTGTTTTTGGTTTTTGGATTTTTTAGAAGAAAATATGGATATATATATATATACAGAGATGGATGATATAAACAAAGAGTGAGGATTCAAACAACTAATCTGCTAAACAGGAGATAGATCGACAGCCCCGGCAGCGGCGCCAAAAAAATTTGATCGCGCAAAACCGTCAAGTTCTCTCCGCAAGCGTAAGGAAACTTAAAAAAACTCTAACTGCAAAGCACGAAATCAATGAAGATCTGAGGAGTATAGAGTCTCCCCGGGTCGTTATGTCCCAGCGAGCTATGCGATGGATCAATCAACGGTATAATCGAGAAGTTTGAGCGAAAGGGAATATGATTTGATTATTATAACTACAGAAATATCAAACAAACACAAAGGCTAAAATGCAAATGAGAGGAAATTAAAAAGATAAAATCTATTAAATAAACGCTATCACTATATTTAAAATGATGTTTTTGTTTTTATGATTTTACGAAACCGAATTAAAATCTACTGACGTACAACTAAAAACGTGAAACTAAATCAATATTAACCTAAAAATATTAAAATGATGTTTTACAATCCTAATGATAAGAAAATATTCAGAAAAAGAAAATTATTTTTATGACTAATTATTTAATTAAAAACTATTTTTAACTATTAATTAATTACCTAAAATGCAAGAAAATAGGAAATCAGGCTAGAAAGATAAGATTAAGACTTAGAAAAATCTAAAATATCAAAATAGAATTTTCAAAACTATTTTGGTATTTTTCTGATTATTTTTCTATTTTCTATGAGTTTTAAACTATTAAAAACTAATTTAATTACTAAAAATTACCAAATAAACTATGAAAAATCTGGAAAATTACTTTTTCACTACTTATATTTATCTAAACCTAAGAAAATTGAAAGATTATTTTTTTTTGAAGCTTTTTCAATTTTTTTTTTAATGCTATTTAAAAGTGCTAAAACAAATAATTAAAATCAAGAAAAATAGCAAAACAGCTTATAAAAATCTGAAAATTTCAGGAAAATTCTAAAATTATATATTGAATCTATAAAAATTGAGAAAGAAGCAGCTTATGTGATAGAAATGCAAGATGTAGTGTAAACTGCTATCAAAAAGCTACTTAGAATAGCTAATAATCTATATAGGCAACCAAACAGTAAACAAAGCTAACTTATACCAGAATAAGCTAATTGCAGCAAAATACAACTACTCTTAACAAGCTAAAAGCTCAGATCCTAGATTTAAGCAAACTGCTAAGTTAAAGCAAAACAGTGAACACCCCTACTGTTGGGGCTTAAGCACAAGCCTAACCAATAAGCTAATCAAAAAACCAAATAAGCAGTCCTAAACACCATCTGGCCAGCTACAATTGTACCAAATTTCAAGTCCTAACTCACTGATTTGAGACCACCACAGCTCGCAAGTTCGAGAAAACGGTTCAGGAATGACTTTTGACTTTTTGAAAACAGATTCTAGTTTGACTTTGGTGGATTTTGAAAGCAAATATAAGACTGATATAGATCAAGTATGATGTAGTGCAACTATATCAGGCAAGCTTAACTAGTTTTAGACCTTTTTGATTTGATTTCTATGACCTAGTTCCAACATTAAGCACCAAGAGCAGTTTATAAGTCAATTTTGACTTTCAGTTCAAAACATGTGCAAATGAAGACTTAAATGACTTGATTAATGATATTAAAGACTAAAGCAATAAAGAACTCAGCTCAAAACAACCTTGGAAACAGTTTTAGCAATCAATCCAAACACCCCCTTAACTTACTGATTTACCAATTGAAACAAATCCAAACACTTAACCAACATATATTATGATCAAACCTACTTAAATACACCTAAATACATCTATTAGAACAGGATCAAGCAAATTAAAACCACAAATACATATTATGCATAAACACTTTGAATTAACTTACAACTTGTCCAAAAGCCACTATGGCTTGCTAACACTGAAACAAGGAACACTACCCTACCAAATTCAACCCAAATGCTTCCTTTTCACCCATTTCAAGTTCTGAATCACCCCATATCACATCTGCATCGTTTGCTCCTTGGTTTGACTTTTGTTGACGAGGAACTAAAGTTACTTGAAGTAGTTTTTAAGCTTTATACAAAACTATAGTGACTTCTATAGCTTATTTGATATTGAAACTAAGCTTTTAAAAGCTTAAGCACAGGTACTTGAAAATTAAAATCTCAACCAGTGGATGAAAATGAAGAAACTGAGCATTAACTTGAATTAAAGCTACAAAGGTTTTAATACACTGAACTACTAAAGTGAGTACAAACAACTTAAAAATACAATTTAGAAGCTAATTAGGACATATGGATATTAAATGGGACATACAATTATAAAAAACTAAAAAAACTCTCTTCTACTTCGCCTCTTCGCCTCCTTTTATGCACCAAAGCCTTTTCTCTCACCTTCTGATCAAATCCCAGCTGCAATCTCAACCTTAGGATGGCTAAATCAATTCCTGGCCATTAGATTGTTTTGGGGGGGGAAAATTGGTTCAAGACAATTGGGACAGGAAAGAGATAGCATTTAATGTGGTTGTAAGGTTGGTGAGGAGGGGGGAGACAGGAAGTATAGTAGGGTGGTTTTAGGTGGCTGGTGGTGGGAGGTTGCAGGAGCAGACAGGGATGTCGGGGAGGGGACAGGGAAAGGCGGGTTTGATTATTTAAATCATGGGTGGGTTGGTCGGGTTGTGGGAAAAGGGCTGGGTAAACAGATTTGGGCCAGGGGTGTTAATTTGGGCTTGGGTAATTATTTAAGTCCGGATGGTTTGTAGAGATATTAACTCCAAGGACCAAATATGTAAAACTTGAAATTCAAGGGACCAAACATGTGACTTATGAAAAGTAGTCAAAGGACTAGTCTTGCCAAGTTTAGATAATCCAAGGGTTGATTTTGACATTTTTGAAAATTTCCAAGGACTAGTTTAGAACATTTTGATTTTCAGGACTAAACTGTAATTTTCCTCAAAACTTTTAGATTTTTCATCAAGGACTAAATATGATAATTTGTGATTAAAAAGGCCTTTGGTGACTTTTCTTTTGAAATTTTGGCTCAGGGACTATTTTTGACAGTTTTATAAACTTGGGGACTAAAGCGCAATTCTTGCAAATTTGATATGTTTTTCATCCGATTTTGATATTTTTGCATTTAAAACACATAAAACACTGATTTGTGATATTTTGATCATTTTGATGTGTTTACGAGTGTTTTCAGATGATTTTGCAGTTTATTTTGTACAAAAATGATGAGTATTTACACACTCATCAGACGACCTGAGAGAACAATTTACTACAAGGTTTTCCCTACGGCAGAAAAACATAAAAGATCCCACAGAAATCACCCGGATTGTAAGGAGGGCGAACGAGGCCCTACCGGACTTCAAAGAAAGTTGGACCGACGAGGCCAGCAGGATACCAGGAGTTCCAGAACTCATGAAGATATCGGCATTCATGAGTGCTCATCGGTGCCCCGATTTGGCTAAGAAATTTTCTGATCAAGTCCCAAAGTCTGTTAAAGAAATGATGACTAGGGTAGATGATTACATCCGAGCAGAAGAGGCTTATAAGAACACGGAATTACCAAAAGGAGAAGCATAATGAGTTGTCGATGGGAAACCTTCCGGCAGCAAGAGATCGGAACTCTAAAGGGGGATTTGGGGACAGAAGAAGGAATGATTGGAGGCCTTGGGAAAGAAATGATTCCAGGCATAGGGAGGTTTTTTCCCCGTATGTTGCTCCAAAAGTGGATGTTCGCCCCCGAAACGAGTTCCGGCCCAACGATCTCAACAAGCCCGACAATCACAGGGTCATGCTCTCCGGCCTATCCAAGCAGCCTAAAGAAATATTGGCCACTGAGCACCACCTAAACTTACCCCCATCGCCTCCCTTACAAGGAAAGCCGAGCAAGGAAAATGAGGACAGGTTTAGTGAATACCATGGAGAGAAGGGTCATCTAACCAACGACTTTTACCACCTAAAAAAACAGTTGGAAATGGCCCTTGAATCGGGAAAGTTGGATCACTTAGTAAAGAACGTACAACAGAGAGGACGGGAAAGACCGATGGGTCATAACGGGAAAGGAAAAGTGATCAATATGGTCAATCATTATGCTGAAGACCGGAAGAGGAAGGCTAGGTTCTACGACGAGGACTGGATGAATGTCCCCATATCTTTTCCCCGGATAGCCACGGACGACTTGTCCGAAGAGCCTCTGATTTTGGAAGCGGAAATAGAAGGTTACTTGGTCCCAAGGGTATTTGTGGATGAAGGTGCCGCCGTCCAGGTAATGTATGAACACTGCTTCAGTAACCTGCGTCCGTCCATTCGATCCAGGCTACAAGAAACTAGTTCGCCGCTGGTGGGATTTTTCGGAGAAGTCATACAGCCTTTAGGGAAGATTGAGTTGGAGGTGCGTTTTGGAGATCATGGCTTATTCAGGACAGTCATGATGAAATTTACGGTCATAAAGTCACCCTCACCTTACAATGTGATATTGGGACGAACAGGTCTAAGGGAGTTAAGAGCCACACCGTCAACCATCCATGCTATGATGAAGTTTGTAACACCCCCAAAAATGGTTTGCAGCGGAAGACAAGGTTTTTGGGATGCTACTCAATTGGATCATAACACAAAGTGAAAAAGAAAGATTTTTCTTAAAAGATTTCATTTATTGAAGTAAAATAGAGTTTACAAAAAGTTGATTTGTTGCGGAAAAATGGCCCATTAATAAAATGTGGTCCCAATTCGTATATCAGAGTCATCTATGACCATGACATGCCAATGCCCAAAGCGCCTCCGAGTTAGCTCGCCTTTTCATCCGAAAATACATGCTAAAAAGTTAACACAATGGTTGAGTGAATTCATAGGTTTAGTAAATAAGCAGTTGATCACAAGATTTTCAAGTTTAAGATAAGCCATGGGCTACGTTGTTATACGCCCATAAAAGATAGTTGATATTATTGCACTAAGCTCATGACACCAATACTAACTGCATACACCTAATTACTGGTGTAAGTAAACAAAATTGCCCCTCTGAGATGTAATAGCCAATTACATAGAGATACCAAATATAGTGCGCCCCAGTTATTTCCGATAACCTAGTGGGTCGTCAATTCCCATAGTACTATCCACGATATTTGCGTTCACTCGCAAGTGATTAATGGTTCATGATGTAGGGGACTTTTGGCTGGCAACTTAGGCAGAGTCATAATATCAAGAGTACATCAAGGTTTTCAAGCAATTGTGATCATAAAAGCAAAGTATAGGTAGCATGTATTCTCCCCCAAGGAGTTTATAAAATAGTTAAAAGAGTAAAAGTGGGGCTATGAACTCACCTCGAAGCGAAGCAATGCAAGAATCACAACTAACAAGACTGGCATCTAGGAGCAAGCACAACTAAATCATGAAGGAAGGCACGTCGATATCCAAAGAGTACAAGTACATCGATACTACATCGTCACGACCTAATAGTATACGTATTATCTCAAAATACGTCTCAAAAAGTAAAATAATATAATATCCGAAAGACAACGTGTCTTAGTTTTCGTGGATTATTCGTATCAAACGTTTCCAAAAATTCCAGTATCAATATCTCAAAAAGTTTAGTTTTAACGTTTCGTGTGGTGGTAAGGAATCATACGCCAAAACACAACTCACGCCAAAAGTATACTAAAATGTAACTCACACCAAGGATGTAACTCACGCCAAACATAACTCACGCTAAGGCATAATGTATATCCCAATACATTATAAGGAGTAGTCAATAAGAATTGACCAAGACTCAACTCGAGTAGACAACGACCAGAAAGAAGTCAGGGAACTAAAGGCGCATAATTATGCTAAAAAAAATAATAAGTCAATTGGTAAGTTTCGGTGTTTACCCATAATCCCCAAATAGCTTGCATAAACAACTATATTTTATAATCAATGATTTAAAAGAACGCTTGTTTAGACTCTCGTATGGTTTTCAACAATAAAAGAGATTTAAAGAGAATAAATATAAATTTAGAATGTTTTATAAATTTCGGCGTGACGCGTTTATTTATAAAATATTAGTCGTCGCGGCTTTAGTAAAACAATTACTCAAAGTAATATATCCCGACTATTTAATAGATAACCATTAACGAGTATTCATTGATTATTAGACAATTTTTCTTTATTGTGTTTGTTGCGAATCAAATATATTAAATTCATAACGAGTCTAATATATTGTATTCGTTTTAGTCCAATAAGTCCAAGTTGTCCAATAAATATTAATATAAGTCCGGTACTTGTTTATTAATATCAATCCATATATGTCCAATCCAAATAACAATTTCCTCAAATCCGAAACTTACCATGATCCATGTCAAAACAACCACTTCGTTAGTCCGATAACCATAACATGTTTCGAACATGCTACTATGACTTGCAATAAATATTTATTTCTTTCCGATGAAATTATCACTAACAAAAGTATATACACATAACCGACAACCCATGTGCTAATCCAATATCAAATGGAGACAAAAAAAATATAATATGAAACAAGCTTGGATAAATGGTCAAACACAAAATCTCTCTTGACCCTAGTCGAGTTTTACCCAACACGATGCAACATCCTCAATATTAACAAAAATCACCACATGGAAAGTGAGGTTCAAACCTCGAGTCGTGGTTCGACCCGACCGATGCCAAACCAAAACAAACATCATTTTGAGATTCACCACCGCGAAAATTAATAAACGTTTTTAATCTTGCTTTTAAATTCCACGAAAACAATAACAACACATGTATACATATATGTGATCGGTTAAAAATCAAGAACAATAAAAACAATGTGCTTAGGCTCTCAACTTACCAATCAAGATAGAAGAGGAAGAAGAAACAATAGAGGTGGAGGAGTGGCACGGTTGTGGTGGCCGTGACCGACACGACAGTGGCGGTGGCTCTCGGATGCAACCCCAAACAACATAAAAAGTTAAAAACTCTTAATACTCGTTTAAGACTAAAAACCCTTGAAATTCGAATCTTGTTTTTTTAAGATCTACGGAGCGTGGGTGGTTCTTCATGCCGTTCATGGATGGAACCATAAGCTCGCGACTATCTTTAGTGGTAAGTTTGCATTTTCGGCGACGGTGGCGGTTTCGGCGATGGCATGGTTGCGGGTGGTTGATGGCCGAATTTAGAGAGAGAGGAGAGTGATATTTTAAGAGTGAGAAAGTAGTGTGAGAAATGAGGGAGGAGAGAGAGTGGGAGGTATATATACCCTTGGAGGGACCTAGTTTGCCAATATCAAAAGTGTAAGGTAAGGATAAGTGAAAATATCACAGGGACCAAACTCGTAATTTGGAAATCATTCAAAAGTATTAGCGGGACACATTTAGAGTAGTAAGCGGACTAAAAATTATTGAAACCACGCCATCGTTCCGAAATCATTTTTCCAATAAAAATGAGTATTTATTTGACTATTTTCTCGCAAAGTAAAATAACGAACAAATCAAAATGATTTTCACGAGTTCACAAGAGTAGTATTACACATGTTAATCCACGCGTTTAGAGATAACTTCTCGTTTTCATGTCAAGCGAGCACGAAAAGTTGTAAATGAAAACGACGAATTTTATCGAAAGCGAATATCCGGAAAAGTACGCAGTGGTTAGACTTCCCTAACTAATCGCGTCCTCGCGATTCAATTCGAGTTATCCGGATGTGAGAAGAGATAAGGATATTTTCTCAAGATTTCGTTTTCACGTTCCCACGTGGATTCGGGACATTTCTTAAAGTTTCATTAATCAGTAAAGATAGGAAAAGCGACTCGCCGCTTGATTGATTTGGCGATTCCACGATTTCGATAGGTTTCAAGATCGCTTGAAGCGTCATCGATATGGATATCTTCCAAGGACAACAATTTCCCATAAAATGCGCATGTAAGCGGCATGAATAGCTAAGTTCTAGCGGTAGCTCAAGTCTCTAAGCCACTAGTCTAACTCTAGCAAGAGTCTTAACAAGGATCAACACAACAAAGATTAAACTTTCCACGTTTACTAAGCGTATTCACACAATCCATGGTGAGATTTTAAGCATAGCTTCGTCTCCAATCATGGAATCTCCAAGATTTCTATCATTTTCAATCACGTCCTTCGACCACGCAAGTAATTTGCATTACGCTTTTGATCCGAACAAATTCGGGATAAAAGTTGGGTATATGCTTTTGAGAAGTTTTAAAAGTTTATGAGCATGATATTGTTAAGGCTTCTCGAAGGTGGGGGTATATATAAAAAATTAAAATATAGAGCCTTTAAAATTTTAGGAGAGAACTTGATGTATGTAAAGAAAATTGCTAAATTTCAGGTTTTGTGATGAAAACTTGTTAAATAAGGTCTTAGCGACAAACAACATGGAATCGGTTCTAAGTTGAAGGTTTTATGTGAATTCAAAAGTTGCTAATTTCAAATAATTTTAGTACCTTACTTTTTGTAGATGATGGATGAGTTTATTCCTTAGCAATTAAAATATTTATTTTTTTCAAAACAAAGCGCGATTTTCACTCGAAAATTTGGTTTATTTTAAAAAGAAAATATCGGTTATCCTTTAAATTTTTTTTTGAGGAGTAAATAGTTTGTAAGAAAATTGCAGTAAAGTTTATGAAAATGTTTGTAAAACCACTTTATTGAGTAAGAAAGAAAACATTTTTATCATTTACAGTTTAATAATAAATCTTAGTTGTGGCTTGGTGTTAAAGCAACAACTTAGTAAGGTGATTTTAAAACAGCTTATATAGTGATAGAAAGCGACTTAACAATGGTAGTGAAGTATTTTGGTAAGACACAATTCTGATTATAACATAACTTCGTGAAATGATTTGTAAAATAGCTTACAAGAAAACAATTTATCGTTTGTCAAATAATAGAAGATTTCGTAGTTCAATTAATATCAAGATGGTTTATAGGTTGGTGATATAATAGTCAAGAAGTAAAGGCGAATAGTCCATGAGGTAAAGCGTACCAAGTTTTATGATTTTAAATCGACTGGCTAAAATAGCTCACCAAAAGGGTAGAATAGTTTATAAGACCGTATAACTTGCGCGAAAAAATTTTCTAATATAGTTTACAAATTGCTATCGTCATTGTTTGTTGTTTCATAGTAAGGTAATTTATCGGTTTATCACTCTATAGAGAATAGTTTGCAAAGCATTAATAAGGTCATTGTTTATGAAGTATGAGTAAGGTTGTAATTTTTGGTTTAATGGCACAATAGTAAGACCTTTTGGAAAAATGACCGTGAAGTGATTAGTAAAATAGTTGGAAGTAGTTCACGTTAGATAACGACGAGGTTTATTATTTCATAAGAGGGTAGTAGAACGGACCGTTGGTATTTCAAATGAATGAGTGAAAGGTTAGGAATCCGTTCCCAGGGGCTTGAGTTGCAAGCTAACTCTTGGTATGTCTTTAGATCTTTTAGTCGTTCGTTTATTATTTGTTTTTAGCGAGGTGTTTTTTTTTTTTTTTTTTTAGATTGTCGAGGTGTAATGTTCCTAGAACGCTAGAGATGTAATCCGATTCATCGATTTGATGCAGTTTTGGGGTAGAGAGGTTAATTGTTACGCAATGGATGACGACAATTTCAATCTCAAGCATATGAGAGAATAATGATAGGTTGGGGTTATGAAGACGTGGGTTGCAATGATCCATCAATAAAGGTTTAATGATCCAAGAACGAAGGCGATAAGTCGATGGGACGAAAAGCAGAGACATGGTATTGTAGCAACCCAAAATATAATCTAAACCTAGAGTAGTGTCGTAGAGTTAATTAAAATTTAGTTAGTGGCGTAAAGCGCTAAGCAAATCTAAATGGTAAATACCATCACTAACTCGCATCATGCAACATTTCGTCGGTTATGCATAATCAAAGAAATCTCAATATTAGCGTAGGCACGGAGGCTGGTGGTGGCGTAAATGGTTCATTTCAACATGGATCATTGTGGTGTCCTTGTGCGAAGTGGTAGTGTGCAATCATCTGCCGGGCAAATCGCAGGTTGCTAGTAAGATGTAGACGCCGGGCGTAAGGTAGTAGTGTAAAATATTCGGTTTAAAGGGCTTAGTAATGAGAAAGGTTCCACTTAGGAGAAGAGTATTGTAGTGAGAAAATGTTGTGATGTCAGTGTGTGATGTTTAGGAGTAACCCTTTGTAACTCTTATGATGAACACACATGAAGATTTTTACCATTTTTAGAAGTCAATCAGGAGGTCAAGTGGACATACCACTATTATAACTACTTTCGATGTGCAACATTCACCTCCGAAGTGGACATAGGTGATGGGGCTATGTCCCTTGTCCTGGTTGAATATAGGTGATCAAGCTATTCACCCGAGGTTCAATGAATCTTGCAATGCTTAGCTTAGTTATACTAGTAACATGCCCTAATGTCTTTAAAGTTTGTTATGAAAGGTTGAACAAATATTTCATTTATATGGGGAGAAGGTATTCAGCAGATATATAATCATACATATAAGTAAGGCAATCATAGCTAATAGTGAAACTAAGTTCTCAGTAATAAAACACATATTTTATCAAAGATGACTTCAACGAGTCATAAGTGAGGCAATCAAGCAAAGTGCATATGGCGGTCATAGGATTAAGTTTTGTAAAAGTGGTTATAGTCTAGGTTTTGAAAATTTCCTAGTTCTCTATAACCAAGGCTCGATGCCAACCGTAACACCCCAAAAATGGTTCTGTGGCGGAAGAAAAGGTTTTGGGATGCTACTCAATTGGATCATAACACAAAGTGAAAAGAAAAGATTTTTCTTAAAAGATTTCATTTATTGAAGTAAAATAGAGTTTACAAAAAGTTGATTTGTTGCGGAAAAGTGGCCCATTAATAAAATGTGGTCCCATTAGTATATCGAGTCATCTATGACCATGCCATGCCAATGCCTGCCAGCCTCGAGTTAGCTATCGCCTTTTCATCCCGAAAATACATGCTAAAAAGTCAACACAATGGTTGAGTGAATTCATAGGTTTAGTAAATAGCGGCTTGATCACAAGATTTTCAAGTTTAAGATAAGCCATGGGCTACGTTGTTATACGCCCATAAAAGATAGTTGATATTATTGCACTAATCTCATGACACCAATACTAACGCATACACCTAATTCTCTTGGTGTAAGTAAACAAAATTGCCCCTCCGAGATGTAATAGCCAATTACATAGAGAGAGATAAAATATAGCGGCCCGGTTATTTCCGATATAACCGAAGTCATCAATTCCCATAGTACTATCCACGATATTTGCGTTCACTCGCAAGTGATTAAGGGTTCATGATGTAGGGACTTTTGGGCAACAGCAGGAAGTCATAATATCAAGAGTACATCAAACAGTTTTCAAGCAATTGTGATCATAAAAGCAGTAGTAGCATGTATTCTCCCCCAAGGAGTTTATAAAATAGTTAAAAGAGTAAAAGTGGGGCTATGAACTCACCTCGAAGCGAAGCAATGCAAGAATCACAACTAACAAGACTGGCATCTAGGAGCAAGCACAACTAAATCATGAAGGAAGGCACGTCGATATCCAAAGAGTACAAGTACATCGATACTACATCGTCACGACCTAATAGTATACGTATTATCTCAAAATACGTCTCAAAAAGTAAAATAATATAATATCCGAAAGACAACGTGTCTTAGTTTTCGTGGATTATTCGTATCAAACGTTTCCAAAAATTCCAGTATCAATATCTCAAAAGTTTAGTTTTAACGTTTCGTGTGGTGGTAAGGAATCATAGACGCCAAACACAACTCACGCCAAAAGTATACTAAAATGTAACTCACACCAAGGATGTAACTCACGCCAAACATAACTCACGCTAAGGCATAATGTATATCCCAATACATTATAAGGAGTAGTCAATAAGAATTGACCAAGACTCAACTCGAGTAGACAACGACCAGAAAGAAGTCAGGGAACTAAAGGCGCATAATTATGCTAAAAAAATAATAATAAGTCAATTGGTAAGTTTCGGTGTTTACCCATAATCCCCAAATAGCTTGCATAAACAACTATATTTTATAATCAATGATTTAAAAGAACGCTTGTTTAGACTCTCGTCGGGTTTTCAACAATAAAAGAGATTTAAAGAGAATAAATATAAATTTAGAATGTTTTATAAATTTCGGCGTGACGCGTTTATTTATAAAATATTAGTCGTCGCGGCTTTAGTAAAACAATTACTCAAAGTAATATATCCCGACTATTTAATAGATAACCATTAACGAGTATTCATTGATTATTAGACAATTTTTCTTTATTGTGTTTGTTGCGAATCAAATATATTAAATTCATAACGAGTCTAATATATTGTATTCGTTTTAGTCCAATAAGTCCAAGTTGTCCAATAAATATTAATATAAGTCCGGTACTTGTTTATTAATATCAATCCATATATGTCCAATCCAAATAACAATTTCCTCAAATCCGAAACTTACCATGATCCATGTCAAAACAACCGACTCGTTAGTCCGATAACCGCAACATGTTTCAGAACATGCTACTATGACTTGCAATAAATATTTATTTCTTTCTGACTGAAATTTATCACTAACAAAAGTATATACACATAACCGACAACCCATGTGCTAATCCAATATCAAATGGAGACAAAAAAAAATATAATATGAAACAAGCTTGGATAAATGGTCAAACACAAAATCTCTCTTGACCCTAGTCGAGTTTTACCCAACCTGATGCAACATCCTCAATATTAACAAAAATCACCACATGGAAAGTGAGGTTCAAACTGACCCAAGGTCAAAGTGGTTCGACCCGACCCGATGCCAAACCAAAACAAACATCATTTTCAGAGATTCACCACACGAAAATTAATAAAACGTTTTTAATCTTGCTTTTAAATTCCACGAAAACAATAACAACACATGTATACATATATGTGATCGGTTAAAAATCAAGAACAATAAAAACAATGTGCTTAGGCTCTCAACTTACCAATCAAGATAGAAGAGGAAGAAGAAACAATAGAGGTGGAGGAGTGGCACGGTTGTGGTGGCCGTGACCACAACGACAGTGGCAGTGGCTCTCGGATGCAACCCCAAACAACATAAAAAGTTAAAAACTCTTAATACTTGTTTAAGACTAAAAACCCTTGAAATTCGAATCTTGTTTTTTTAAGATCTACGGAGCGTGGGTGGTTCTTGGGGCGCGTGCTACCCATGGATGGAACCATAAGCTCGCGATCTATCTTTTAGTGGTAAGTTTGCATTTTCCGGCGACGGTGGTGGTGGTTTCGGCTGGCGATGGTTGCCGCTTGCCGGTGGTTGATGGCGAATTTAGAGAGGAGAGAGAGTGATATTTTAAGAGTGAGAAAGAGTAAAGTGAGAAATGAGGGAGAGAGAGTGGGAGGTATATATACCCTTGGAGGGACCTAGTTTGCCAATATCAAAAGTGTAAGGTAAGGATAAGTGAAAATATCACAGGGACCAAACTCGTAATTTAGGAAATCATTCAAAAGTATTAGCTTTGGGACACATTGGGAGTAAGCGGAAAAAATTACGCTAAAACCTGCGCCATCGTTCACGAAATCATTTTCCAATAAAATGAGTATTTATTTGACTATTTTCTCGCAAAGTAAAATAACGAACAAATCAAAATGATTTTACGAGTTCACAGTAGTGCCGGTACACATTGTGTCTAATTTCCACGTTTCGCGAGATAACTTTCTCGTTTTCATGTCAAACGAGCATAGAAAAGTTGTAAATGAAAAACGCATCGAATTTTATCAAGCGAATATCACGGAAAAGCAGTGGTTACAAAGTTTCCCACGCCCGGAGGAATAGCTACCTTGGTCACTAAAAGAGCGGTAGTTGTGGAGTGCAGAAGGTTGGAAGAGAGGCAAGATCCCAGGAAAAGTTATTCCCCTGAAAGAAAAGCGAAGCATGGACCGGAAGACTCGGGAGGAGCGTTGGCGAAGATATATTGGTTATCATGCCTACCCTGCGGTGACTATAGGAACTAGCTTCTCCGGGGAGTAACAAAGCGGCTTATTGAGCTCTTGAGGAAAAACAAAGAGGTGTTCGCTGGAACCGGACATGACATGAGAGTACCAAGCGTCTCATTCAACACTCTCTCAACGTAAACATCTCGGACACGCCGATCGCTCAGAAAAGAAGGACATTCTCGCGAGAGAAAAACCATGTGATCACAAGGGAAGTTGAGGAATGGATTAACGGTATAGTTTGAAAGTACCCGACCTGTATATCTAATCCTGTGTTGGTAAAGAAATGTGACGGAAGTTGGAGGATGTGTATTGATTTTAAAAATCTAAATTCCTCATGTCCGAAGGATTACTATCCCTTACCGAAAATTGATTGGAAGATTGAATCTGTCATGGGTTTCAAGTACAAATGCTTCCTGGATACCTACAAGGGTTACCACCAGATTCAGATGAATAAGGACGATGAGGAGAAGACGGCGTTCTATACAGAACAAGGGACGTATTGTTACCCTAAAATTCCGTTTGGATTAAAGAACGTCGGAGCAACATACCAGCGATTGGTAGATTCTGCGTTCCAATCACAGCTAGGTAAAAATTTGGAAGCATATGTGGACGATATGGTTATAAAGAGCCGGACGGAGCGAGAAATGATAGCCGATATAGCGCAAACCTTCGACAACCTCAGAAGGATAAACATGAAGTTAAATCCGCGGAAGTGTTCATTTGGGGTAGAGGAAGGCAAATTCCTCGGTTACATGGTGACATCGGAAGGCATAAGGCGAACCCAGAAAAGCGAAAGCAATCATGGAAATGAAGTCCCCGGAGACCTTAAAAGAAATGCAAAGTCTGAGTGGAAAATTGACAGCCCTGAATAGGTTCTTGTCAAGATCAGTGGAAAGGTCCCTACCCTTCTTTGACACACTAAAGAACATCACCAAGGAGAACAAGGCCGACATTAATTTGGGTCACGGACGAGGCCAGCGTCCTTCGTGAGATTAAAAGGTTGAAATCCTAAGGGCCAGTATTCATATACCTCAAATCAAAGCTGTAGTGGTGGAAAGGGAAGGAAGATAGTTCGGTACACATGTTAGTCGTGGACCTTGCATGGCGGAGAGAAACTATGCCGATAGAAAAATTGGCCACGTGCCTATTGTATTTACGGAGGTATTTCAGGCTCACCTGTTGAGTCATCATGATCAACCCATTAAGCAGATATTAAATAAACCGGAGGTTTCAGGGAAGTTGGCCAAATATGCCGTAGAATTGAGAGCCTATAATATTACCTATGTCCCTAGGAATGCGGTTAAAGGAAAGGTGCTAGCAGATTTCCTCACAGAAGTACCCGTGGAATCCGGACATCCACACAACAAGGGAAAAAGTAGGGACGTGATGGAAGTGGAGGATGAAGGAGAGTGGTTATTATACTGACGGGCCCAATAAAAAGGTTCAGGCGCGGGTTGGTCCTCATCACCAAAGAAAGAAGAGTTGACCTATGCCCGCTTAACTTCCCAAAGACCAACAAGCGAACGGGCGAATACGAGGCTTTGTTAGCCGGCCTCCGGATCGCAAAAAAGCTCAAAATTAAGACTTTGGACGTACGGGTGGATTCCAAACTAGTGGCAAGTCAAATCAATGGAGAGTTCACGGCCACCAAGGAAAGCATGCAGAAATACCTGGCCCAAGCAAAAGAGTACATCACTGGGTTCCAGAGTTTCAAATTTTGTAACATTCCGAGAGCTCAAAATCAAAAGGCAGACATACTGAGTAAACTGGCCTCGGTAGCTTTCGGTCACCTCACCAAAAAAGTGCTGGTAGAGGTTCCAGAAAAACCTTCGAGAGAAGAGAAAATGGTTAACACCATAGTAGAGGAGGAAGGAGATAACTGGATGACACCGATCATCAAATGTCTGGAGGAAGGGATCTGGCCGGAGGACCCCAATGAAGCCCGGAACCTCCGAATGAAAATTCCGCAGTACGTGATGGAGGAGGGGGTTCTCTTTAAAAAGGGCTACTTGGTACCGATGCTAATGTGTGTAGGACCGTTACAGGTGAATTACATAATTCGCGAAGTGCATGAGGGATGCTGTGGAATGCACTCTGGACCAAGAACCGTAGTAGCAAAGCTTATGAGGCAAGGATATTATTGGCCCACCATGCATCGAGACGCAAGGGAGGAAATCAGAAAATGCGACTCTTGCCAGATACACTCCCCGGTACCAAAGCTTCCTAAAACATTGTTAACCTCCATCATGGCACCTTGGCCCTTTTACCAATGGGGAATGGACGTGCTGGGGCCCTTCCCGGAAGCACCAGGACGAGTCAAATACGTCATCGTGGCTATAGATTATTTCAACGAAAGTGGATAGAGGCGGTCATTTGGTAAAACGACAGGGAAGGATGTCATAAAGTTTGTGTGGGAGAACATTGTATGCAGATACAGTTTGCCGGGAATCATAGTCACGGACAACGGAACCAACTTCGTCAATGATCCATTCAAAAGATGGTGTGAACGGTTGAAGATTAAGCAGATGAATACAGCCGTGGCACACCCACAAGCTAACGAATTGGTAGAACGAGCTAACAAAAGTTTGATGGAAAGAATAAAAACAAGGCTGGGACGAGAGAGAAGAGGGTGGGTTGATGAGCTGCCTAACGTCTTATGGGCACACCGGACTACTCTCAAAACAAGAAATGGCAAAACACCGTTCAGTTTGACGTACGAAAGTGAAGCTGTGATTCCGGCAGAGATAGGAATGCCTACTCACCGGACTATGATGTTCCGGGAAGATCAGAACGAGGAGGAACAACGCCAAATACAAGACGCATGTGGAACAATATTACAATCGGAGAGTCAAACCGATGAGCTTCAAGGTAGGAGATTTTGTTTACCGGAGGAATGAGGCGAGCCGGGTGGAAAACCAAGGGAAGTTAGGACCTAATTGGGAAGGACCTTGTGGTGGTAGGATGCACGAATGGCTCTTATAAGTTGCAAACAATGGAGGAAAAGGAGGTCCCGGACTGCACGCGATAAACCTCAGAAATTGTTTCTTATAGTTGTTATTGTGGCAAGAATCCTACAGCTACTATGTAAATTAAATCAGTCATATTCTATTTTGTTTAATGATGAAAGTCTTCCCTTGGCCAGCAGGAGACACTTTTCCGTAATAATTTGTGCAATGTATGACTATTCCGGTGGCCCCGTCGAGTATAAGCGAGTAAAGTATGCGGGACATTTACTGCCGGATGCCCGAAAACTTTGTTCGGATGCCCAAATAATGGATGCCCAAGTGAAAAAAACAAACACTATGGATGCCTGGTGGAATGACCATGCAGACGCCCGAGCACACATGCCGGATGCCCAGAATGGATGCCCTGAAATCCCTAAGGGTGCCCGAAATACGGATGCACGGCCTACGCGGCCGGATGCCCTTAGAATAAAGGAGGTTTGTCAATACAAAACGAGAATGGGAAAGAGTAATAGAAACATGCACGCCATATATAAGCTTCAGACATTATCCGCCGGAGTTTCAGTGGCCGGAACATTGACAGGAGGGGGTGCGTGGCGTGAGGTGAGAAGAAGAAGCGGCGGATCTTTATGAGGGGGAGGGCTTCAGGCTCCATGTTTAACAAGTCTCCCAAGGGCAGTCGGTATGAATCAGCTAGTTTCTGGATATAGGGATACTCAGCTTCAAAAAGCTTGTTATACTCAGCTTTCCAAAACTTGGGAGCTTCCCTATTGATCCTGGCAATGCCCTTCAGGGCCTCATCTATTTCCTCTTCTTTTCTCTCCACACTCGCCCAAGTTACGAACCCATCTTGGTATGTCAGACTGTATACCTTCGCCATGCTCTTCTTATATTCAACACTGTCAAGCCAAGCCGTGAGCTGAGAGGTAGAAGCGCAAATGAAGCGGCGTTTTGTTTCACCACTTCAGCCTGGGCAACCTCAGCCGCTAGATTCCCCTTCTCCGCCTGCAAAGACTCTAAAGATTGATTCTTGGCATTTAGCTCACTCTCCAGCTTCCTAATCTTTTCAGCCTGTGCGGAAGAAGTCTCTCGCCACTCATTCCTATCTCGAGTCAGCCTGTCAACCTCATATTCCAAGCTTTTCTCCCTATCCACACTAGCCTTGTGATCGGTATCTAGCTTCTTCGACCTCCGACAATCTTTCATTTTCACCCTCGGCAGTTAACTTTGTCGTCAAGCCCTTGGCGATCATTATGAGCTTGACTCAACCGCCATACCCGTCGAAAGATCTCTCAATCTTCTCGAAGCTCACCACAGGTCACCACACTCAAGGCCAAACTCCTCATAGCGTGGTCAGGTGAATGTTGTTCATTTCTTCCGTAGCTTCTCTCGGTGGGAGTAGCAAGATTGTCGTCGACTCGGCAAGAACGGTAGAATCTATTCGAACGTCATCACGGAGGGCCCAGTTAGGGATAAAAACGTTTGTAGCTTCATCTGCACCACAGGGAAAGAGAATTATAAGAGACAATTAATAAATAAAACGGAGAGTGATGGGCCGAAGACTAAAACATACCCGAGTCCAGGTTGACCTTTTCAATGCGTTGGGAACCCGGAGTGATGGGCGAATGACACGAAAGACATAACGAGAATAACAAAATGAGTAAAGGAAGTTACAAAACAAGTTACATGATGAATCACGATACCTTGAGAGTGCGGGGCGAGTTCGCCGGCTGAGAATGGCCACCCTCATTAAAGGGAGAGATGGGCATCTGTTGCAAGTGTTCCCCACCTACGGCCGCATTATCCCCCATCCCTTCACTTGCCACGTTCTCTTCACCTTCGCGACAGCGTTGGGAGTCTCACCTTCGGCATTAACATTCACATTTGCCTCTTGACCAACTCCCGGATGGACTTGGTTCAAGGGCTCTGCATGTTCGAGGGGGGATCCGGAGGAGATGTGCTCAACGTATTGGCGGCGCTGTTTTTTCTTCTTGTTTTGGACCCTGGAAGTACCCTCGTCTCTTATCTTGCACAGCTCATGGCGAGGGCTTCTCTTTCCTTCTTCTCTCGTAGGGCGAGCACTTCCGGGTCCGCCTCTTCGGCCCTTTTAGCCAGGGCATCCTTGGGGGGAATAGTCCCTCAAACGGGCAAAGGATCGGTAGTCCTTTTCGGTTTTTCCCGGTTCGGGTCTGATCCGCTCCAGACAGTCAGGTTTTATCACTCAAGCTAACCACTTGTGAATGGTCAACCGTAATAAACGTCAAACAGTCTGAGAACGAAATGCAATTAAATCCAGAGGAGTATAGTGTTTCCTCGGGTCGTTAAGTCCCAACGAGGTGTGAACACTGTAATAAGACGAATCTTTGATCGAGTGATATTGAATGGGAAAGGGGGTTTGAAGATTTGGAATATTTATACCTAAAGAAAAAGTTTGTAAATTACAGACGCTTAAATGCAAATTAAAAGAAAATTAAAATGATAAATTATATTAAATAAACGCTATCACTATTTTTAAAATTGATTAACGTTTATAATCTAAAAATTACGTTTAAATTAAAAATTACGTAGCGCAGAAATAAAACGTGAAAATAAAGAAGGAAAATACCTACGGATATGAAAAATACATTTTTACAATCCTAATTATACTAGAAAATTATTAGAAAATATAAAATTATTTTTAAAACTATTTATCTAATTATTTATTAATTAAAAACTATTTGTTAATTATTTAAAATGCACTAAAATACAAGAAAATATAAAATAAAGCTAGAAAAGTGAAATTATGACTTAGAAAAATCTAAAATATTAGAAAACTAATTTTAAAACTGAAAATATATTTATTACACTTTTTATCTATTTATTATGAATTTAATACTATTTAAAACTAATTAAAATGCTAGAAAATACTATTTAAACTAAGAAAATTATGGAAAAATATTTTTATGCTTTTTATATTTATCTTAATCTATGAAAATTGAAAACTTATTTTTCCAAGATTTTCTGATTTATTTGTATTAAAAGTGATTAAAAGCCTTAAAACCGATTTAAAATAAGAAAAATAGCAAACAAATGATAAAAAAAATATGAAAAATTCAGGAAAAGTCTAAAATAATATTCTAATTCTAAGAAAAATATAAAAACTATGGCTTATGTGGGGAAAATGAAAGCTGTAGTGATAAGCAGTTCTAAATAAGCTACTAAAATAAGCTATAAGCTACAGGAATAAGCCAAATGATCAAATAAGCTAAATTATACTATTTTAAGACTAAATAAACTAATTAACACTACTCTAGATCACTAAATATGCATTAACTAAGAATGAGCTTATGAAAATGCAAAACCAAATCATTACTGGGTCTACTTTAAGCTATTACACGGGCTAAACAAATAAGCTAAAGGGAAAAGCAGATAATGGGTTCTCAAGATCACCTAGCTTACTACACTTGGACCAAAAATCAGTCCCTAATGAGCTTGTGGAGAGCTTATGAAAAGGCTTGAAAACGATTACTCAAGTACTAGATGAGATGGACAAAATTAAAAGCCACTGAAGCTTATCAAATAAGCTATAGAGTGAAAAATAAGCACTATAACCTTGAGACAGCTAGGTGAGCTTCTCAAAAAGCTAAGGTACACAAGTTTAAGCTAGCTAATGAGCTCTTGATGAGCTTATGAACCTAGGTAGCTCAAGCTGTGCACGGGGCATGCTTTTGGAAAAGGGTCTAAAATAAGCAGTTTAATAAGCTAATTACAAATTATTAAAAATAATATTAGGAAGATGAGCAGTTGAATATTGATATACCAAAAGCTCAAATCTTTAAACTTAATATTAAACCCTATATAAAATTATCTATTTTATTCAAAAACTGATATTAAGAAAATTTTGACTTTTCTAATTACTCTATTAGGTTGACTTATATGAACTTAGGATTGATTATACTAACTGATTATGTTGGGTTTTAGGTTCCTTGGATTTGATGAGACAAAATAAATACAAGAATGAAACAAAGGGACTTAAAGTAACAAAGATGAAATCTACAAAAAGATGGAAGGACTTGCTTGCAAAAGAATATTTATTATTTAGTCCTTCGTAGTATTTTGTAAACCCTAATCCTCTAGTATATAAAGAGGACATGGGGTGTAGGTTTTATAATTAAGTCTTCCAATATGTAGACGTCTAAAGGTGTGTGTGTGTCCTAGGCGTATAGTCCTTTGTAAACGCCTAGGTTAGTGATAGTTTTGTTAACCCCCAAGATCAAAGAAGTATTTGATCCCTGTTACATTTAGGTAACACGTTATTAATATAATTGGAGGTGATGGTGAATGAAACCTTGTGTCAATAATATAGTTGTTTGTTTAATTCACAGGTGCATGTTCTTTATCTATGTTATTGTTAAACCCTAAGGCTCAAAACGATCTCAAGGAGTCCTAAAAAACTCCACAATTGGTATCAAATCTTGGGGAGCTCGTTACCTAGGGATTCACAAGGTTTCTTGGCGAAAAAGAATGAAGAAAATCGAAGTTATACAAAGTTCGATTTTTCTGCTGACCTTGTTTAAAAACATGATAACTTTTTAATGAACCGTTGGATCGGGCTAAGATTCGAACTGGAGCTTCTTGGTATATCTATCTTTAATCTCACTGAAGGGATTTTCGATCTGAGCTTCCTATAAAAAGTTATTAGGTGTCAAAGTCTCACTGAAGTAATTGTAGAACACGAAATCTTCGCTGAAAGCACAGTTTTAAAAACGCGATAACTTTTTCGTGAACCGTTGGATCATAACGAAATTTCTGGTGGACGTTCTCTATATATTTAGCTAACTTTTCACCGGAGGGATTGTCAATTGGATCTTTCAGGAAAAAGTTATACTATGTCGAAGTCTGCTGCTGAAGGGTTTTCAGAATTTGAATTTTGGGTTTTCTTGGATATTCAACTTCTTGAATTTGTGTTACTTGTTATAATTCTTGATGGAGGTTGTTTATACATTGTGTGGTGTTTATGATTCATGGTTAAAAGCAGCTTTTCTAGTGTTTTTACGAAACCACTTCTAGTGTTTTCTGAAACCACTTCTGAAACCACTAATAGTGTTTTCTGAAACCACTGATAGTGTTTTCTGAAACTACTTCCGAAACCAGCGATAGTGTTTTACGAAACCACTTCGAAACCACGGATAGTGTTTTCGAAACCACTTATGCAACCACTTCTAGTGTTTTTCGAAACCACTCTAGTGTTTTCTCGAAACCATGCTAGTGTTATCTCAATTCCATCTGGTGTTTCTTGCGTTATTTGTTTCTCTTGATGAGGTTTTGGAATTGATGGGAAGTTGTACACGTTTTTGGTACTGAGATTTTTGGTGACACACACATGGTTTATTGGTTCGCACACACAAGAAGATTGGTATTTATTCTTAAAGGTTTTAAAAAGCTCGTTTTTGAATTATTTGAAGAATTGATTACGAAGAAGGTTAAATATCATTTATTTGATGTTGTAGTTGAGTTTCACATGTTTGTATTCTTATCATATCTCAAAGTGGGTGTTACACTTTGGAGATAACTTGTTCGTGCTTAAAGGATGTTGACGAAGACTTGCAAAATCTAGTTTTCATAGGTCAAGGGGTGGATGGATGAAGACCTAGTTAACTATCACTTAAAGGAGTTACATTGTAGTGCTCAGTGTCTCATTGAAGATGAGGATTTTGTCAAGAGATTGCGGTCTACTTATATGGTGTTAGTATAAGTTTGGAGTCACGTGGATATTACAAGACATAAGACACAAGTTTGGGTTATTTTACTTCTTCATCAAATTCGTTATACTTGGTTTTCTTCACAAGTGATCATTAAATAGAGCTTACTGATTTGAAGAATCATTTTCATGCACCACTCAATGGGAAGTTTCTAATGTTTACATTCTCTATTTGTTGATAACAAAAAGGGGAAGAGATATTGGAGTGCGATGGCATGGATTAAGGGGAAGACAAAGGAAGACAAGTATGTTTCATTCATGGAGATGTTTACATCTCAACTTCTGCTACTTCGTCTAGGGAAGTTCGTACACGACTTTGTTTGTTTTGTCATCATCAAATAGGGGAAGATTGTTGGGTTTTAGGTTCCTTGGATTTGATGAGACAAAATAAATACAAGAATGAAACAAAGGGACTTAAAGTGACAAAGATGAAATCTACAAAAAGATGGAAGGACTTGCTTGCAAAAGAATATTTATTATTTAGTCCTTCGTAGTATTTTGTAAACCCTAATCCTCTAGTATATAAAGAGGACATGGGGTGTAGGTTTTATAATTAAGTCTTCCAATATGTAGACGTCTAAAGGTGTGTGTGTGTCCTAGGCGTATAGTCCTTTGTAAACGCCTAGGTTAGTGATAGTTTTGTTAACCCCCAAGATCAAAGAAGTCTTTGATCCCTGTTACATTTAGGTAACATGTTATTAATATAATTGGAGGTGATGGTGAATGAAACCTTGTGTTAATAACATAGTTGTTTGTTTAATTCCACTGTGCATGTTCTTTATCTATGTTATTGTTAAACCCTAAGGCTCAAAACGATCTCAAGGAGTCCTAACAAACTCCATAGATTATTATGTTATAAGGTTAAGTAAGACTAGTTTGATCTATATTAACAACTTATAAACATAAATACATGATCATGAAACATGAAATTCCAACAGTTAATGACAAAGACATGATCAAAGGTATTTTTGACTTTTTACTAAATAAGGACTGGTTTTAATGGTGACTTTGAGTTATTAGGAACTAATATGATATGAGACAAGCACAAGCAATAACACAAACAACCTATAACACAGTTAAACTAACAAATCCAAACACTTTTAATGAGACCTGTTATGAAACTTTTAGTACCAAAACAGATTTTTAAGCTAAGAAACCTAGTAATTAACTTATATTAACCATATTAAGACATAATTATACTAAAATTAACAGACTTTAAGCACTTATACTATGTAATGGAAATTATGAAAAATTGCTTACAAATTGAGATTCAAGTGGAAACTGAGAACCAAAGATTGAAACAACTTCCTATAGCTTCCCAAGAAGCTCAAAAACCAAGGTCAATCCTGTATTTACCCCTCGGCTTTGATCTTCATTTCCATGGATTTTTTTTATTTTTCACTAATTTATTTGTATTTTTGGTATTTTTCTTTTTATACTAAACCGACTTTTAAATGTTTCTAATAGCTTTAATAAGCTATCTAGGAGCTTATATTGGCTTATGAGTCCAAGAAATCAGCTACAAACAACATTCAAACTATCATGAGATTTTTGAACTTGAAAATTTGCATAAACTGGAAATCAAACTGAAACTTGAAATTGATTCTTTGGAAAAGTTGTACAATACACTTAAATAACTTAAACAAATTACTTGAAAGACTTAAATTACACTAGAATTTAAAAATTAACTAAAACGACATTACCTAAACTAAAATTACACTACTTAGTTTTCTTCTTTGCTTCTCATCCTTTCTTTATAGCTTTTTGAGACTCTATGTACATCCAGAACATTTCCCACCTTGTTTCATCCCTCGGATCATTGAAATTCATCAAAACCATACATGTGGCATTTTGGCGGGAAAAGTCTTTGAGCGGTATTTAGCATTTAATGCTTCTTGGTGTATGTAGAGGTGGAGGGGGTGGGTAAGGTATTGGGGGATAAGGTGAGGTGGAGAGGTGGGGAAAACAGGTGGTGAAACCACACGTTTTGGATTGCAGGTATAGGTGAGGAGGATGAACAGTACCTGGGCGGTTTTATTTTTAAACAATGGGTTGGGTTGTGGACAGGGCTTGGGTTTTATTTTGGGCCTGGTTTTGGATTAATAACAAAGAAGGGTCCATTTGGTTTATTTTAGCACAAGGACCATTCATGTAATATTCTGAAAGTATAGGTTTGAAACTGCTACTATTCCAAAGTTAACACAAGGACTAAACTTGCCAATCTTTAATAGTACAAGGACCATATTTGATAATTTCCCATTTTTAAATATCCAAGGACCTTTTATGACATTTTTCAAACTTGAGGGACTAAAGTTGTAATTTTGTAAATTTTAAACTTTGAAGGGTTTGTTTTGACAACTTTTGAATCCCATGGACCTTAAATGATATTTTGATTTATTTTGATTTTCCAGGGACTATTTTTGAAAACTTTTGAAACTTGGGGACTAAAAGCGCCAATTATGCAAACTTGATATGTTTTCATCGATTTTGGTATTTTTGCATTTAAAACACATAAAACACTTATTTGTGATATTTTTATCATTTTAATGTATTTCGAGTGTTTTCGGATGTTTTGGCATTCTAAGCGGTATAAAATGATGAGTATTTAGACACTCATCAGGGTCAACCGCCGGACCCTTGCTCACCACGGTCCCGTCCCAGTCTGGAAGTTCGAGATACTCTGACATATCAACAACTGAGAAAACAACGAAATTTGTTAGAAACATAAACTAGCAGATCCGGGGAAAACAAACATCAATCCTATGATCAGTGTTGCAAAACAAGGCCTACAAGGCCGATTAATCGCCGATTAGGTGCTACTGGGCCACCAACCTTGCCGATTCGTGTAACTAGGTCAAACAAGTCGGTCAACATCGATCAATGGCGGTCAACGGCGTGCGGTGGTCAAACTTGCCGGAAACTTTCAAATCTTGTCGGAAATACCCAAAACTTGTCTTGAACAAGTTTTAATCAAATATATTTGATGTTTTTATACATTACAAGATGATTTTCAATGAAAGTCTTGTCTAGAATACCCAAATCTCGTAGGAATACCCAAAACTTGCGAAAATGCCAATCCGATTAATCACCGATTAATCCCGCCTTGACCGATTACAGCTCTGGGGTGAATGCGGCCTTGACTACCGATTCACGATTTTTGCAACCTTGCCTATGATGACAAACTAAACAAGTAATTACCATGACCCCGGGCATCTTTTAGAATGGGCTCGAATTCAGGATTCTTGAAAACCGAGGAAAGGTGGCACATCCACAAAAGGCTCCTTTGTCGGTTTACGCCTTAACGGAATAATCTTAGGCTAAGTTTGGCGGCATCCTCTTGAAAAACGGTAGGGAATTATCCGTGATCTTTGAATCCTTATGCCTCCACACCATGGCATAAGGAATGGCTCTCCTATCAATAAAAAAGAACTTCTCCTTCCAATGTTTCAAGCTAGAGAGGATTTAAAGCACTTATAACAACCTTTTCCGTCCGGTTCTCAAAGGAAAACCGGTGTCCTTGCTTACACAACCTAGGTAAAATGCCGAAAGAGTGAAACTCTAGGTTGTATGCCCATTGTAGCATCTTATCTCAAAAGGGTCACCGGTTCAAACCTAGCGGAACTAGTTGGGAAATATGAACCCTAAAATGTCTAATCACATTCAACAAGAAAGAGGAGAAAGGAATCCTAACCCCCTGTCTCTAGCTGCTGAGGATAAATCCCTATCTTATCCTCCGACAGTTGATCCATGGTCATATCATCTGGAGGTAGTACCGGACGTAGATCAATGGGAATGCCATACTCGGCGACTATGTCATCTAACTCTGATTGTTTCAACCTAGAAGTGTAGATGTGCATATCGAATTTAGGAACTACAGTTTGGACAGGTTCCTTGTTTGTTTCCTCCGTCTGTGGGACGAATGCAATTTCTCTAGATGGAATATTTCCCTCGGTTTCGATTTTGGCCATTTCTAAAAGATACCGAACGACAATTTACAAATAATTACAGGAAGAGGGCGAGACAAACCTTTAAAAAAGAATGAAGAAAGCGTCCCAGGAGGAAAGAAAAGCGATCTATGTGTGTGAAGCGTAAAACCAAATGGGGTAAAATGCATATTTATCTCGTAAAACCCTAAGCCCATTGCCAAAGCGTCTCATCATCATTAAAGGGGTGGCGTGAGCTTATACGGGCCGTCCACGATAGGTAGAAGAGGTGAAGTACGTAAGGCCCAACATGTGATCGAGCCCATCGACCAACCCACACTTCGGGTCCAACAACATGACTCACCGGCAGCGATACGAACCTCTTTGGCGGACCAACTAATTATGAGCATTGCATCACCCCTTCCTCCGGTAATACAATACCGGGGACATGTTGGCGTGCGATGTGTCGGACGGACTGACATCCAGAACTCACTAACGGACGGGATGATCCGCCGTCGGTCGGCTAACAACCACCGACCATGTCGGTAGTTTTCACGGATTTCTTACCACGTGGCCTACTAGATAGAGTGGCTATAGACCTACGCGTAATATAGGTCTGCATGTGAATGCGAAACAAGAATAACATATGTATAAGGTTGGGGTAGTATAAATACCCCAACACATTTAATGTTTTGCATGAAGTTTTCACCTACACTTACTCTCACATTTATTACCATATTAATTACTCTCCACTTATTCTCACGCCGGAGCTTGGTCCCGGGACAACACCCGAAGCTAACGCGTGTCTGTGCATTGTGCAGGAAGAATCCAATCCTTTCAGCCGGACAGCAGGAATTTGCTTCAACACCTAACGTGCTCATTTAGTTATTGCAATGTTAACGTGCTTATTATTGAAGGTATACAAACTTACAAATACGCATGTCAAAGTAGATAAGCACTTAAACTCACAAACTTTCTCCGCACTCACTTACTACACATATAAATACTCACATAAAAATTAGCATTATTATACATTGTCGCCGCTATAAACGGGTATCGTTTATTCTATACTACTTTATAATGTATTTGAGATATTCCTAAAATGGAAGGCTTAAAGTTTAAAGCAACACATTTTATAATAATGTAAAATGAAGTTACATATGAAGTATTAAATGTCTTAAAAAATGTAGACTTGTAACAGTCCTCCAATAAATACCTAATAAATGTTATTTTTAAAACACTTCTACAATGACAAATACATGTTATTATACATATTGTCAAAGCTAATAAAAAAACACAAAGCTTAATACTCATCCGTTTCAAAATTATTATCAGAAGACAAAAATCACAAATTTTAATAAAAGTGGGACTAACATAATACCAAATTCCTTTTTTTTTACTAAAAATAGAAAGTAGACAATTAATTTGAAACATTTATAAAAAAAGATATAGACAATAAATATGAGACTAGATGGAGAAAATGCAGAAATCGTCCCTGTGGTTTTGCCAGATTAGATTCGTCCTCGCAATTTCGAAATCAGCTGGCCTCCTGTGAGGAAAAGTTGAGTTCATTTTCGTCTCTGGCCAAATTGAAATGACTGAAATACCCTTGTCTTCATCCCCTTTAACTTCTGAGGGGACGAAATCGCAATTTGAACAAATCACGGGGACCACTTATTTTTTCGAAAATAATTTTTTCGAAAATAATTTTATCGGGTTTTCATCGTTTTTGTCCGCTTTTTCATTCATTTTTAGATTATTGTCCGTTTTTTATCCATTTTTCTTACGTTTTGTCTATTTTTATTCGTTTTGCCCGTTTTTGTCCCTTTTTTTTTCCATTTTTGTCTGTGTTTATTTCATTTTGTCTATTTTTCTTACGTTTTCGTTTGTTTTTGTAATATTTTATCATTTTAAAAAAAAAATTCAAAAAGAAAAAAAAATTGAAAAATTTTGAAAAAAAAAAAATTTCCAAAAAAAAGTAAAATTTTTTCCAAAATTTGGATTTTTTTTTTCAAATTTGCGTTAAAATTCTAATTTTTTTTTAAATTTTTTCAAATTTTTTTTCAAAATGATGAAATATTACAAAAACAAACAAAAACGTAAAAAAAATTCAAAAAGTAAAAAATTTTGAAAAATTTGAAAAAAATTTCAAAAAGTATAATTTTTTTGCAAATTTGGAATTTTTATTTCAAATTTGCCAAAAAATTCTACCTTTTTTTTGGAATTTTTTTTTTTCTTTTGATTTTTTTCAAAATGATGAAATATTACAAAACAAACAAAAAGCGTAAGAAAAATAGACAAAATGAAGAAACACAGACAAAATGGAAAAAAGGGACAAAACGGATAAAAGCGGGCAAAAGCGAATAAAAATAGACAAAAACGTAAGAAAAAGGATAAAAAGCGGACAATAATCTAAAAATGTAGACGAAAACAGACAAAAGCGGATGGAAAGCGATAAAATTTCGACAAAAATAAATGGTCCCTGTGGTTTGTTCAATTGCAGATTTCGTACCTGTAAAGTTAAAGGGGATGAAGCGAGGTTATTCGATCATTTCAATTTGGCGGGGCGAAAATGAACTCAACTTTTTCTCACAGGGAGGCCGTCTGCACTTTCGAAATTGTAGGGACGAAATCTGCAATCTGGGCAAACCACATGGACCATTTCTGCATTTTACTCTAATTTGTATGAAATGAAGTTGATTCTACATATGATTTCAAAAACCAGACCGATCAACAGGTTCACCGGTTTAAACAATAATCAGACGACTGTCGGAATTGGTAAATACAGATTAATTAGATCGAACCAGATCATTTTCTTCTTGTTTTTCATCTCGTCATTATTATCATGTTAGTTTCTCGACTTTAATCACATTATACCCGCCACGGTTAAAAACCTCACACTCCCCTAAAATCGATAACTTAACGGAAATAAAGTTGTGAGTCAGCGGTTAAAATGAACGGCGAGAACAGCCAACCGTCACCGCCGCCGGAGACAGCAAGTTCACCGGACATAAGTCAAAACAAAGAAGAAGAAGAAGAACAAGTAATGAGTGAGATTCACATAGGGTGCCCACCTAAATTCACTGGACCTTTCATTTCTTACTTCACTTTTTCACTTCCTCATGGTAATTATTATTTTCATTTCAATGTAATTTGATTACCTTAATAATAATACTAACGAGTAATATCATTTCAATTATATTTCGTTTTTTAAGAATATATATATATATATAATTGGTTTTAGTTTAGATAAAGGGAAATGATTTGCACACTCCAATTAATTGTATTTGACATTTATACCCTCACATGAGTGAAAGTGTAAGGGTAACTGTGAGGATATAAATGTCCAAACACAATTAATTAGAGTGTCCCAATCATTTTATGAAATGTGCAAAGCACCACCCTTAGATAAATGGTTAAAACTTCATTTTTATGATAAATAAATCCCTACTCGAGTGCAAGTATAAAGATTCTACATAGGTAGGTACATATATAATAATGAGTATATATTTCTTAAGCTTGTTTAGCCTCGTGAGCTTAATCAAGCTTTGGGGATGAAGCTCATGCTTGAGCTCGTTTATTACTGTGTTTGGCGCAAGGCGTGTAAGGGCTTAAGCTTATAAAATAAGTTTTGTTTGTCACACATGCTTATGGAACGTGTTATAATCATAAGCCTATATAAGCCCAAGCCAATCGAAATGAGCTTATAGGGGCTTATAGTTAAACCAACTGACTAGCTCAGTTGTCCACCTGAGCTCCTTAGTCTGGATGGCAAGGGAGGGTGAGTGACTCACCTTGCCTCCAAGTGACTCGTGACTCCCTTGTCCATGGTGCACACTCACGTGCTAGTCACACACCCCAAGACAAGTTAAGGTGAACGACTCACCTTAAAGTTTAGTAATTATTTATTTGGTTTGTAAGTGTATGCGGGGTATTTAGTGGGGTATATTTTTATAAAGTGGGTATTTTAATGAAAGGCGATGGTAAAGTCACCTTGCTCACAAAAAGGTGAGTGAGATTGAGTGGAAGTGAGAGGAGAGAGAAAGCTGAGGTGGCGCTGAGGTGTAAGGTGAGTGGCTCACCACCTTGCCATCCAGCCTTATGGAGCTTGGTGGAGGTTTTGCCCAGGGTTCGCGTCTCGCAAGAGACAAATAATTCAAGTTTTCCTTCTAGTGCGAAGTCGTGAGTTCCAGGGGTTTCCCTTCGCTGGTCTCTCCTAATGGTTCGGGTCTCAGGGCCTGCTCGTTTGGATGGTTTAACTCGGGGGTCGGATTTCAAGTGTTGTGCCGTTCTAAAAAAAATAAGAAAAAAAAGGGCTTATAGTTGGTCAAGTCACTTAAATATACTTCAAAATATAGTGGATTATCACGTAAAAGCTGAAAATATTATGAATTTAGTTTGATGTATTTTTATGCGAGATTTTACATTAATAACCTTCAACTCCAATTAATTCTCCAAACAACTTTACAAAAATATAAGCTCGAGCTTCCGGCTTATAATATAAGCTCCAGCCCTAACTTCGGCCCATTTCGCCAAACAAAACCTAGGCTCGCGCTCGTTTATTTAATTTAAGCTTGTTTGTATAGAGATTCTATATAGGTAGGTACATATGAAATAATTATACAAAGTATATATCTTAAAAAATTACAACCCTCGTGTACATAGGGCTTATTGAAATGTGCTTATGTTACACGAAAATAAGCAAATAAGCAGAAGCCGTTATTTTATCCAAACACTCCCCACTGCTTCTGAAGAATACAGGCTACGCTTACAACTTCCTGAATATTGCGGGTTTTCAAGTCATAGATAAATGTTTGCATATACTAGTTTAAACTGAATTTTGTTTATCTGATTATTTAAGGGTTATTTTACGCCCAAATCATTGAATAATCGGTACATAATTAATATTTGCTTCAGCCCCGTGTTGGATACAGTTAAGTATCTTATTCGGATTATTACATTTTCACTTATACATTTTCAGAACGCAATGCTAAACACTAATTCGTGAAGTTAAACTAATCAGTAAAATATGAGTGAAGTTGATATACTCGGATCTATCTGATAAACTTTAATGTTAATGGAATGTAGACGTTGAGTACAATGGAAGCAAATATGAACATCAAGTCCTCGATGATTCAAAACGCAATCCGGAAGTTAGTTTGGACGATGATGGTGATCTTGCTTTACCTAGGCGCAGCAGTGAGTTGTGCTTAACTTACCGTGTTATATATGTTTTTGTTGTTTTATTCTTTACTTTAGTAATTCATGTCTCTTGGATTAGACGGCACAATAAACTAAGCGAAGAATCAAGTTATCTTTGCCATTTTCTGTACCCTGAAGCAACTATAGTTTATAAATAATTCATCTTGTTTGCAGAACGTTCAAAGAACAACTTTGTTGTGGCTATGCAGCATAATATCACCTCATCGATTCCAAAGGTTGGTTTACAGGTAATGACTGTTTCTGTCGGATATATTTTCACTTCATATTACTTGTAATAGCTGCATGGTTCGGAACTCTGGTTGTCTGAGCCACATATGTCTGTGTACTTGTGCAACAAAAAAAATCTGGATGTAATATTCTCTAAATGCATAAATATATGTTTGTTTCGATATATATCTCATATAGTTGCAAGAAACTTGTATTTATTTCGCGTGCTAATATTGTTGTTTGCTTATTAGGTTTGGAGAGCTGAACTGGTACTCTCTGATTTTGTTTTGCATAAGATGTTTACTTCATCTGAGTTTGATGGGATTGTGGCCTTAGAACTTGGTGCTGGTACAGGTAATCTTGTCATCTTGATACATATTAAGTATATGTTTTTTTATTTTTTTTACCAGTGCCCTGCTAAACACAAAGCAATCGGTTAAATGCTAAACACAAGTCTCGCAGAAAATGTAAATGTTTGTATATGTTCAATATGAACTTAATGCTCCTAGTGCCACTAACATCAATGTAGATAACTAGAGTGGCAACATGGGCAGGATGGGCGCATTGCATACTAGCTCAAAACGGTTAAACGGGTAATTTTTGGTACGGGCTTGTATTGGGTTAACCCGAAATACTTTGGCCAAAGAAATTACCTCTTTATATAATTTTTATATAATGTCATTCCATATTTCCATTAGTATTCTTATTATTTGAATAAAATGATTTAGGAGGTCTTATGCACAAGCATAACACTTTGGCCGTCTTTTGACTCATTTGACCCGTTTCCTCTTAAGGTAAATTTTTTATTTGATTAGTTGGAGATTAGACATAAACCTAACATAGCCGTTCATCAGTAAATGGGTCCAAATTGTTATGTATAAGGATAACTAAGATAATAAAATAATCTTGTTCTTTTACTTGTGTTATTATTAGTCTAATAAACTATTGGGATATTAACTAATAAAACTGCTTCTGGGCCATAAGGAACTAGCACCTAAGAGAGCCTGGTGTACGAAATTGTCTTAATTTGATACATTGGGGCTTACGTGACAGGATGCCATTTTATCTTTACCAGGCTTGGTTGGTATGCTGCTTGCCCGTGTTGCTAAAACAGTCTTTCTAACAGGTACTCATGAATACACAGATAGACTTATTCTCATTGGGATGATGAACATTGGAAATTACTTGATTTTCCTTTCAGTTGTGTGTTCTTAATAATTCTATTGGTGTTATTTTTTAGATCATGGGTTCGAGATACTTGAAAATTGTTCTAGCAATGTTCATCTCAATTCTGCATTGATAACTTCTAAAGCTTCGGTTAATGTACGGGAACTTGATTGGAAGGCTTCATGGCCACCTCAGCAAAGCAATTATCCATCTCATCACAGGTGATAACACTGTCATATATACCTGATAACCCGCACCTTCTTTTGCTAACCGGTAGAGTAGTAGAGGTGTCAAATGGATGGGTTAGGCGATCGATGGGTCAAAATGCGTCGGGTTGGGCCAGCAGTCACTTTTTTGTCTTCGTTTCATAAATTTTACAAATATATGCTGTTAAAAGATTTATCATCTGCTTAGTTAAAGCTGGTTGGGCCTGCCTGCAAACACTGTTTTGGTAAAAATGGGACGGGGTGTTTGGGATTGCTTATCTAAAGCTGATCAGCAGTTTTTAGTGTTTGTATAAAAGTTACTTATCTGCTTATTATGCAATTTAAGAGGGTGTCTGGATTGCTTTTATGAATTTTGCGTGACTTTTGCGGTTTTGCCCCAGTTTGACCCCTTTCCATTTTTTAGAATTACCCATTCAAGGCAGTGTTACCAAATCGACCAATTTATCTATAAACGAGTCGAAATTATCACCTCTTCTCACCAGTGGTTTTGTGTCGACATGCTATTGTAATCTAGTTATGCGTGGAATCTATCAGAACTTGAAGAACTTGAGAGGGCATCTTTGCTGGTAGCCGCTGATGTAATCTACAGTGATGACCTCACGGATGCATTATTCACTACTCTAGAAAGATTGATGCCACGCGGTTTAGAAAAGGTATGATCTATAATAATGCAATGTTTGTAGAGGTGGCGACATCAACCTGTTATTTAACGGGTTGATTTCGGCTATGTTTGCATAAGAATGATTTTAACTTTCACACCATTGCTTTTAAATACAGCAGCTGATCATGTGTTCGTATTTCAGGTGTTATATTTGGCCTTAGAAAAACGTTACAACTTCAGTGTTGACGATCTTGATGTCGTTGCAAATGGGTATTCACGTTTTCGAAGTTACGTGAGAGATGAAAACGGTAAGATCCTCTCCTCTTATAAGTAATCGTATTTTGGGCAGGTTAGACGGGTTGGGTAAAGGTCAAATGGGTTCGGGTCAAAATGTGTTTAGCCGGCTTGTAACATATTTTCTCTCCGTTTTTTTTCGTTTTCTAAATGATTAATTGGGAACAATAATAAATGACGCAGAACACGACAATATTTCAAATGGATCTTCATGTGCCTTTATTGGCACACGGATTGATCTTACAAATATTCCTCAGTATGCAAATGATTACATTCGAGGAGAGGACGTAGAGCTATGGCAAATCAAGTATGCAAGAGAAGAAGAGAACCCATAATTTGGGACTGCGTTTTTTAAGTAGGTTTCCATGTATCTGCCCTTTTTAATCGCAGTTTTGAGTATTTGGATGAAATGATGGGTTTAGGAGCAAACTGATTAGTTCTGCACTTTTCGATCACAAGTCTTGTAAGACCTTTTTAAGGTAAAAACAAGATCAATATATGGTGGAATTATCTTCTCCTTAAAAATGGAGTCTTTTTTATTCAGTAATCAAAATTTTATTCAGTATTATTAAATGGGTTTATGTCTGTATGAGTTTTAAACTTTGACTACTGTAAATTTTTCTCCTAACTATAACAATCTCTAATCAGTTTTTTTTTTTTTTTTTTTTTTTTTTTTCCTAAACTGCATAAAACTTTGACAATTGTAGCATTTTTGTTGTAACAAACATACCATTTTAGTCTTTGTTGGAACTTTGACCATATGATTAGTGTTTAAACATACCATTTTAGGCTTGCATGCTCGTGTTTCTAAGTCGGTATGCATTTATGTCTATGCACGTTTGTATATTTTTATTTTATATGCTTTCTTTTATGTCATTGTGTTTTCATCCTCAAACACACCACACATAAAGTCTATTTACTTGCACAGGCACTTGCCGAAGGACGTTTTGTTAGCGGTCCCTTTACTTGTGGGTAAGGGTGTCAGTAGGGATGTAAATGGATCGCTTATGGGTCGGTGTGATTAGGGATGTAAATGGATATGGATATGGTGTGAGAAGGGATGTAAACGAATTGTATATGAATCGGGATGTAAATGGTACTGATATGAAAGCAGTCTCTTTATCCACATTCATATCCATTTATTTTTCATCATTTATATTCATATCAATTTAAAGCTTTTTCATCCATCCATATCCATATCCATTAGATGAGATGCGTTATTGGATATCCATTGAATGTTCACGAAAAAAATGGTTAAAGATAATCTCAAAGTTTAATGCATATTTAGTAATCATTGTTGGCATCAAAACTTGTTATTTATAAGATAAAATTGCAATTTATACCTACATAATCTTAACAAATACAATTATTTCATAGTTTGTAATATAAAAATGTAAATATAATATAAAAAAGAAAGATATGTATATTTTACTTTTAACTTTACTAATATAGTTACTTATTGAGTTATATTTGTTATGTTTATATTACAAATTGTATAAAACATATGATCGTAGTAAATTGACGAAACATCATCCATATTCGATCCACTAATCATCCATATCCATATATGTATTCATTATTAATCAATTTACTTCTATCCATATCCGCTAATAATGAATGGATCGGGTGGATATCCACTGGATCAGATGTCCATTGCCATCTCTAAGTGTGAGAGTCTACATCTCACATCTTCATATCTCGCTCTAACATGATTGACTAATGCTGTTGGTGTGTAAGTTTTTAAATAAAACTTTGACCTAATTCTTTCTATAAACTTTCATTACTCGACAATATAAGACAAATTTAGTCCTTTGATAATCTCTTTAGAATTTTGACCATTTTGGTCTTCTAAAAATATTCTTTGACAATTAAATTTCTATATAAAAATGCTAGTTTTGGGCTAATAACCATCCAACTTTTTGCTAATAATCAGCATTAGAGTTATAAACGAACTAGACGAACACAAACAAATAATTTTTCATGTTCGTTCGTTTAATTATAATCGAACAAATAAATGGATACGAACGTCTAAACGGACAAATTTTCTTGTTCATGTTCGTTTATTAAGAAAATGAGTTGTTCATGTTCGTTCATTAAGACACTAAACGAATGCTAAATGAACATAAACGATCGAACATAGACAAACAAACATAAACTTTATTAAAATATGCACAATATATTGTTTTATATGTGTTATTTAAAAAAAAAACTAACTTTAAAATTATACAATTCAAAGATATGATTTACGAATATAAATAAATAAATGAACATAAATGAGCGTTAACGAACGCATAAACGGATGTTCACGAACATAAATGAACGAACGCGACCTTTATTCATGTTCGTTCATTTAACTAAATGAACGTAAAATATTGTTCATGTTCGTTCATTTAATAAATAAATGAACATAAACGAACTTTCTGTGAAATTCACAGAACTTTCCATCAGCTTTTTCTTCGACTGCGGTGGTTGGGAACAGGTTTGGTGACCTTGCTCTTCTTTGTGCCGATATTTTCCCGAAAGGTTTTCGTGGGTTACGGAAACCCTTTTGCCTTTCTCCGATTCTTGGTTTGTTCCTAAATTCTCTTTTGAAACTTTGTCGATGCTTGACTGTCGTTCGTTCCACTGGTCTTTGCACCCAGGGCCTTCTTCTTTCGCGACTTCCTGCAGCTATTTCTCCTCTTAGGAAGGAGGTGGTTATATTCATTACTTCGCTTATTGACTTTGGGATCATGTCGTGTAACCGCTTGATCAGCTCGGATCGGTGATTGCATGCATGAATCCTGAGACTTTCATAATTTCCAAAGCTCCTTTTATGTCCCTGGTTTCTTCTTTAAACCTTCTAACGAAGTCTTCCGTTAGCTCTCCATCCCTTTTGCTTGATATGATGAAGTTCTACGGGATCTTTGGTGCTCTTCTTTTGCTGGAGGAAGTTAATCAAGACTTCCTATTGACTGTTGACTCTGACGGGAGATCATCGAACCAGACCCTAACGGATCCAGTTAGTGTAGAGTTGAACATGTGGCACCAAGTTGGCATGGCCCATCGCTCTACCTTTGCAGTTTCCTGGAAGATTTTAAGATGATCCTCTGGGTCTCCACTCCCATCGTATGTTTTCACGCTGGTTGGCATTCGTGTTTTCGTTGGCATCTCAAAGTAGTGGATACGTGGAGTGAACGGATCAGTCTCCTTGCAGACCCAGGGTCTAGCTAGGTCGTCGTCGTTGCTATCACGTGGTTTTCGCTTTCTGACTTTGGACCTTCGACATCCGCTTCCGTTCGACCCGTCTCCTGAGCAGTTGCCCTCTTTCCATGATCGAGCTCTTTCAGCTCCGTGCCTTCTGAATCCTGGTCTTAACGGTTGTGATTGAGAGTCTCTGTGGCTGCTCTCCTCTTTTCTTTCAGTAACATGGCGGACTGGCTGCTTGGGGTCTTTGAAGTACACGGAAATACTTTCTTCCTTCTCTCCCAGCCGGTGGAACACACTCTTGCGCAGTCTTTTGAACACCGTCTCCCGTCCGTCTTTTTTCCTTTTAGGTGACCTAGACCGGGTGCGTCTTCGACCGCTACCACTTTGCTTGTTCCGTCGCTTCATTGACTCGAGTTGTTTCCGCAAGTCTCACCTTCCTGTTGGTGTTTCCGACTCATGATGATGCGGGACTTCATGGCAACCAATCTGAAGTCTAACCGCTTTGGCTCTTTCCTCCCGTTTCTGAACTCTCTCAGTCATAATAGGTAAGATCTGGTCGAAGTACTTATCGCAATACTTCCGGACGGCTGCGTCGGACGCAGGCCCCTCAAGATCTGTCGAAATCGTGTGGTTTTCTCTTTCCGCTGTACTACGCAATGTGGACACAAAGGCGGGAGTTGGCTCGGGCCGAGTGCTCATGGCGAGTATTTTCTGGAACGCAGTTGTGTACTGGGTCCCACGGATGGCGCCAACTTGTTAGTACAAAAAGTGTGACGGGTTGTAATGGGTGTGAGTGTAGCTTGCCGGACTGGGCTAACAAGCTACTAATGGGCTGATCTTGTACTAATCCAAGTAGTTTGATTAGTTTCTCTACACAAGAAGAGTAAACCGTTAGCCTTACCGTGGGGACGGACCCCACGATTAGACTCTGGCGTGAGAGTAAGTACACATCCTTGTCAGAGAAAGTAAGAGCATGTGTGTATAATTATGAGAGAGAAAGTTGTGCCTTGTATGGGGATTAGAGCCCCTTTTATAGGCGAGGCTTACCGCTAGGTTTCCTAGTTACTCGCATATAGTGGCTAGTCGCCGGAGCCGGACCCTTTTCGGACAAGGTTCCATATTAATCGCGGATGCGGACACATGATACCTTCAGCGGCCGATGGCTCGGCCTGCTATGTATCTTGCATGCGTCTTTTGGTATGGACTATAGCCAATTTCGTCATTGGGCTTACTGTTGGTCCAGAGTTCATAGTTATTTTATCGTTATTGGGTCGGGGCCCAATATGTGTATAGTGTGTATTGAGCCTGTTGTACATACTATACGTCATCATTCACTGAACGTTCAGTTCGTTTACAACCCTAATCAGCATTTAGTTATTTGGCTAAAAATTAACATTCTACTTTTTGGTTCCCTAACCAACAATTAAACATTGGCATAATTGTCAACTATGCTCCCTTACTTATTTCTTACATAATGAATCTCCAAAAATTTGGATCAACACATTCATCACATCTTACAGAAGAAAAATCATGGGGTGTTCGGAGTTAAAAATAAACGACAAACAGAGGCAAGGTGGGGCCTTAATACAACAGCTGGGTCCCCTGCAAGTTCAAAAAAAGAAAAAGAAAAAAAAAAGAAAAAGAAAAAGATATACGGCTGTGTTAGGTGCAACGGAAAATCATGATCTAGTATCGAAAAGTATATCACTTTGTTTTTGCTTGTTTCAACTGAAGGATGTATCTCAGTTTTTAGCGGCGTGAGATCGAGTTTCCGAGCAATAAAAATCCCACTCTTTCCTATCATGAAATTGGTCGTCATGTTGCATCTTTGCATTTCTTTTGTAGGATGTCAAATGCATTGGCGTATGTTGCAATCAAATTTGTAGAGCTATACCCAAACTTGTAAAACAAAGTCTTCTAATCATACATGATCCCTTTCTAATTAAAATGTCAAAAACAATGTGGCACATTAATAGATTCTCCATTTGAAAGAGCTCGTAAAATATTTGCAGCTTCTTAGTTACATGAAATCAATGACATCTACGACATATATATTTGAGGGATGTAGAAATATCGTTTACCTTTAAAAAAAGCACGTTATCCATAGGTTTCAACTTGAGCTCCCACGACTCCGTCTGTATTTAACAAATATGAGAAAGCTAAATTTACGTGCACATGCCAATAATTTTTGACTCTTTATTACTAAAAAGGTAAAGACAAAGTATCTCATACCGGCGCTGGTAAACTCTTGAAAGGTGGGTAGCAAGTAGAGTCGTTGGATCAGAATTATCTCTAATGCCAATCATAGTTTGCGTTCCTTAAGTTGTGCTCTATCTCAATTGCACCAGCCACTCTTACACCACGTTTGCCTATTGTAGATATGAAGCGCCACCGTTCAAATCTTGAATAAAACAATGCTATTGCGTCAAACATCAGGTTCAAAAAGAGTAAGTGATACAAAAAGATTCAAAAGCTTATAGAAATCCGTCGATGAAATTTCACCTATCCTTTGAAAACTACAAATTGTTTCGTACGCTCAAGTCACCTTCCCGTTTAGACTATCAAAAACCTCAAACCTCAATATTTTATAAAACGTGTTTATATAGATTGCAATGAAATTTTCGAAAGGAAAAGCCTACTTATTTAGGTCTGTATTTCCCTTACTGTGTAAATGAAGTTCATGTAGGAACTCCAAATAGATCAGATTTTAGAGGCCATACCAAAAAAACATCCAAAACTTTAGAGCTCACATCGACGTCAAAATGACATGACAGTCTCGGTTTTTGAGCGGTAAACCCGAATGTCATATGTAAACCCTAACAGGAGTAGCTGCCTACCAACAAATGCGATGTCACACGATATGTAAATAACTAAACCTAATTGTAGTATCTATTGGTTAAAGTACACAAGTGATGGTTGTATGCTCTTATTAAAGCAAGTAACCGGACCGATTGCTTGACTCATTTATACAGGAGATACCTTTAATCTTTGCTTGCGATCTTTGTCCCAGAAGTTAAAGGCAACATCATATCCGGAAGTAGCAAATGTGCCATAAACCTGAACAAAAACAATGTACGGTTAAGTTGTTAAGGGCTTGGCCTTTTGAACATTCAAATATGTTGATTATACCTAATCACTATACTTAGTAGGAGCAACTCATGTTGATCCCGGAGGAAACTTGAATGACAGTTTATCATTCAAAGGCGTCGTCTTTGACTTCCTTGGATATGAATTTTGCCATTTATTTGGACCTCATATCTGAAAGGTGAATAAACAAAATATTGTTAGTCCAGAAGTGCATGTGTCACAAATTAATTTATGCAATCTATAAATTACATCGTAGCATAATATAGAGGTAAGAAGAATATACGGACTGCAGTGAACCTGTAGTCCTTTACAGCACCGCGCGAATTTCTTAAACCTGCACATGTTAAAAGATGTGAAAATATCAGTTCGATGCTTAATTTGGGCCACAAAAGTAGAATATTATTAGTTCTAACAATATGGCTTAAGCGACTACTTTTAGAAGTTTTTCACAATGCCATAAATTTTTAGTAATTAACTGTTCTTTTGGCGACAATCCAACCAAATAAAATGAACGGTGCCCTAATGCCGAAAGAGCTACCTTTTGGATGAAATGAAACGATGCTAACACAAAAATATTTAAGAGGATGAAATGAAACGACGCTAACCCAAAAATATTTAACGGACCGAAAGCGATTTTAATGGACAACGATATCCCAAGAGATATTGATATTTGGTGACAACAACTTTCGAATATTATATACGACCGTCCATCAAGAAATGTTATATATAGATAATTTTTAAGTAAACATATACCGAGACCAAAAAATATTAGCACATATTCATATACCTGAGCATCGTCGACGGACAACCGAATATAGAGTAGCAGGAAAGCAGTTGCGCACGTCCTTGTATATGTGTGGCTGGCATCAACAAACATGTCCATTTTCCAGGTTCTCATAAAATTGTAGTTTCATGTTCAAAGCAACATTTAACACATTATATACGTAGGCAAAAGTTCAATATAGAACCAAAATTTATCATAGATCTAATCAACCAATAATAGCCATTCATTTTTTTATTATGATAAACTTTCACCATTTTAAAAAAAATTAAATATCTCGCAAACCGTTAATCGTTACTGTGATAAAAAATTATACCATCGTGACGAGAATTAAATTATCTTTCTATAGATATGCACTACTATATATTTTAACAACTTTTTTTTTTCAAAATTTCGGTCAACAAAACTCATATATGATTTGTGAAAATCATATATGATTCGATTTTACTGAATCACATATGATTTTGAGAATCATATATGATTGTAAAATCACATATGATTAAGTAAAATCGAATCATACATGATTTTTTAAAATCATATATGATTAGCAAAAATCATATATGATTTTTTGGACGGAATTTTGAGATTTTGAAAAAAATTTTGTCGAAAATATGTAAAAGTGCATATATATAGAAAAGATAATTTAATTCTCACATGATATTTTTATATTTTGAAGATTTACCGTTTGTAAGATATGTTGTTTTAAAAAAAATGTGGAAAATGATTTTGTATTAATTTAGATAAAAAATAGAGAGTTATGATTGGTTCATTTATTCTATGACAAATATTAGTTCTATATTGATCTCAACTCTATATACGTATAGGTAATCTAATACCTCAGTTTAGGTGCCAAGCGATTATCTTGCCTTCCCATGCTTAAGGCACAGAACTTCAGTCAATTTAATTAGGTCCCACAAACATCACCTGCTTATAGGTTACAAAGATTTACCTTAAAAGTTATTAAACTATGCTCCCTGCTTGTCCCTCTTTTATTAAAATTAACACAGAGTAGTCTGTTTATTAGGAAATACCCGAGAATTGGTTAAACTCGAGGTTGAGGGAAACGATCAAATAAAGAGACTACACTCACACAGACGTATGTGAATCAGAAACTTTCGGATTGTGAATGTTGCGGTTCTCCTTCCTCCGAATGCTCTTGATCCATGTCAAAAAATATTTACCGTGAACATTGCGGTTTTCCTTCCTAAGACATATCTTTGTAGTATCCATGATAAATGTTTCTCTTCTTAAACATATAGCGATTGACACTAACTTTTCATGTGACTCATGTGAGTATGTTAATTACTCCTACCATATATCTGTTTCTTGAAATAAAAACGAAATGAAAAAGGTAAAAATGACATCTATTAAAAGTTTACAATTAAAAAATTTTGTTATGTGTTACACACCATGATTAAGGGTATGTTTGCTGGAACCGGAGATTGAGCTCTAGAATATCATGGTTTAATCAATTAATTATTGAAAAATGAAGAAATTTAAAATAAAGTTAAAGTGAGAATATGTTCTTCAAGTTAGTACGGAGTAATAATACCTTTAAATGGTCTAACATTCTTGTTCAAAATGAAATGTAAATAGTCAATAACAGAAACAGACATTTTTGGCTAACATGGATAAAATTAGGTTAGTACTTACCTTATATTTTTGAAGCTGAAGCTGAGACAAAAAGCAGTGCAAGGCTGGCCGGATTTTACATTAATCAAACATTGAAAATTAGTACTAACCGGAAAAACCCAATTGCTCGCCAGAAAAGTTGCGTGTCGATTGACAGAATCGGAGGGTTGTGGGAGATTTGATGAATCTGCTATGCAAATGATAGACACGTGTATTACAGGTGTTTATCGATTGACAGAGTCGGTAACCGAATGAAAGTCGGCACACGTTATCAGATTTTCAGTTGGGCTGAAGACATACGGCCCAAGAAAAAACCCGGCCCGCTACAGAATATTTTATATTCCCGGGCACGTTTCCATAAGTTGGGAGGCACGAATTCATAAGTCCCTCGCCAAATGATTATATATATAATGTTATTGTTAAAAGTAATCAAGTACGTAGTAGTTTCCAAAGACATTAGAAGTAACAATATATAACTACTAGAAGTGAACACACATGACCAGTATAGGCCAATTTTATTGAATACATAATCTGAAGGGGAAACCATGCATGCATGCATGCATGCAATACAACCTTAAGGAAATGTGATTGCAATAATCACGGTGCAGTTAATCAGTTGAACCGACAGGAACCAACTTGATCTCGATCCCTGAGACAGTTAGATCTTCGCAACCTGCCCTTGCCACCAAAGCCACCAACGCATACTCTTCGTCTTCAGTTAGTGTGTCCTCCAAAAGCTCATTTAAACCGAACCTCGCTGCACTTGGCATCAACATTCCACCTTGGTTGCCACCGTGTGGAACCTGTGAAAAAGAACCAGCAAACTCAGGATCACATGGTGTTGGCAGCTCCGACGCCTTGGTATCTTCTTTAACGTTATCATTCACAAACACGTCGAATTTCACAAACTTGTTGCTGTTGAATTGTATCCCATTTATACACAAAATCTCATTCGCCTTTGCCTTATCCTCGGGACTTCTGTTTTTAGCTGGCCTCTTCACACGAACCTTAAGAAGTGACTCCACACGCTCTGGGGTCTCAAAGGCTCCATCTACTATTTTTACCTCTTCAATAACAGCGCTCAATAAATCTTTGGACTTCTCCTTACGTTGGGCTGGTCGACTGTTCTTCCAAGGGGTCGGTGAGTATTCAAAATTGTATTTGAGCTTATCCATGTTGACAGAGTCTTTGTTATAGACACGTACAAGATTCTCATTCTCGTCATAGAACACATATGATGCATTTAACCAGTCAGCCGAGGTCGGTTCTGAAGCAATGCGTGAATCCTTCCACAGTTTCCACAAACGGTCGACGTTTGCATGGTGAAGGTAAAACAAAGGGTCATATCCCGAAGAGTAGAAGCTGCCCATGTCCTCTCCATTACTATAACTTCTTGGTTGACCTACCCATACGTGTACAGCAGTGTGAGAATTGCCTTCCACAGACCCGGCTGATCGGTTATCAGTCGGATCCATGCCAGCCGTGTATTTTCCTCCGTAGAAGCTTACGGTATCGGATGCATTAGTTATCATATCTCTGTACACCTGACTAAGATTGCAGGCTATCTGTCTTTTACTGTCTAGTGCATCCGCATTAAAATTTTCGTTGCCATTGAAAAACAGATCTACTACTTTTGGTGGGAGATGACTCGGGTTCCGCTTTTCGTCATAGAGAGGATTTGGTTTTCTGGAACCATCTATTGCATCTACAAACATTCGAGGAATTGTCATTCCTTCTGGATTGTCCCAGTTCCAGTAAGGTAGCGCGAAATCGTCATCCCCACTGTACTTTCTGAGAATTCTTTCATAGAAATAAAGGTACCAACGATGGAATGGAAAGAAGAGCCACGAGTTATGAACCTCGATTTTGATATCGGGGAAACCGCTAGCGACTTCAGTGTAACCACCGTTACAATAAGCACAATGAATTTTAGCTTGGCTCACGAAACTGTGCGGGTGGTTATCTGGGAGATTCCGAATGGCTTCAATGGCTTTCTTGTAGCTCTTCTTTTGCTTATCCGTCCCTTTATGTGCTGGCCATCGCTCCCTTGTCTTTTCAAATTTACGTGGAAACTTAAATGGTTGGATCGTCTTCCTGAGGTTAGGAGGGCAGCATTCCAATGTCCTTTCAGGTGGCAGAACAATTCTGTCTACCTCTCCCGATGCCTTCTGGCATGAGGACGTGATATCAGGAGTCGTTATGGGAAGAGCCAATGCTGAAGGCAACGAAGCGACGTTTGCAGTGGTATAGAGTCCACCAAGCCCCACGAGGAGGTTCCGTCGGTCTATATTATTGGGGAGTACAAGGTTTTGTGTTTCGGGTAGTATGAGTCGGTTTTCATTGTCTTCTGCGTTGCATGAGACTCTGAACCCATGGACTTGCTTGGTTCGAGTCTTGAAGGATGGTTGGGTGTTGAAAGGTGTAGTGAAAGTGGTGGAAAGGAGTACTGAAGAGTGCATTATAGTAAAGAAATTAGAGGAGTACGTGTTTGTGAATGCATGTATTGCATGGTCAGTAAACGAGCTCCAATTTATAAGGATTTCATGTGTACAAAGTGGATCAACTTTCTGTTTGTCGCATCTAATCTCGATCACCTGTCAAATGTTTGTCGTTTTAGACTTTTAGAAACGTTTTTTGTGCGTAATTAAAAAAAAAAAAAAAAAAAAATGATATCCATAGAATTGTTCTCTTGTAAGTCGAATTTGGTTTTACTATATTTTTCTCCTAAAACACGTACCTAACTAGTTTTTCTTTCCTAAAACACGTACCTAACTGTTTTTCATATAGAATGCAGTTTCATAATTTAAAGACTAAAATACACGGTTGGTCCCTAAACTTGTCAATCCGCTTCGCGTTGGGACAAACCTGAGCATTATCATCGCCGGAGGTCCAAAACATAGGCTTTATATGCCAAACTCGTCCCTTGACCAATAACGCCGATGTCAACGTCTTATTTATGTTAGTTAGTGGAGGGTATTATAGCCCATACACATTTATACTTCACCTTAGTTAATTCTGAGAAAAGCTACCGTATACCATCTTGATCGTTTCCCTCCTTCGTCACACAACCCTCACACACACTTTAACAATGGCAGACAAGAAGCTTACTTTTACAGATGTAACTGATGAGATGGTAAAATATGTGAATGCAAAATATGGGGATACTTGGTTACAAGAAGATGAAATATCCGATGAAATGTTTGATGATTTATGCAGATTTGCGAAAGAAGCTGAAGTGATGAAAGGTTAGTCGGGTTTTTTGTATTTGTGTGATTGGCATTTTATGGGATGAGCATAAATAACTCTATTTTATTTGACATAAATCCGCGTGTCGAATCTGTCAAAAGAGGGATTATAGCAAGCTAAAGGAATCGGCGATATGATTGAGTATGCCATGGCTACTTATGGGAATAAGTGGGATATAGGAGATGACATTGTTGATGTGATACTTGAAGACTTGTGGGAAAAATATGGGAATAAGGAGTCCGAGAAAGGTAGAGTTAATGTTTGCAAGCTAAGAAAGTTGTAATGGGTGAACTCGATTTCTTTCTCGTTTTGTCTATCTTTCCATATACTAACGTGAAAGGAAATGAAGTTGATGTCATCATTATTTCAGACACATCTGATGATGAGTGTGGGAACATGTCTTCTAAGACCACTACTTTGAAAGGTTCCACTTCCCAAGCTTCCAAGGTTGTACTTGGTCTTGTAGCGGCTGTGGGATGCTCGAGCTCAAATAAGAATGAGTGGTATATGCCTCCCCCTAAGGACCTCAAGTCTCCCGCCATGAATATCAAGTCTCCTATCAAGAAGTTCACTTGTTATTTTTAGTTGTTGATGTAATGAAGATGTATATTTTTTGGCTGATGATGGTTACTGAAAACGATACTTGTTAACATGTATATTTTGCTTGATATGATGTAATTAGGTGGTGGTGTATGTATATTTTTGATTTCTTGTTTTCATTTTGTAGTTTGCAGTTGCTTATGCAGTTTAGGTGGGTGTTTGGGAAAACCTATTTTAACTTATAAGGTCAACAAAAACAAAAATATTAGAGGAACCACACCGAATTGTTAGTATTTAAAATCTCTTTTGTTTGACTTATAAAGCCATGATTCAAATTGTAACCAAAATTCAATTATTATAACAAAAGAAACACACACATATCAGTTAAGCTACATTTAGACTAAAAGACAACATAGCATTTCTTGCTAGGAATTCACTGCGTTAAATGACTAGTAGGTGATCTATTTGGTGCTGGAGTTGCGATTGGTTCAAGTGGTGTTTTCCTTGGCGTTCTCCATTTGGTCTTTCGATTCTGGTGCTTCACGTGGTGTTTGGCTTGGGGCTCTCCACTTGCTATTTCAGCTGTAGGTGGTTCACTTTCTTCTTCATCACTGCCCAACGATGCACCAACACTAGTAGGTGCAGAAATATGTAGACCCATCACATACCCACCATTATCTCCTGTGGTTGTGTTTTCTCTTGTAAAACCATCTCTACCAGTATAAGATGTGTTTCCCCTTATCTCAAGGCACACTGGACAAACATACCACATCAAATCTCTATAAGGAGGACACCTTGCAAAAAAGGTCAATCCAACCCTGTTTTCACTTTCAACCCAACAGTCAATGCATACCATTTGACAACCATTTTCTGCATCCATGGTGATAATATGTTGGTATGATAAAGATTTGATGACTTAAGATGTATTATATAAGTAGATGGGAGTTGTGGTTGTTGAACAAGTAGATAGGAGTAAAGACAACATAAATTCTTAAAATCTAGTCAACTTATAAAGTAAAAAAAAACAAAAACATGTTCAAACATGATATTGTCGAAATTACAAATGGCTAGAAGAGTAGAAGCCTACAACCTTCGAACACCAGCTCAACATCTTTTATCCGGCACATATCGATGTCTTGGATATAACTCCTTCACGAGACACTCCATAGTAAGTCAGCCTCGGACTCTGCATCTTCAAGCCAATTTTTCCTCTCCCTTTCCTCATCAATTCTTTTGTACATTCTATCCTCTTCCAAAAACTGCTGGAATGCTTCTTCATCCAACCTTGATCGCTTCTTCATCTTCCTCCAAAATTGTGTGTTCTTCTTCTTGCTCATAAAGAGCTTCAAGAAACTCTTGTTCCATAGTCTTCCTTATATCGTCTTCATCCATCCACTGCAAAAGTAATACATTTGCACATCAAGTAGAATGTAAACACACAAGAACACTCGTTATGCAAATGACAATTAAATGAATACCTGTTGCCTTTTGCCATCACAATGCCTTTTTCTATCTCGAACCTTTGTTTCCTTTGTTGGTTTTGGTACTTGATCCTTGTGACAGCTAGACTTATTATGTCCAATAGTTTGACAATTGGAGCATTTAATCGTTCTGAGCTCTAGATTTACCCATTTTGCCTTAATTTCACTTAATTGAGGCTTTATGTTTATGAATTCAAATTTGGGGTAAAATGTGAGAATAAAGTGCTTCATATAACTTAATGCAAATGTGAGGACATGATAGGGGACTAAAACCTTAGTCTCCTATACTCTTAAACTGTTTAAGCAAGGACCATAGTTCTACCAAAACCCAATACAACAATTAACAACAAAATTAACAAATTATAACACTAGAACATAACATATAGATTCATTAATTTCATATTAAACATTAAATGTTAAGTACATGTTTTTCCACAAAAAAAATGAAAACATAACCACTTCATTTCCCTTCTCAACACTTTGTCTTCCTAAGATCATCAAGGAAGTTGTTCCTATCACACACCTGTGAGTGTGTCTGACAGATCATCCTCCTTATCTCCAACGCCTTCAAGACATTAGCCTTTTGCTTGTTACGAAGATCCTCAAGAAACTTGTAGTTCATCACGTAGTTGAAAGCCTTCGAGCTCAGAGATGTATTCTTGGGTTTCCTTCATACCAAGAATCAAGTCAGCCAAAGTGTTTTGGAGGCCATTAGCAATTTTGATGTCCTTATCATTTTCTCTCTGATAAAAGAGAGAAATCGAGTCAAACATGTACTCGGACTTGAAGCTTTGGCGAGTTCTTGAAGAAGTGGGAAGTCAGCCATTGGGAGGTTGTTGAGATTTTGTTAGGATATGTTTTTTTTTGATTGTTGGTATGCAAATGGTATAGGTTATTAACCCATAAATACCAAAACCAACGGGACGTTCCAAATTAAGGGACTAATTGTGAAGTTAGTAAAAAGAGAAATAGTCAAGTTTGTGTGAGAAAAATACGGGAATTTTAAGTGCAAAAAACGGCTAATTGACCAAATTCAGGGACCAAGTGTGATATTTGAAACCTGTTACCCTGCAACTTGACCTTTTACCTTCCTTGATACGCTTATACACAATTAATGTGTTGGGAAACACCAAAACAACCCAACTAAAAAGATCTGAAACAATAAACACTATCATAATAACCCGACCCAATTAACAAAACCCAATCAAAACCAAACCTAACATACATCCACACTCACGTACTGAAACACTCATTTGGTCAAACCCATTCGTAAAAAAACAAAAAAATAATAATGAAAGACAGGGGCATATTCGTCTCAACTTTTAAGGATGTGAAGGAAGAAGAAGAAGGTGAGGTCCTGTTCAGAATCCACTATAATGGGGTTTTTGATTATAGCCCACTCAGGTATAAAGGAGGTTCATTAATTAATCTGTGTGCCTTTAAAAGTGATAGGGATATATTTAGTTCAAGCCTTGATAATGTGTTATCAGAGATTAATGAACAAAAATAGGCGTTGTTTTTCTGTGATCCTAAAGAATCCCTAGAAAATGGTTTGCATTTGATTCATACTGATGTTGATGTTCATACTTTGTTTGCAATGTCTGAAACACATGAGTCAGTTGATATAATCGTTGCCCACAAGCACCAAAAGTTAGAACAATTTTACTTAAAAAACATCAGTTTTGAAGTTGTGGGTTGGGTAGAGCAGGATGCTAACTTTAGAATGCTTAGTCCAACACCTTTTAGGAGTAGACGTCAATGGCAGGGGATAGATAAGAAAAAAATGCAGGGGAGTGGAACCAAGACACCAACAGTGCAAGGTGGTGTTGTAATCAAAGAGGAAGAAGGGTTTGTAGCTAAAAAGGGAGAAAATTAAAGGAAAAGGAAAAGGAAAGCTGGTTGAGGAAGAGGATGTTTTGCCCAGAAAAAAGGGGAAAGAAGTTTTTCAAGAATTTAATCAAGGTTTAGATGGGAAGGGGAAGGCTAAAATGGTTGAGTTTGCAGGGTTTGATGTTGAGAACTTGCATGGTTTTGATGGGAAGGGGAAGGCTAAAAGGTTGGTGGTCTTTGCCGATGTTTCTAGCGGTGTTAAGACACCCTTTAGAGCAAATAAAAGATTACAAAGCTAGCGTCTAACCTTTGTTAGCCCAAAGGCGACGCTAGGTGATGTTTCGATGATGAATACCATGTCATGTGTTTAATTCCATTAAGGTAATGCTTGATGCAGTACCTAACTTATATGTTTGTTGTTTGTATACTTGTTATTGCGGACAAGGTAGCGAGCATCATCACTTTAGGGTTCATGTTTTGTGGGTTCAACAGTTATGGATATCGATCGAAGTGTAGATCATTTGAAGATTCGCCAGTTGAACGCGTTTTGAAATTGGGCCCAAATTCATCTTTTATATTTTGTGAAATGTCAAGTATAACCATGTATCGACAATGACTCAGTAGTATTAGTTATTTTCCGTTTCATCAAACATTGAACATATAGTTGGATCATATAAGTCAACTAGCTAAGTAGTTGGTAATGTATAAATTTGTTTGTTTTTCACGGGTAAAATTACTCACTCATACATTCTTTACCAGTTGACTTTTATAAAATCATACTTAAGTGGTCAGGTACACTGGTATAATTTGTTCAAACAATAACCCCTTTATGTGTTGGTGGAATAATCTTGGGTTAAAATTAACTAAGGTGAGGTATAAATGTGTATGGACTATAATACCCTCCACTAACTAACAGAAATACGACGTTGACATCGGCGTTATTGGTCAAGGGTCGAGTTTGGCATATAAAGCCCATATTTTGGACCTTCGGCGATGAAAATGCCCATGTTTGTCCCAACGCGAAGCGGATTGACAAGTTTAGGGACCAACCGTGTATTTTAGTCTAATTTAAATATACAATTACTCCTACTTTTGAAAAAGAAAAGGTTTCGGAATAACGTTTCTCGAGTCACATTTGTTCCAATATGATCATATTTTATAACTGAACGAGGATTATATATGCGCGCTTTGCTGCGGAGCCATTTTACGCCAAAATATTTACGTATAAGATTACATTTAAATCGGGTTCTAGTTTTTACACCTAGCATGTTTTAAGCGTATAGAAAATATTACTAAATTTTAAACTTACAAACTATCTTTATCAAAAATTTATCACAATTCAAACTTTTATAAAAATATTATTTTTTTATTCTTTCACCTGTACAATTGATACATACAATTAATCTCAACTTGTTCATCATCTATTAACAACTCAACATAAAATATAATATTATTTCTTTTATATATCAACTAGGCTGAGCATAACAAATCGCAGATCGGGCCAAACCCAAAATTTTCTAAATCTCAGCTTATAACAAATTCATTATAAAAAAATCATTCAAATTCTTAAAACTTCGGATGCCCCTAATCAGCCTAACAACACTTGCCAGTTAATTTTCGTGTAAGCCCAATTTAAGCTTAAACAAAAGATCGCAGCTAAACCACCATTTAAGTCTAATAACACATCAAACCCTAATATCTAGGGACCATATAGAATACCCACTTTTTATCATAACCCTAACTTAACTCAAATGTTGCCTTAATCTTTCTCTCTACCCTTCGCAGCCTCAACACAAATTTCTGTAGTAATCAAAGAACAAACACAAGTCCCACTGGCAGAACGATACGTCTTCAAGGTCTCTTATCAAAGGTCTCATGTAGTTTTTTTGTTGTGGTTTTTGTATCTTGTTTTAGTTTGGTAATAGTAACTGCATGTCATTTGACACAAAACTAGGGGTGGAAACGAGTCGAGCCGCTCGTGAAAAGCTCGAGATCGGATCGGTAAAAAGCTCGAACGAGTCGAGCCTAAACGAGCTCGAGCCTAAGTTTGGGCTCATTTAATAATCGAGCTCGATCTCGAGCTCTATACAAAAAGCTCGAGTAGGCTCGCGAGCCTAAATGAGCCCCAAGAATATATATGTATATATATATATATTCTATACGTCTAAACAAGCTTAAGAGTAGTAAACGAGCTCGAGCCTTATGTAATTAATGAGCCGAGCTCCTTTTGAACTTTGTTTTCTTCAAAACATCATATAACTTAGTCGAGCCCGAGCCGAGCTCGAGCTCAAAATATGAGGCTCGAAAGAAGCTCGAGCCCGAGCTCGAGCTTTATATTCATAAACGAGCCTAGCTCGAGCTCTAGCAGGCTCGGGCTCCGCTCGGCTCGTTTTCACCCTTACACAAAACCAAGATGTAATGTTTTGATGTTGTGGTTTTGTTGGCACATTCAGAGCGTAACATGTGCCACGATTGGCTCAAACATTTGGAGGTCACAAACTGACCGGATCGTGGCTTTCTCTTTCTTTCTTTTGTATACTTTTTATATAATATTGATTTTTTTTGTCTTATACCCTCCGATCGGTTGGATCATTTCACCGACAAACATAGTCTTAGAAACGCATTACGTAGTTATACTATATACTAAAAATGGAGAGAAACACTGTTCCGTTTGTTCACGCCGTTAATGTGTGTCACGTTTTGATTGGTTCTAATACACGTTGTGCCTTATGCCTATTGGCTAAAATGAAAGTGTGAGTGATTTACTACAGTGAAAATACACTGTTAGAAACTATTCCAAACCGTTACTCCACTAACGGTGGTCTCCAACATTAATTCTCTTCTCTCCCACAAATTCCAGAACACTCTCACAAATTCCACACCCACAAATATCAACCATAATCTGCTTCTCTCTTGAATCTTCTACCATTTCTATATTGAAGATTCAAGAAATGAGAGGTGTGCCTTTTCTTCCTGAATCTTCTTCATAGCATTTCTAAGAGAAAAGGGTACTTCCAATTAACTTTTTTTATAAAAAAAATCGTATATTTTATCCATGAGTTTTTGTTTAATTGCAGGTTCGAATTATTTTCAGAGAGCTTCATGGATAAAAAAATAAAGCTTGAAGCGCAAATAGCCACACCTCTTTGATCGGTGAATAGTTTCTTCATATTTTTAAATATCTTCAACTTTGTAATTTTTATGTGCATATATTGAATCTTGGTTGTTTATTGACAATAAAAAAAGGTATGATTTTTTTATTAGATATTTAACAGTCAAATTTGGGTTTCCTTATAATTTGGGGATTTTTATATTGAATCTTGGTTGTTTATTGACAATAAAAAAAGGTATGATTTTTTTTTGCTTGGATATCTAACAGTCAAAGTTAGGGTTTCGTTATAATTAGGGGCTTTTTATATTGAATCTTGGTTGTTTATTGACAATAAAAAAAGGTATGATTTTTGTTTTGTTTATATATTTAACAATCAAAATTAGGGTTTCCTTATAATTTGGGGCTTTTATTAATTCTCATTGGTATGTAGGTTGTCGCTCTATTGGAAGCTAAAGCTTTCATTTTCCCATCAAATATGAAGTATCCTCATTGGTCGGATAATGATTCAAGTGAAAGTGAAGTTTTGTACGAAAAATAATGCTTGCGTTAACTGTGGTGGCAGTATGTTAACAAAATTGCTCACAAGCTTATCAACTATTGGTACTAAAGTTGTTTATTGGCATACGTCGATGATGATGCTATTGCTTTTGTACGTGTATGATAACTGTGGTGGGTGTAACAAATTCGTATCTTGGCGAGGCAGCACACCATCGTGTTTACAGCCACGACGGGTTGGATAAATCTGCAATTGCAAGGTAGATTTGTTGAGCTTGCAGATGGCAGGGAAAACTTGGTTAGTTTGCAGCCATGCCAGGCGTGCAGTAATGATGATGCTATTGCTTTTGTGCATATATGATTTTTCAGCTATAATAAGCTTCCGAACCATGGTGGGTGAAACTGATACGTATCTTGGTGGGGCAGCACGGCTTCGTGTTTGCAACCATGACGGATCAGATACACGTCTCTACAGTTCCGCACTCGCAATTCTGAGACTAACAGTTCCACACTTCTAACCTTTTGTTCTACCAGCTTCATCAAATGAAGCTTTAGTCAGGTTGAAGCCACGGCAGGCGTACGGCGATGATGATGGTATTCGTTTTGTGCGTATATAATTTTTAGCTATAATAACCTACTGAACCATGGTGGGTGAAACCGACCCGTATCTTGGCGGGGCAACACGCCTTCGTATACCCGTCTATACGGTTCCGTACTCGCAATTCTGAGCCTAAGTGTACCACATGTTTTTCCTGCATTTCATGTTAAAAAATCAGTGCTTCTGGGAATGATGTTTCGATGTACTTATTTTATGAAAGATGTGGGAAGAGTCGAACAATAATTAGTTGCTGAAAATTTTTAGTCAAAATTACTTAAAAAAGGTTTTCACTTAATTATGTTTTTAAGAAAGTGAACTTTAAACGATTGAAATAAGCACTTATAAAACAGAATTTGCGCAGTGAAATACGCACTTATTTGAAAAAGTATCAATAAGCACTTATAAGCTGCGTACGCGTAATTATATTTGAACAAAGTAAAAGAGATTGTGCAATGGACAAAAACATTCTGTCAGCCCTTTGGTCCTAAGAAATTACGTTTTAATGAACCTGTTATCAGGGATTCTTCGCTCGGGGTTTTTGTTGGTGCCTGCGCTGCTGTAGACATTCGTGGTGATATGCGTACGTGTAAGTAAATGGTTGTCTTTGTGATATTTATTTGAAATGTGGCTCCACCTATCTTAATTCTCATTTTTTTGTATATGTTGTAGACCTTGATGAGTCCATCCTACAAACTGTGACAACCAATAAATGTTTGGAGAACAGATCCATTCCTCATAATATTAAGTAACTAACACTTTTTATTCTCGCGTTTTATGATCTGTTCCGCATTTTAAAGAGCTACCTATGTCCACGAGTAAGTAATATTCATAACTTTTAAATTTTATGGTTGTTGTATGAGATATGATACATGATAGTAGTTAGCGAATGTTATATATGAGGGGCATTACTTGGTTTGGCTCTAATGAGGTGATTTTATATATTGCAGGCACACACATCAACATAATAAGGGATGGATCAATATACAAAGTTGCCAGATTCGTCTTAAAAGGTAGAATCTTTCAACACATTAATAATATGAATATCTTCTTCAGTATTTGATATTGACTTTTAAAATAACAATAATAAGGTTTTTTTAATTTCTCATTTTATATTTTACCTCCAGATGTTAATAGGTCCTATCAACAGAACATATACAACACATGTTCAATGCTGAAATGAATATGAGGTGTGCGGATCATATAAGGTAAAAATACGTTAATCCATAATGGACGGGTTGGATATATCTGCAATTGCAGGGTAACTTTGCTGAGCTTGCAAATGGCAGGTCAAACTTGGTAAGGTTGCAACCAACGCAAGCATACGTCGATGATGATGATATTGCTTGAATAAGTTGTTGAACCGTGGTGGGTCAAACTGGTCCGTATCTTGGCGGGGCAGCACGGCTTCGTGTTTGCTGCCATTACGGATCAGATACCCGTCTATAAGGTTTCACACTCGCAATTCTGAGCCTAAGAGTACCGCACTTCGAAGCTTTTGTTTCACCAGGTTCATGAAGCGAACGTGTGATCAGTGTGTGTGTTCATGTAGCCTGTCATGGTTGAGTTCAGTGCCGTTCTATAGCTTTAGTTGGTGTGATCAGATTATGGTTGATATTTGTGGGTGTGGAATTTGTGACAGTCTTCTCGAATTTGTGGGAGAGAAGAGAATTTACACTTTCTTTTTTTAACCAGTGAGAACATCACAACAAGCAACCGGTGATGATGATGGTATTGCTTTTGTGCATATATGATTTTTCAACTATAATAAGCTCCGAACCATGGTGGGTGAAACTGGTCCGTATCTTGGTGGGGCAACACGGCTTCATGTTTGCAGCCATGACGTATCATGCACACGTCTATACGGTTCTGCACTCGTAGATCAAACTATATGTCACCGTCTAATTGGAAAAGTGATAATGTTGTTTTTTTTAATTGGGATGGATGGGTTGGATACATCTGCAATTGCAGGGTAGCTTTACTGATCTTGGAGATTGGTATGGCAAACTTGGTGAGGTTGCAGCCACAACAGGCATATGACGATGATGATTATATTGCTTGAATAAGTTGCTGAACCGTGATGGGTCAAACTGGTCCGTATCTTGGCGGGGAAGCACCTTCGTGTTTGCAGCCATGACAGATCAGATACCCGTCTATATGGTTCCGCACTCGCAATTCTGAACCTAAGAGTACCACACTTCGAACCTTTTGTTGTACCAGGTTCATGAAGCGAATGTGTGATCAGCGTGTGTGTTCATGTGGCCTGTTCAGGGGTGAGTTCAGTGACGTTCTGTAGCGGCATGAACAAACGAGACTAACTTTCTCCCCACTTTTAGTATATAGTATAATTTGTGGGTGTGGAATTTTTGACAGTGTTCTGTAATTTGTGGGAGAGAAGAGAATTAATATTGGAGAATACCGTTAGTGGAGTAACGGAGGTGAATATCTATAAACAGTCTATTTTCACTGTAGCATTTGTGACACTTTCTTTTTTTAACCAATGACAACATCACAACAGGCAAATGGCGATGATGATGCTATTGCTTTTGTGCGTATATGATTTCTCAGCTATAATAAGCTTCCGAACCATGGTCGTTGAAACTGATCCGTATCTTGGCGGGGCAGCACGGCTTCGTGTTTGCAGCCATGACAGATCAGACACACGTGTATATGGTTCCGCACTTGCAATTCTGAGCCTAAGAGTATCACACTTTTGTCTAGCATTTGTCTTTTCCGAATGTATGCGTTCCAATATGTGTGTTCAGCGTGTGTGTTCATGAGTAGCTTCAGTGAGTAAATTAGCCGGTATGTTTAATGGGTGAGTTGAGCAGGTGAGTAACTTATTGGGTGTGTTTAATGTCTGCATCCAGCGGGTGGGTTCAGTGAACGTTCAGAAATTACCTATCGACCTTTTCTATGAAATTGCATTTTGCCTTAGATACAACAGGTATGTGTTGATTGTATTTCAGTTTTGAATGTTAAACTATGTTTTTGTACGTTATGAGAGTGACGATATTCTTTTGAGATGCTGGAACTATGCGAGATAGAAAGTGAGGATACGAGGTTGATTAACATTCGCGTTGAAGGTGATTAGAACGTCGGTTTTGTTTATCAGTTTTTTGCGTATGTGTTTATCAATTTTTTTTTATTGTCGTCGGGACATTAAGAAGCTGTAACCTCATTATATAGAGCTTAGTCTAGGTTACAACTTATAAGTTGCAACTGCAATGTCATTTTTATTTGGCTTTTTGGATCCTAACATACATTTTGTTTTATAATTGTTTGTTGCAACTTATAAGTTTTTGATTTTCAGTTCCTCTTATATGCCAATGGACTCATAACAATTACTTAAATCATTCCTAAAAACAAATATTAGTCTCAAAACAAACCTTCAAAATTAGTATTCTTACACAAGATAAAACCAACACCTTTACATATAACAATAATAACCGATAAACATAGAAAAGAATCCAACAACGTTAACAAAGCACTCCCGCAGCTATCCCTGCTCGTTTGAGCTAAATTATAGGAAGTATTTAGGCACATATTTGTTTTCACAAAAAATAAAAGTTTAGGGATAATTTTTCAAGATCAGGTAATTAAACTATAGGGAGCAATTAGGTAAATTTATGTTACATGTTTGGTCCTTAGGAATAGATTTTGTAACGGTCGTTAAAGGACAGGTACTATTTATGTAATTCACATAGAGATGATTTTCGCAACTAAGGGTAGTTTTAAGTGACGACTATGTATATTTATGTTACACGTATGGTCCTTGAGAACAGAATTTTGTTACATTTTTAGTCCTAAGGGACTTATCTTGCAACAAAAGTTATATTTCAGGGACTGTTCATGATTTTCGCAACGAAAGATAGTCTAAAGGGACGGTTTATGTAAAATGTTGTTACATGTTTGGTCCCTGATAACGGATTTCTATTACATCTTTAGTCCTCATGAACCTATTTTGCAATGGCAGTTAAACCTCTTAAATCTTCGGAAGAAGACAAGATATTACTGTTTGGTGAATAGTACAATTTCCATTATCCCTATTTAAGGGGCAATTCCATATATGCCAAACTTAAACATCATAATTTCAAATTTTTCCTATGCACTAAAAACTTGTGTTTTATGTAAATATGAAATTTTGATATTTAGGTTGAGAAAATATGAAATTATCTTTGAGGAGAGTTATTTTACATACCAAACTTTTCTCACATACCAAGGGACTCATCTCCACCATTTATCTAAAAAAAATCAATGGCTGAGATTTAAAAGCATTTTGTTATTTCACTTATTTTTTATAATTTAAATATCTCTTAAACCGTTTATCATTAAGCGAAAATATTTACACCGTCACGACGAGAATTTAATTATCTTTTCGTAGCGGGCACTTTGATATACTTTCGAAAAAAGAAAAAAATTCATTTTTCATGTTTTTCGTCTTTTTCGTTTATTTTCGTTCTTGAAATTTGCATGAAAAATCATATATGATAAAACACTAAATTGAATATCACATGTGATATTAGTGTTAAATCATATATGATATGTAATATCACATGTGATATGATATGTGATTTTACACTAATATCACATATGATATTACATATTATATATGATTTTACACTAATATCAAATTAGTGTTATATCATATATGATTTTTAATCGCAAATTTCAAGCGTAAAAAACGAAAAAACTTTAAAAAAAAAGCGTGAAAAATACGATTTTTTTTAAAGTATATCAAAGTCTTTTATCTATAGAAAGATAATTAAATGCTCATCGCAATGATATATTTTTTTTCGCTCTACGATTAACGGTTTAAAAGATATTAATATTTGAAAAAAAAAGATGAAAGTTGGTTTTTTATATTGTTGTGATTAATCTCATCCATTAGATCAAATAAAAATGAATGGGGGAGATTGATCCCTTGGTATGTAAATAATCTTTTGTCCTCAAATGATCTTATATCATTATCTTTTTTCTTTTATATATAGTATAGATAAAAATGAGTTAATTATATTTTTAGTCCTTGTGGTATGTTGCTTATTTCATTTTCACCCAAATTTTTAAAAAGTATAAGATATTGTCTAAAAATAAAACATATGTAGCGGGTTTGGTCCAAATTTACTAATGGTGTCAATTACTAATCACCATTATATAAAATTACTATAATGTAGACTTAAATTATATAAAATTCACCGGTCATCAATCAAGCAACTAATCAGAGGGTATACACTCTAGACTAGAGTACAAGTTTCTGAACCTTTCGGTTAGGGCAGTGTTTTGGTATATGCATTATTGTGTTAGTTTAGTAATGAATATGTGTCAGTTTTGTTTGATCCCATTTTGTTCCTACCTCGTAATGCATTTATAAAGAGCTAGTGGGACATGGGATAGTGAGATGGTATCTTTTATTGTTTGATCCCATTTTGTTCCTACCTCGTAATGCATTTATAAAGAGCTAGTGGGACATGGGATAGTGAGATGGTATCTTCTATTTGTAAAATGATAAATGTACCTAACTAAAGACGGTTAAAAGGAGACTTAATGCATAAATGAATTATACAGTACTGTTACTGTACAATTCATTAATGCATTATACTGTATAATTCATTTATGTATTAAGTCTCCTTTTAGGCCTCTTTAGTTAGGCCCATGTATCAAAGCTCCTTTTATTTTGTAAGTTCATGGGAATTACTTGATCCAATGTGTTCGGGATTTTGTATCTTGTCTAATTTGTTCTCATTTTTGGTCGGGATTTTGTATCTTGTGTAATTTGTTCTCATTTTTGGTCGGTTAGAGCACAAGGTATGGTAGACATTTAACATGTCAATCGTCGATTTTTTTGTGCCATTTGTGAGCCATCTTACCGTCCAACATGCCAAAGTTGAGCCAAATGAATTTGAGTTAGTGAAATGGCTCAATCCAATGTTTTTTTTTTTTTTTTTTAGTTATTTGTATGTTATTGGATGAAGATGAGATGACGCTGATGCGGCATACAAATAGCGTGTTATTGGATAACACCATACCTAGTGTTCTTATATACACCTTGTGGAAAGTTGGATACCATTTCTTTTGTAATTTGTTTTTATTTGGTATCTTAATATATGTTGCCTTTAAAAAAAAAAGAAAATATATTAGCTACAATAACCAACTCTTTATAATTTTATGTTACAATTTGTGAGTCTTGAGCTATTATTTTTGTGGGTCCATTAATCATTTCTTGTGTAATTTTACTAAATGATTATTGACAATTAGCTATTTTAATTGTACCAAATTAAAACCTTTTAAAAAAATCCGCAACTAATCAAGCATCGAACATATATCTAAGCAACCACAATTGTAACAACAATAACTTGAAATAACACCATATGTTTTCAAGTTATTGCCATTTCAAAAATCACGCCTGATTGATATACCTAGGATCCATATATCCAATGTAATTTAGATGTTTGTTTAAGCTTATATGTGGGCTTATGAGCTTATGTGATTTCAGCTTATATAACAAAAGCTTCAATTTTATGGCTTATTTTAAGATTTATGAGCTTATATAAGCCCATAAATGTCAATATAAGCCACCACCACCCACCACTTCCACCACCACCTACCACCGCCACCCACCATTGCCACCCACCACCACTACTTACCACCACCACCACCACGCACCACCCACTGCCACCACCCACCACCACCTACCACCTACCATTACTACTTACCACCACCACCATCAGTCACCACCAACACTCACCATCACCACCCACTACCACCACCACCGACCGACCATCACCACTTACTACCACCACTATCAATCACCACCACCATCAATCACCACCGCCACCCACTGCCACTACCGCCACCCACCACCACCAACAACCACCACTACCAATCACCACCACCACCACCCACCGCCACATACCACCACCACTACCAATCACTACCACCACGCACCACCGCCACCCACTGCCACCAACGCCACCACCACTATCTACCACTACCAATCACCACCACCACACACCACCGCCACCCCCCACGACCAGCAGCACCAACCACCACCATCCACTACCACCACCTCCATGGTGGTGGTGATTGGTAGTGGTGGTTGTAAGTGGTGGTGGTAGGTGGTGGTGGGTGGCGGTAATGGAAGTGGGTGGTGGTGGTGATTTATGGTGGTAGTGGCAGCGGGTGGTTCATGGTGGTGGTGGTGGTATGTAGTAGTAACGTAGGTTTCGATGATGAGTGGTGGTGGTGGTTGGCGGTGGTGGCAGTGGGTGGCGGTGGTGCGTGGTGGCGTTGATTGGTAGTGGTGGGTGGTAGTGTTGATTGGTAGTTGTGGGTGGTGGTGGTGGTGATTGGTAGTGGTTATGGTAAATGGTGGTGGTAGGTGGTGATGGGTGGTGGTGGTGGGTGGCGGTTGTTAGTACAAAAAGTGTGACGGGTTGTGATGGGTGTGACTGTAGCTTGCCGGAATGGGCTTACAAGCTGCTAATGGGCTGATCTTGTACTAATCCAAGTAGTTTGATTGGTTTCTCTGCACAAGAAGAGTAAACCGTTAGCCTTACCGTGGGGACGGACCCCACGATTAGATTCCGGCGTGAGAGTAAGTACACATCCTTGTCAGAGAAAGTAATAGTATGTGTGGGTAATTATGAGAGAGAAAGTTATACCTTGTATGGGGATTAGAGCCCCTTTTATAGGCGAGGCTTACAACTAGGGTTTCATAGATACTCGCATATAGTGGTTAGTCGCCGGAGTCGGACCCTTGTTGGACAAGGTTCCGTGTCAATCATGGATCTTGGACACGGGATACCTTCGGTGATGGCTCGACATGCCATGTATCTTGCGTGCGTCTTTAGGTATGGACTATAGCCAATTTCGTCATTGGGTTTACTGTTGGTCCAGAGTTTGTAGTTATTTTATCATTATTGGGCCTGGGCCCAGCATATGTATAGTGTGTATTGGGCCTAGTGGGCCCGTTATACGTACTATACGTTATCAAGTCCCCCAGTCTAGTGCGTGCACTGCGTGCGGGTATTGTCGCGTGCGGTGGATGTTATTAAACTTGAGTTGACTAAGCACTTTTCCTTTCCGTGCCTTTTTTGAAATGTCCTTATGATGTTCCTCTTTTTTAAGGACTGCTACGTCATCAAGTCCCCCCAGTCTGGCGAATTTATTGCACACGGATATCTGTCGCGTGCGATGAATATTGTTAGACTTGAAGTTTGACGGAGCCTTTTCTGCTTTTTATCTTTGAAGTGTCTTTATGACATTTCTTGTTTTACATGCTGCATCGTGAACGATTCCTGACCCTTCATTTTCTGGCTGATTGGACCCGGTGGGTCCTGCGTCTTTTTCGCTAGTCTTTGTTTTTTACTCCTTACTAATCACCGTTGGATCGGGTTGTTTTTTTTACACGTTTCCTCCTTTAGGGTTTATCTGGACGCCAACAACCTCCTTGTATAAATACACTTTATTTTTTCTTTGCCCCATTTTTCTTTTACTGTTCTCTATTTGCAAGCGATACTTTTCTTCTTTTCGATCTAATCTTCTTGGGTTGCATCCGTCATCCAGGTTATCTTTCCAGGTTAGGTTCTAACTCCTTTTCTTCTTCCGTTATGGGTACTTTTGCATCTGCTAAGTCTAAACTTTCACAAGGGACGGCTTGATGCGCTTTTGTATTAAATATTCAATTCAGCAATTTGTTCATCGCAATTGCACGATCGATCGGACTATTCAAGATGCACCAGATGGGAAGATTGGTGTATATACCCGCTTTTTTGAATACGCTAATTTCCTTCTTCCTTTATCTATGTTCCTTGTTTCTATCCTTAATTATTATCGCGTCTATATATAGCAGCTTTATGTTATTGGTGTTGCTAAAGTTTCTCAATTTTAGATTCTTTGTTTCGCTCTTGGCATCAAACCCTCGGTTAGGTTATTTAGGTGCTTTTATGTCCAGTCTCAGAAGAATGGCTGGCTTTCTTTTAGTAAACCAGTTGATAACTTTGGCGTTTGCTATACTAAACCTCTTGATTCTCTTAAAAGTTGGAATGACCATTTCTTCTGGGTTGACTCATTTGCTTGTCCTACTATTCATCCTTTATGTGTTGGGAGAAGCGTTCCTAAGGATGCTACTACTAAGGATACTGAGTTTGATGTTGGACATGTTGCTTCCCTTGTTTCCAATGCTTCTCCTTTTCTCAAATTTCCGGAGTCCTTTCATTGCTTGGTTGGGTTAAGTCGTAATTATACTTTGGGTGAAGATTTTACCACGTGTTCTATAATGAAGAAGATCGAGGGGTGGGTGTATGATCACGAGTTTTCTTGACCGGTCTTAATATTTATAGTGTCTCGCTATACCTATGGTCTACCCTAGTGCACTAACGGGCAGTGTACCCGATCGTGTGTACTGTAGTAAATGGTAAAGCAGAATTAGGTCCCAAGAGCTATGTGTGTTGGATTATTACTAAGTCTAATTGTCACAGAATTATAATGGTTTCAATAGGGATTTAATTAATTAAATTACTAATGCAGAATGAAATAAAAGAAGATAAATGGTAAAAGGAAATCAATAGAGGAATAGTGGTGCTAACCTAGTCAATCCTCCTAGCTAGTTATGTCTACGTCTACCTACTTCCAATTACTTCAGGTGGGGTCAAATTCTAGAGGACAACATTTGGTCAATTTGCCCTAACCTATGAGCAAAGATGCCACCACAGGAGAAATGGGAAGCCGTCATAAGTCTGTTGTTTACGGTCCCTAAGCGAAGTCATTAAGTACCGCTACATGCTAGATTCTAAATAGTGAGTGCCCGGCCGTTAGGAACCTAGACACTACACCCCCAATTCTTAAGTTCAACCAAACGATAGGTGATCAGTTGGTCAAATCACACAAGTAGAAAGGGTCGTCAGTTGGTCATATCTCCTAGGCAATTGGCCTCTACCGCCATTCAAAACTACCAAATCAAGGGTGACTACCAAAGAACTATGCATGCATACACTTAGAAATAATTGTACGGAAGTAAAGGTAAACGCAAACAAAACAATTAAGGAATCATAACTAGGCTAGCACCAAAGGGTGCTTAGCCGCTCATATTAATCATGCAAATCAATTCAGTATTCAAAGGTACGAAATACATGAATTGAAAGTAAAAGAAATATAAAACGCTAAAGCTTATCGTAATGGTGTGACTTCTCCCTTGGAAACAGCTCCGAATGCTCCCCTAGACCTGCCTTGAGCTTTTTCCCACGTTCTTAGAGTGTTGTGTTAGGTTATTTAGGTGCTTTTATGTCCAGTCTCAGAAGAATGGCTGGCTTTCTTTTAGTAAACGAGTTGATAACTTTGGCGTTTGCTATACTAAACCTCTTGATTCTCTTAAAAGTTGGAATGACCATTTCTTCTGGGTTGACTCATTTGCTTGTCCTACTATTCATCCTTTATGTGTTGGGAGAAGCGTTCCTAAGGATGCTACTACTAAGGATACTGAGTTTGATGTTGGACATGTTGCTTCCCTTGTTTCCAATGCTTCTCCTTTTCTCAAATTTCCGGAGTCCTTTCATTGCTTGGTTGGGTTAAGTCGTAATTATACTTTGGGTGAAGATTTTTACCCTGTGTTCTATGACGAAGAAGATCAGGGTGGGTGTATGATGCAGGTTTTACTGACCAGGTCTTAATATTTATAGTGTCTCGCTATACCTATGGTCTACACTAGTGCACTAACGGCGTGTACCGTGGTGTGTAGTGTAGTAAATGGTAAAGCCGAGGTCGTCCCAAGAGCTATGTGTGTTGGATTATTACTAAGTCTAATTGTCACAGAATTATAATGGTTTCGATAGGGATTTAATTAATTAAACTACTAATGCAGAATGAAATAAAAGAAGATAAATGGTAAAAGGAAATCAATAGAGGAATAGTGGTGCTAACCTAGTCAATCCTCCTAGCTAGTTATGTCTCCGTCTACCTACTTCCAATTACTTCAGGTGGGGTCAAATTCTAGAGGGCAGGCATTTGGTCAATTTGCCCTAACCTATGAGCAAAGATGCCACCATAGGAGAAATCGGTAGCCGTCATAAGTCTGTTGTTTCGGTCCCCTAGCAAAGTCATTAAGTACCGCTACATGCTAGATTCTAAATAGTGAGTGCGGTAGTTAGGAACTTAGACACTACACCCCGATTCTTAAGTTCAACCAAACGATAGGTGATCAGTTGGTCAAATCACACAAGTAGAAAGGGTCGTCAGTTGGTCATATCTCCTAGGCAATTGGCCTCTACCGCCATTAAAAACTACCAAATCAAGGGTGACTACCAAAGAACTATGCATGCATACACTTAGAAATAATTATACGGAAGTAAAGGTAAACGGAAACAAAACAATTAAGGAATCATAACTAGGCTAGCACCAAAGGGTGCTTAGCGCTCATATAATCATGCAAATCAATTCATTATTCAAAGGTACGAAATACATGAATTGAAAGTAAAAGAAATATAAAACTCTAAAGCTTATCGTAATGGTGTAACTTCTCCCTTGGAAACAACTCAGAATGCTCCCCTAGACACGCCTTGAGCTTTTCCCACGTTCTTAGAGTGTTGTGTGTGGAATGGGATGCTTTTAAATGCTGGAATTCTTGGGGTATTTATAGGCAGTCCGGGTTACTGGCGTAACCAATAGAGGAGTTCGCCGTAACCTTCTATTTCTTCGTAAATGCACTAGATCGCTGGTTACGTGTAACCATATAAATGGTTATGCCGGTAGTCTTCAATAAACTTGGTTCGTCGTAAGTGATGCAGTAGTTCGATTGTAAGAATATCACGGCGTGGAACCTCTTTTGACCTAATGGAGTTCGTCGTAACCTTTGGGAAGATTCTGTTTGTAACCTCTTGATAAGTTGGTATTCTGGGTCACGCAATAGTTACGGCGTAATGTGAGAGAGGAGTTACACCGTAACTTCTTCAAAATAGGCATACTGTGATAAATCTTTAGTAATGTTTCCAGTTCAACGTCTCTTTAGCTCCAATGCTCGTAATTTACCTGAAAGTAGAAAACAATGGAAAACAAGCGTAAATCCATATAAATGATATAAATAACAAGCATTATCGGGGGAAATTGACACTTAATATTCAGGACTATTTGATGTTATCAGTGTACCACATTTATGCTTCTTTATTCTCTAATCATTTTTTTGGTGGCCTAAACCGTGTTTGTTGTTTTCCTACTCTTTGCATCGATGGATTTGCTGTCTTTGGTTCAAATGAAAGATCCTATGAAGCTGAGAGTTGATATTCTTCCTTTGGAAGAGGGTGAGCTTCCGTTGTTGAAACTAACTGAAAGCCGGACCGTTTCTCTTGCCCCTCCGTCTTCTGTTGGGTTGGGGGCTAATGGGAATATGCTTGCTAATTTTGAAGCCGGAGCTTCTAGGTTATGTGATTATTCTGTGGATGTTAATATTGTGCGGCTTGTTACGCTCTGGTGATCTTACGGTGTCACGGTGCTACTCTTGGTACCTTTTCGGTGTCTGCTGGTGATGTAGCTTCAGGTTCTCGAAGAAAGAGGAAGAAAATTTGAACCGATCATGTTTATCCTCGTAAGAAGTTGAGGAGTGACCATGTGGATTCCGGTAGGACTTCTATTGGTGGTAAGTCTTCGGAATCTATTCAGAAGTTGCTGCTCAAAGTACGCGTTCTCTTGAATTTTGTTTGAATGCTTTACCCACTCATTCTTCTTCTTCTCCTTCATTATCAATCACTCCCATTCATGAAGCTGGGACATCTATTGAGTCTGATTTTGGTTTGCTCCGTCTTGGTAGCTCCCCCCTCAGGTTTGTTGTCTTGATTTTTATCTTTTCGTGATGTTTTTATTCCTCTTGCTTTTACCTATTTTTTGTTTGTTGTTTGGCAGTCCTTGCTTGGGTGCATTGTTTCTTGTTGTTATAATGCCATTTCTGTTGAGAGGGAAATGGGTCAAATGAATGTTCCTTCCTCCGTTCCTGGCTGTTTTGATGTTGTTAGCGACGTTCACCCTGTTCTTGACGATTTTTCTGACTTTGACATCTCGGCTAGAGACATCCGTGCTATTGATGATTCGGATTCCAGCTCTTCGTCTGGTGTTCATGTTCCAAAATGGAATGTTGCCAAAAAATCTCTTCTTGATGATGCTGATGAATGCCGTGGCATGGTGGATGAGTTTGCCCCTCCTTGTTATTTTTCCTCCGTTCGTGAGATGGGGTATGATCACTTTCTTGCTGAGTTCAATGTTGCTACAGCACGACTAGTGTGCTTTAGTTCTAAAGTCCGTATGCGATTAGAGTATAATATGGTGGAAAGAAAACTCCTATTATCCCTGTTAGAAAAAGGGATAAGGAGGTCTCTATCCTTAGGGCCAAAGTTGCTAAAGTCGGGTCCTCTGAGTTGGCTACTGCTGAGTTGTCCGCAGTTTCTGTCGCGGAATTTGCTTTGTTGAAGAGTCAAAATTCTTCCCTTGAGTGGGAACGAGATTCTCTTCGTGCTGAGCTTGCTGAGCTCCGATCTTCTTTTGATGAGAAGGATTTTGAGTCCTCTACTTTGAGGGCTGAAGTTGCTGTTCTCAAGTCTCAGAAAGCTAACCTTTCTGGACAAGTATGTATTAATGATTTTTCATCCAGCTTTTCCATTTGCTTATTCTTCCGTTGTCTTTTAACTCTTTGTTTTTATTTGCAGATACGTACTTTGGAGTCCTCATGTTCCGAGCTTCGCAGTCAAATTCCTTCTCTTGATGCTTTGAGGGAAAAGTTTTTCAAGACTCAAGACGCAAAGGTGGCTGCGGTTATGAAAAAGGTTGATTCCACAGTTGCTGATTTGTATGCACTGGCTCGTCACCTTGATGAAGAGTTTTATCCTCGCTTTCTTACTTTTCTATCTAGTCGGCGTTGGTTGTTGACCAATGGTATGAGCCTTGCTGTGTTTAAGTGTTTGAATTCTCCCGAGTATTCTGCAGCAATGATGGAGGTTATCAGCCGTGCCATTGATAAAGGTATGCAAGTTGGGCTAGCAACGGTTATTATTCATGGTAAGGAGAAGAAAGAGCTTGTAGATCTTGCTGCAAATGACCCTTCTGCGGAAGCTCACTATCTTTCCGCCGTGAAGGCCCTTACGGATGTGGAGTTTTCCTTGCTCTCCGTTCTTAAGTTTAGCAAGGATGCTGGTATTGCGGAGATTATGGATTTTCTTCGGGTTGAGGGGCCGTATGCGAGTGCCCCCATGATTGTTGGGTTACAGCCTAATCTTGAACAACTTGTGGTTCCTGTTTATGACAACCATACTAGCACTGTTATTGGCACTAGCTCATTGTGTCGCTCGCTGGAAGTTGTTCAAGAAAGGGTTGATCAATTTAGGAGTCTTCTGTTTTCTTCGACTCTTTATTTGGTGATGTTTATGATTCTTTAGTTGATCCGTTGTCCTAATGTTATGGATGCGGAAGGACAAACTAGCGAAGTGGTTTTGACTTCCGTACTTAATTGCATTACTTGCTTACTTAATCCAATCTCATTGTCTCTGTATGCCACTTTCATGATTATGACGTTGGAGGGTCTAGTGTTATTATTGATATTGTGAAGGATCCACACCCTGAGATGAGCGAAGTTCCTTCCGTCCTGTCTAAGCCTGAAGCTAGCGTGACTGTCTTGGAGCAAAACTAGTTTACTTTTCTTTCTTTTTATGTTTGTAGTCCTTTGAATAATGTACAGCTTTTCCATTCTTGTAATGTTCCATGATAGTTTAGCTATGAAGTTTTGTATACATTTTGCTTTTACACATTTTTTATTTTATTTTAATTATCTGAATATGTGGTAATAGTCTTTGGATAATCTAATGATCGCTTGCAATACCTCTTACGTACCTTGGTGATTATGTTGTTTACCTTTTGGTTATTCGTGATAACTCCTTGTTATTCGAAAATAACATTTTTGGGTTGTGCCCAATTTTGTGCTTGTGCGTCTTATGCACTTAATCAAAATAAAATTATTTGAAAAATAAAACAATGATGGTAGCTAATCTTCACTTTTTTATTGATTTGATATATTTCAAAATAAATTACAAAAATTGTAAATTCGAGTACATTTTTTCCATTGTCAATCGTTTTCACCCTTTTTATTCTGAGTTTTATAACTGCTGAAGCTGTGTTCTTTCCGGAACTTTGTTGATGGCGGACATCTTTTTTGGAGAAGTGCTTCTGCAATTTTGTTTTTCTTCTTTCTTGTGGAAGTTTGCTTTAATGGTTGCCCGTGACGAGTTGTCTTATACATAATAGTTGTAATTTTCTTTCTTGAAGAATTGTACTGGCTGGATGTGCTCTTGCTGACGTTGTCATTATCAGCTGGCTTTCCCTGTGCGGGTATTTTTCCTTTCTCTTCTGAGTTCCGAATCCTCCTTCTTGTCTGCTATCCTTTTCTTGAAGGAGTTCCGGTGGCTTACTTCTTCTTGCCTGGGGCCATTCTCCCACTGCAGGGTTCCACAGGAAGTTCGTTGGGGCTTATTTCTTGAAAGGCTGTGAAGCTCCCCTTGCGTGTTGTTCTTTTCAGTAGCGGGTTTATAATGTTGTATGGTATACAACAAGTTCTATAGGCCTTTCAAGAGGTTTTCCGTCGAATGCGGTAATTTGGAACTTTTAGTGAGGTTGCTTTCCTTCTTGGCATTTTGTTTTATCCCGCGGCTGATCATTTGTACCCTAAACCCAGTCTATCCAACCCGATCTGCCTGGATTAGTAGACGTACGCTTGTTTAGGGGCCGGGTTGTATCAACAAAGGAATGAAGGCATAGTTTTCATCCTCTGTTGTTCGTCGTTCCTAGGGAAGCTTCAGGGCATTCGTTGCAACTTCCTTTGTTGTCCTTCCCTAGGGACCTGATCTTGGCGTACAAGGCGATTTCGGGGTCAAAGGAAACTTCCTTTTTGTCGAGCAAGTTTTTCAACACCCTAGGCAGTGAACCTAATCGTTGTACTGTAGTATTGGGTAAGCCTCGGGTATTGATATCATTCTCTATGGGAATAGGAATGCTAGTAAGAAATTACTACGCTAAGGTTGAGGTTGAGGAAGATTATTTTTTTATCTTTTTTATATATTTTTTTAAGAAACTAAAGGTAAAATCTCGGGGTTTGGATTTGGGGGTTGGCACTTCTACCGATTACTCTAATTATCTAATCTAAGGGGTAGTCTATGTCTTTTTGAAGTGTGCTCGTATGATGATTAAAGATGTGTCTACCTAAATACTATTACTCCCTAGTTATCTTTATTGGTGGTTGAATTGTCACCGCGTTGTTTTTTCTAAGGTCGTAGGGTGTGCTTTTATCCCTAACTCTTTGAGACTACCTTAAGGTTAATGACTACGAAATCTCTAGGATTCATAAACTTAACACTAAGGTTATCTTCGGATGTTAAGCCTACAATTCCACTAGTAACTATAAACTAATGTTCAACGAAGATTAATCAAGCATTAAAAACACAACGATGGCTTCATGCACTCCTAATCCAATTACAATTAAGATACGAGACAACCAATCAATATTTAATAACTAGGTTTCATTGATCTAAGCAAAGACACAAGTAAATTAGTCGGACATGTTAAACATGCAAGCATACACACATTCAATCGAAGACATAATTAAATCAAGGGAATAAATAACTTATCTCGATATAAAATAGGGTATTAGAACCCTAAAATACTGTCCAAACCGGACTACAATCATTTTAGGTTTTTACTCCACAAGTCTACCTCTCAAAAAGTCTGAAAATTGAATTCTATATATAGTTTACAACTGCGGACGGCGCTTTATAGGTGAGACCGGTCGATATATATCATTAGGGTTTCGTCTTGGCCAAGTCATCACCGGGGCGACGTCATGTTGTGGTTGTGAAGCCGTTTGTCTTCAAGCTGTGACGTCGTTTGAATCGGATCTAGGTATGAGAAGAAAAGTCTTATTGGCCTTACTTCTTCAGCCCCGGTCGGTGTAAAAACAATTTCGCTCTGAGTCGTCACAAATATAGGGACGTGATGCCTTTTTTGGGACGCTTGCGTCAGTGTTATTCCATCAGTTTGGGTGTCTTTATCTTGACTTAGCCATTTTATTTTCATATTCCCTCCTTTTCGTCCAAAAATGCATCATTCCAAACATTTTGCTTCCAAGAGACCTAAAAGTGAAAAGGCGAAATTAAGCAAAGCGGATATAAAATTGGGTGATTAAGGGCTTAAATTACCACTTAAAAGTGTACGTTTTAAATCCTTATCAAATATCTCTACACTTGGTATTTGCTTGTCCTCAAGCAAATGTGTTTTTGGCCAATCAATTTATAAGTTAGGGGGCATAAAGCAATGGTTTAACATCATTCATAACAAGTATAAGCCCCGCCATAGTCATTAAAAGCACAAAAATTATATACTAGCACCTCACAAGTTTTGTTTGGATACTCTCATCTCTCGGGTGTATATGAAATATAGCAATTGGAAATGGAAGATAAACACTCATTAACCGGTCATAGTACATAGATTACCATAGGCTTGAGACTAGATCAAACCTCTATCGCTTTGGCGTAATCACCTAGGAACAACTATCTAAGAGGTCTTTTAAAGGGTTGTAACGTTAGGCTTACGGTTAGGGAAACAAAGGGTTTGGTTGGATAGGCGATTTAGTGGTGGCAAGTCAAAAATCTTTATGTTACGAGCATGAGAAGAATGGCGTTGCTAAGCCAAGACTCGACTCTCTAATCTCTAGATAACTTTGAAACAAACAAACATAAATATAAACATAGATGTAGGATGGTAGCCCGTATGTTTTTTTTTTTTTATTTTTTTTTCAACACTCTTTTTTTTCGACTTTTATTTTTTATTTTTTGCATACACTTTTACTCTACCATCCTCTACGATAACATCAAAATATAAGGGATTTATAGGCACATCCCTACACTTGAGTTTTTATTACTCTAACACTAATTTGACCCGAATTGAAAAGATCAAAATACTTGGAGTACATTATTACGTAAATAAAGGGAATTTGAATTTAACGTTCTTTCCCGTCACTCTATAAAATTTAACTTTAACCATGAGTCCCAATCATCCCAAAGCTGTGTACAAAAGATATGACTCGACTTAGCAACCATGCAAGTAACTAGATAATTGAACTAAGGGTTTAGTATGATAACAATAATGCACTAAAAGTGAGTGCATACAAGGTAGGCTAAGGCGATTTGGGTGTACATTTGTGGGTGGATTGTAAACAATGCTCTTCATTGATATTCCGGAAACCGAAACATCACGAGAATGCGAAAAGGATAGGCTCGAGGGTTAACTAGGGGTATCGTGTACTAAAGATGAGTACAAGCATGGGTGTGGGGAATTACTCAACCGATGTGGAAGAAGTAATTATAATACGGGTATCAAACAAGGGTTATCCTAATGCCTCTTATCATTTAGTTATTCCTAACTACACAAGTGTAGTCTCACTAGCGATTTCGCGATGCCTCACAAAACAAGTTCTAGAATATAATATCTTTTGCGATACACTCAAGTATTAAAGATGAATGCTTTAATTCCTATAAATCTAGGGGCGAACCTCACATTTTTGGGGTGGAATTTGAGTGGTAAAGGGTTTTTGTGCTAGTCATATAACTTCCTATCCACGAGACGCTTTATTAAGACTAAAGACCCACTCGTACAAGTCATGAAAAACTTTAAATTTGGTGCTAAAATTACTCTAACCAATATTTCTCATAGCTTATTACACAAATGAAATAGGACAAGATAAATGATCAAGGATAAGCATAGTTTCAAAGTTCCCGTTTTATTCTCCCTCCCTACACTTAAACTGAACATTGTCCCTAATATTCCCTGAAAGTATCAAAGTTATGAAAACAGAAGGTAATTAAAAGAGAAAGAAACTAGTACTCCCTGATTAGCTCGGTAGGATCCGTGTGAAGTAGTGGTTAAATTATTTCTAAGAAGAATGTATGCGTGAAAGCTCCCATCCAATCTTATGTTTCTTCTTCTTGATAAATAAAACATGCACACATAAGAAAATAGACGAAACCTTAGTAAAATAGTGATAAAATTATATATGACTCTACTAAACTAGGATATAATACTTGTGGAATGGATGTTTGATTTTTCGGAAAATTAAGACATGAGAAATTCCAAAATTTATAAGTAGCAGAAAATGAGAGAAAGTTAGATAAGTTGTTTCCTTCTCTGATGTCGCGGTTGCAATCCTCCGTCGAGTTATCTCGACAGAAACCGCTGCGTTTTTACGGAAAAATTACGCCTTTAAAATCCGGAAAATTTCACGCAAAACATCCATTATGACTCGATACAAGCATTTGACTCTAACAAACACACATATATATCATTTTCAATAATCGTAATTCTCATGTTCACGTTCTTTTAAAACGTGTGTAATCCTCCCTACACTTATCCTTTTTGTAAAATACCTTTATACGTAATTAAGACGAGGTTAAAGACAAAATAAAGCATTTTCACAAATTTAAACATGAGAATAAACAATTAATGAAAAGATATATGAGACACGAACAAGCAAACAATTAAGCATGGGTTGCCTCCCATGAAGCGCTTTTCTTTATTTATTAGTCTTCTGACTAGACTTCGAAGTTGTGCCTATTTTCCCATTATCTTAGAGGCCCATTCGATTTCCTTAACTCTTCTGTCATCACGAATATATTCAGGGCCTAACTTTAGACAAGCGGTGTAGTAAACCTTGTTCTTCCAATATACTTCAAAAGCCGGAATGTTGTCTACATCTAAATCATCAATACCCTCAAACTTCTTATTTTTGTAGGGCATTATATATTTAACACATTCGGTCCTGTTTGATAACTTGGCTATTCCTTCCTCTTGATCATAAACCATCTTAGATTCCTCAATAAATGGTCTCCCAAGTATCACATCTCCTAAAAATCCATCAATGATGCCCTTAACATTTTCCAAGATCATGAAATCACACCTGTATGTGAAGTTACCTACGAAGACATGTGATCCTCTAACCCTCCCGACATAGTTACTGACTTTCCTAGGGTAAAAGGGGTCCATTATAGGTCCTAACTTTTCGATCATGATCCAATTGTAATAGAGCCAAGACATTATGTTCATGGGTGCCTTATACTCTATGTAAGTGTGATCCCTATATGAGCACCCAATCATGCACGATGTCTTAATATTTCTAGGGTCACCACTTTTTATGCATGGCTCGAAAAGTGGTTGCGGGAAGTTAACTCCGTTATAGTGATAGGCGGTTTCCTTCCCGTTAGGGTATGAATCGAAATACTCCCTAAGTTCCTCATCCTCCTTACTCCCATCCATGATTATCAAAACCTTATAATCCCCTTCTTCTATTTCATCCTCCGAATCGCTTGAAGTTGAATCACTATCTAAAGTACTAGTGGATTCCTTAAGGGCTTCCTCAAGTGCACTTTCAATTATCCTATTCAATTTCTTAAGTTCTCCAATTTCACTAACACTACGAGCTTGAAGTTGGTTGGAAAAAGTTGGATCGAGTGGTGGGTATTTGTTTGATGATGGGTTGTTGTTTGGTGGGTTATCACCTTCCATGATGAAAAGTGATGGGGTTACGAACAAATTTACGAAGAAGGGGATAGACTACGAGGAAGCTAAAAATGAGAAAATTTTTTACTTGATAGGAATCAAGTAAGGGAACCTAAACGAGATAGAAATCTAACTAGCTATTCTATTCCCCACTGCGGTAAAAAGTTGATCTTGTACAAAGGTGCTTTGGGTCAAAGGAAACTTCCTTTCGTCGAGCAAGTTTTCAACACCCTAGGAAGTGAACCTAATCGTTGTAGTGTAGTATTGGGTAAGCCTCGGGTATTGATATTGTTCTCTAGGGAAATAGGAATGCTAGTGAGAAATTAATACGCTAAGGTTGAGGTTGAGGAAGATTATTTTTTATCTTTTTTATATATATTTTTTAAGAAACTAAAGGTAAAATCTCGGGGTTTGGATTTGGGGGTTGGTACTTCTACCGATTACTATAATTATCTAAATATCTAATCTAAGGGGTAGTCTATGTCTTTTTTGAAGTGTGCTCGTATGATGATTAAAGATGTGTCTACCTAGATACTATTACTCTCTAGTTATCTTTTATTTGTGGTTGAATTGTCACGTCCTTATTCTTAACGCGTTGTGTTTTCTAAGGTCGTAGGATGTGCTTTTATCCCGAACTCTTTGAGACTACCTTAAGGTTAATGACTACGAAATCTCTAGGATTCATAAACTTAACACTAAGGTTATCTTCGGATGTTTAGCCTACAATTCCACTAGTAACTATAAACTAATGTTCAACGAAGATTAATCAAGCATTAAAAACCCAACGATGGCTTCATGCACTCCTAAGCCAAGTACAATTAAGATAAGAGACAACCAATCAATATTTAATAACTAGGTTTCATAGATCTAAGCAAACATACAAGTAAATTAGCCGGACATGTTAAACATGCAAGCATACACACATTCAATCGAAGACATAATGAAATCAAGGGAATAAATAACTTATCTAGATGTAAAATAGGGTTATTAGAACCCTAAAATAAAGCCAAACAGGACTACAATCGTTTTAGGTTTTTCGACAAGTCTACCTCTCAAAAGTCTAAAATCGAATTCTATATATAGTTTTA
>OU343222.1:318555803-318686076 GCA_910596185.1 Chrysanthemum makinoi | reverse complement strand
CATGAACACTGCGCTGATCACACATTAAACTTCATGAACCTGGTACAACAAAAGGTTCAAGTGTGGTACTCTTAGGTTCAGAATTGCGATGCGAGGAACCATATAGGCGGTTATCTGATCTGTCATGGCTGCAAACGAAGGTGCTTCCCCGCGATCGGGACCAGTTTGACCCATCACGGTTCAGCAACTTATTCAAGCAATATAATCATCATCGTCATATGCCTGTTGTGGCTGCAACCTCACCAAGTTTGCCATACCAATCTCCAAGATCAGTAAAGCTACCCTGCAATTGCAGATGTATCCAACCCATCCATCCCAATTAAAAAAAACAACATTATCACTTTTCCAATTAGACGGTGACATATAGTTTGATCTCACGAGTGCAGAACCGTATAGGCGTGTGCATGATCGTCATGGCTGCAAACATGAAGCCGTGTTGCCCCACCAAGATCGGACCAGTTTCACCCACCATGGTTGGAGCTTATTAAAGTTGATCATATATGCACAAAAGCAATACCATCATCATTATCATTTCCCTGTTGTGATGTTCTCACTGGTTAAAAAGTGTAAATTCTCTTCTCTCCCACAAATTGAGAACTGTCACAAATTCCACACCCACAAATATCAACCATAATCTGATCACACCAACTAAAGCTATAGAACGGCACTGAACTCAACCATGACAGGCTACATGAACACACACACTGATCACCGTTAAGCTTCATGAACCTGGTGAAACAAAAGCTTAAGTCGCGGTACTCTTAGGCTCAGAATTGCGGTGTGAAACCTTATAGGCGGTATCTGATCCGTAATGGCAGCAAACACGAAGCCGTGCTGCCCCGCCAAGATACGGACCAGTTTGACCCACCACGGTTCAACAACTTATTCAAGCAATATCATCATCATCGACGTATGCTTGCGTTGGTTGCAACCTTACCAAGTTTGACCTGCCATTTGCAAGCTCAGCAAAGTTACCCTGCAATTGCAGATATATCCAACCCGTCCATTATGGATTAACGTATTTTTACCTTATATGATCCGCACACCTCATATTCATTTCAGCATTGAACATGTGTTGTATATGTTCTGTTGATAGGACCTATTAACATCTGGAGGTAAAATATAAAATGAGAAATTAAAAAACCTTATTATTGTTATTTTAAAAGTCAATATCAAATACTGAAGAAGATATTCATATTATTAATGTGTTGAAAGATTCTACCTTTTAAAGACCAATCTGGCAACTTTGTATATTGATCCATCCCTTATTATGTTGATGTGTGTGCCTGCAATATATAAAATCACCTCATTAGAGCCAAACCAAGTAATGCCCCTCATATATAACATTCGCTAACTACTATCATGTATCATATCTCATACAACAACCATAAAATTTAAAAGTTATGAATATTACTTACTCGTGGACATAGGTAGCTCTTTAAAATGCGGAACAGATCATAAAACGCGAGAATAAAAAGTGTTAGTTACTTAATATTATGAGGAATGGATCTGTTCTCCAAACATTTATTGGTTGTCACAGTTTATAGGATGGACTCATCAAGGTCTACAACATATACAAAACAATGATAATCAAGATAGGTGGAGCCACATTTCAAACAAATATCACAAAGACAACCATTTACTTACACGTACGCATATCACCATGAATGTCTACAGCAGCGCAGGCACCAACAAAACCCAGTGAAGAATCCCTCATAACAGGTTCATTAAAACGTAATTTCTTAGGACCAAAGGGCTGACAGAATATTTTATCCATTCTTGCAATAACTGTTTTACTTTGTTCAAATATAATTACTCCTACGCAGCTTATAAGTGCTTATTCATACTTTTCAAATAAGTCATATTTCACTCAATTCTCTTTTTTGTTTATAAGTGTTAATTTCAATGGTTTAAAATTCACTTTCTTAAAAACATAATTAAGTAAAACCTTTTAAGTAATTTTGACTAAAAATTTCTAGCAACTAATTATTGTTCGACTCTTCCCACATCTTTTATAAAATAAGTACATTGAAACATCATTCCCAGAAGCACTTATTTTTTTAACATGAAATGCAGGAAAAACATGTGGTACACTTAGGCTCAGAATTGCGAGTGCAGACCGTATGAAGCGGTATCGGCGTGTTGCCCGCCAAGATACGGGTCGGTTTCAACCACCATGGTTCAGTAGGTTATTATAGCTAAAAATTATATACGCACAAAACGAATACCATCATCATCACCGTCGTGCCGTGGCTTCAACCTGACTAAAGCTTCATTTGATGAAGCTGGTAGAACAAAAGGTTAGAAGTGTGGAACTGTTAGTCTCAGAATTGCGTCTTGGAACTGTAGAGGCGTGTATCTGATCCGTCATGGTTGCAAACCGAAGCCGTGCTGCCCCACCAAGATCATCAGTTTCACCCACCACAGTTCGGAAGCTTATTATAGCTGAAAAATCATATATGCACAAAAGCAATAGAATCATCATTGCTGTATGCCTGGCATGGCTGCAAACTCACCAAGTTTGGCCTACCATCTGCAAGCTCAAGAAATCTACCTTGCAATTGCAGATTTATCCAACCGTGGTGGCTGTAAACACGATGGTGTGCTGCCTCGCCAATACAATTTGTTACACCCACCACAGGTTATCATACGTACAAAAGCAATAGCATCATCATCGACGTATGCCAATAAACAACTTTAGTACCAATAGTTGATAAGCTTGTGAGCAATTTTGTTAACATACTGCCACCACAGTTAACGCAAGCATTATTTTCGTTACAAAACTTCACTTTCACTTGAATCATTATCCGACCAATGAGGATACTTCATATTTGATGGGAAAATGAAAGCTTTAGCTTCCAATAGAGCGACAACCTACATACCAATGAGAATTAATAAAAGCCCCAAATTATAAGGAAACCCTAATTTTGATTGTTAAATATATAAACAAAACAAAAATCATACCTTTTTTTATTGTCAATAAACAACCAAGATTCAATATAAAAAGCCCCTAATTATAACGAAACCCTAACTTTGACTGTTAGATATCCAAGCAAAAAAAAATCATACCTTTTTTTATTGTCAATAAACAACCAAGATTCAATATAAAAATCCCCAAATTATAAGGAAACCCAAATTTGACTGTTAAATATCTAATAAAAAAATCATACCTTTTTTTATTGTCAATAAACAACCAAGATTCAATATATGCACATAAAAATTACAAAGTTGAAGATATTTAAAAATATGAAGAAACTATTCACCGATCAAAGAGGTGTGGCTATTTGCGCTTCAAACTTTATTTTTTTATCCATGAAGCTCTCTGAAAATAATTCGAACCTGCAATTAAACAAAAACTCATGGATAAAATATACAATTTTTTTTATAAAAAAAGTTAATTGGAAGTACCCTTTTCTCTTAGAAATGCTATGAAGAAGATTCAGGAAGAAAAGGCACACCTCTCATTTCTTGAATCTTCAATATAGAAATGGTAGAAGATTCAAGAGAGAAGCAGATTATGGTTGATATTTGTGGGTGTGGAATTTGTGAGAGTGTTCTGGAATTTGTGGGAGAGAAGAGAATTAATGTTGGAGACCACCGTTAGTGGAGTAACGGTTTGGAATAGTTTCTAACAGTGTATTTTCACTGTAGTAAATCACTCACACTTTCATTTTAGCCAATAGGCATAAAGCACAACGTGTATTAGAACCAATCAAAACGTGACACACATTAACGGCGTGAACAAACGGAACAGTGTTTCTCTCCATTTTTAGTATATAGTATAATTACGTAATGCGTTTCTAAGACTATGTTTGTCGGTGAAATGATCCAACCGATCGGAGGGTATAAGACAAAAAAAATCAATATTATATAAAAAGTATACAAAAGAAAGAAAGAAAGCGCGATCGATTAGTTTGTGACCTCAAATGTTTGAGCCAACGTGGCACATGGCTACAGAATGTCCAACAAACCACAACATCAAAACATTACATCTTGGTTTTGTGTAGGTGCTTAATGGCGGGCCTGTGGCCAGTAGGCTTTCGTTATGAAAAGCTTCGAGCTGGGCTCGAAAGCTCTCATATTTTGAGCCGATCGGCTTAGTCTCGACTAAGTTATATGATGTTTGAAGCAAAGTTCGAAGGCTCGGCTCTTAATTACATAAACGGTACTTCTCTCTTAAATTTAGGCGTATAGAATACATATATATACATATATATTCTTGAGCCATTTAGTTTCCATGGCCTCTTCGAGCTTTGTAAAGCTTCGGATCGAGCTCGATTATTAAACCAAACTTAGGCTCGAGCTCATTTAAGACGACCATTAATTTTACGATCCGATCTCGAGCTTTCACGGCGCTCGTTTCAGTTTTGTGTCAAATGACATGCAGTTACTATTTCCAAACTAAAACAAGATACAAAAACCACAACAAAAAAACCTACATGTGTTTGTTCTTTGATTACTACAGAAATTTGTGTTGAGGCTGCGAAGGGTAGAGAGAAAGATTAAGGCAACATTTGAGTTAAGTTAGGGTTATGATATAAAGTGGGTATTCTATATGGTCCATAGATATTAGGGTTTGATGTGTTATTAGACTTAAATGGTGGTTTGTAGCATCTTTGTTTAAGCTTAAATTGGGCTTACGAAAATTAGCGGCAAGTGTTGTTAGGGTGATTGCGGCATCCAAGTTTAAAATTTGAATGATTTTTTTATAATGAATTTGTTATAAGCTGAGATTTAGCAAATTTTGGGTTTGGCCCGATCTGCGGTTTGTTATGCTCAGTTGATATATAAAAGAAATAATATTATATTTTAGAGTGAATTACATAAATCGTCCTTGTGGTTTGGTCAAAATAACTTTTGTCATATACTTTTTGGCGTTCGTCCATGTTTACAAATCTGGTTTGTCCCTATCTTTTTCATTAGTGCATCCGTTAAGTGTTTTCTTGCATTAGTCCTTAGTTAATAAATTTTGCAGTTAGTCCTTATTTTTAAAATATAGTTTTACCATGTCCTCAGAATAATAGTTTTCACCATTTTTTGAGTTTTTTACCTTTTCGTTAGTTGTAGGACCTTATTGATTTTGCTTCCATTCATTCCATTCATTTTATTCCATTCTTATTCTTATTATTCCATTTTTTTCCTTAATTAATTATAAAGTTTTTCCATTGAAAAATTTCAGGCAGAAATATTCAGTTAATGATGAAAAAAGACAATATTTTTATTGGATATGGTCATATTTTATAAATCAAGTTAAGGTTTTGATATGTTTTAGGACTATTGGCGGATAATCGTCAGGGGTATTGGATTTGCGTTACTAGAAAATTAGGAATGGACTTGAAAATTTTTTATGTGAAATGCTCTTTGTTTAAAGGACAAATTGGCTTACGCGGAAAGCAGGATAAAAGCGGCAAGCGGATAAAAGCGGAATAAAGCGGGTGGCTATTATGGAGGTGGTGGAAACTATATTTTAAAATAAGGACTAGATTGCAAAATTTATTAACGAATGACTATGAAAACAGTTGCACTATCGAAAAAAATATAGGGACAAAATTAAGTAGATTTGTAAACCACGCCAGCGATTGAAAAGTATGGATAATCAGTTATTTTGACCAAAGAAATTTATGTAATTCACTCTATATTTTATGTTGAGTTGTTAATAGATGATGAAGAAGTTGAGATTAATTGTATGTATCAATTGTACAGGTGAAAGAATAAAAAAATAATATTTTTATAAAAGTTTGAATTGTGATAAATTTTTGATAAAGATAGTTTGTAAGTTTAAAATTTAGTAATATTTTCTATACGCTTAAAACATGCTAGGTGTAAAAACTAGAACCCGATTTAAATGTAATCTTATACGTAAATATTTTGGCGTAAAATGGCCCCGCAGCGAAGCACGCATATAAAATCCTCGTTAAGTTGTAAAATATGATCATATTGGAGCAAATGTGACTCGAAGCGTTATTCAAACCTTTTCTTTTTCAAAAGTAGGAGTAATTGTATATTTAAATTAGTAAAATACACCGGTTGGTCCCTAAACTTGTCCGCTTGGCGTTGGGACAAACATGGGCATTTTCATCGTAGAAGGTCCAAAATATGGGCTTTATATGCCAAACTTCGACCAATCGCCGATGTCAACGTCATTATTACGTTAGTTAGTGGAGGGTATTATAGTCCATACACATTTATACCTCACCTTAGTTAATTTTAACCCAAGATTATTCCACCAACACATAAAGGGGTTATTGTTTGAACAAATTATACCGGTGTACGACCCTTAAGTATGATTTTATAAAAGTCGGTAAAGAATGTATGGTGACGAGAATTTTACCGGAAAAACAAACAAATTTATACATTACCAACTACTTAGCTAGTTGACTTATATGATCAACTATATGTTGATGTTTGATGAAGCGGAAAATAACTAATACTACAGTCATTTGCCGATACATGGTTATACTTAACATTTCACAAAATATAAAAGATGAATTTGGGCCCAAATTCAAAGCGTTCAACTGGCTGAATCTTCAAATGATCTACGACTCGATCGATATCCATAAGCTGTTGAACCCACAAAACATGAACCCTAAAGTGATGATGCTCTTTGCTACCTTATGCGCAATAACAAGTATACAAACAACAAACATATAAGTTAGGTCTTGTCTTGTTACGACTTAATGGAATTAAACACATGACATGGTATTCATCATCGAAACATCACCTAGGTCGCCTTTGGGCGACGATTAAGACGCTGATTTGTAATCTTTTAACTAAAGGGTGTCTTGCAGCTAAAACATCGATAGCGACACCACCAACCCTTTTAGCCTTCCCCTTCCCATCAAAACCGGGCAAGTTCTCACATCAAACCACTAAAACTCAACCATTTTAGCCTTCCGCTTCCCATCTAAACCTTGCTTAAATTCTTGAAAAACTTCTTTCCCCTTTTCTTGGCAAAACATCCTCTTCCTCAAGCTTTCTTTTTCCTTTTCCTTTAATTTTCTCCTTTTGTTTTAGCTACAACCCCTTCTTCCTCTTTGATTACAACACTTTCCTTTGTTGGTGTCTTGGTTCCACTCCCACGCATTTTTTCTTATCTATCCCCGCCATTGGCGTCTAGTCCTAAAGGTGTTGGACTAAGCATTCTAAAGTTAGCATCTGCTTTACCCAACCCACAACTTCAAAGCGATGTTTTTAAGTAAAATTGTTCTAACTTTTGGGGCTTGTGGGCAGCGATTATATCAAGCGACTCATGTGTTTGGACATTGCAAACAAAGTATGAACATCAACATCAGTATGAATCAAATGCAAACCATTTTCTAGGGATTCTTTAGGATCACAGAAAAACAACGCCTATTTTTGTTCATTAATCTCACGATAACACATTATCAAGGCTTGAACTAAATATATCCTATCCTTGGTAAAGGCACAAATTAATTAATGAACCTCCTTTATACGAGTGGGCTATAATCAAAACCCCATTATAGTGGATTACGACGAGGACCTCACCTTCTTCCTTCAGATCCTTAAAAGTTGAGACGAATATGCCCTGTCTTTCATTATTATTTTTGTTTTTTACGAATGGGTTTGACCAAATGAGTGTTTGATGCGTGAGTGTGTGATGTATCTTAGGTTTGGTTTTGATTGGGTTTTGTTAATTGGGTCGGGTTATTATGATAGTGTTTATTGTTTGGATCTTTTTAGTTGGGTTGTTTTGGTGTTTCCCAACACATTAATTGTGTATAAGCGTATCAAGGAAGGTAAAAGGTCAAGTTGCGAGTAACAGGTTTCAAATGTCACACTTGGTCCCCAATTTGAATTATTAGTTTTGCACTTAAAATTCCCGTATTTTTCTCACACAAACTTGACTATTTCTCTTTTACTAACTTCACAATTAGTCCCTTAATTTGGAGCGTCCGTTGGTTTTGGTATTTATGGGTTAATAACCTATACCATTTGCATACCAACAATCAAAAAAACATATCCTAACAAAATCTCAACAACCTCGATGGTGACTTCCCTTCTTCAAGAACTTCGCCAAAGCTTGAAGTCCGAGTACATGTTTGACTCGATTTCTCTCTTTTATCGGAGAAAACGATAAGACATCAAAATTCTAATGGCCTCCAAACACTTTGGTGACTTGATTCTTGGTATGAAGGAAACCAGAATACATCTGAGCTTGAAGGCTTTTAACTTCTGATGATGAACTACAAGTTTCTTGAGGATCTTAAAAGCAAAACTATGTTGTGAAGGCGTTGGAGATAAGGAGGATGATCTGTCAGAGACACTCACAGGTGTGTGATAGGAACAACTTCCTTGATGATCTTAGGAAGACAAAGTGTTGAGAAGGGAAATGAAGTGGTTATGTTTTCATTTTTTTTGTGGAAAAACATGTACTTAACATTTAATGTTTAATATGAAATTAATGAATCTATATGTTATGTTCTAGTGTTATAATTTGTTAATTTTGTTGTTAATTGTTGTATTGGGTTTTGGTAGAACTATGGTCCTTGCTTAAACAGTTTAAGAGTATAGGAGACTAAGGTTTTAGTCCCCTATCATGTCCTCACATTTGCATTAAGTTATAGGAAGCACTTTATTCTCACATTTTACCCTAAATTTGAATTCATAAACATAAAGCCTCAATTAAGTGAAATTGCGTCAAACTGGGTAAATCTAGAGCTAAATACGATTAAATGCTCCAATTGTCAAACTATTGGACATAATAAGTCTAAATCCCAAGGATCAAGTACCAAAACCAACAAAGGAAACAAAGGTTGAGTAGAAAAAGGCATTGTGATGGCAAAAGCATGAGTATTCATTTAATTGTCATTTGCATAACGAGTGTTCTTGTGTGTTTACATTCTACTTGATGTGCAAATGTATTACTTTGGAGTGGATGGATGAAGACGATATAAAGAAGACTATGGAACAAGAGTTTCTTGAAGCTCTTTATGAGCAAGAAGAAGAACACACAATGTTGGAGGAAGATGAAGAAGCGGTCAAGGTTGGATGAAGAAGCATTCAGTGGTTTTTGAAGAGGAATGTACAAAAGAATTGATGAGGAAAGGGAGAGGAAAAATTGGCTTGAAGATCACGAGTCCGAAGTGACTTACTATGGAGTGTCATTGAAGGTTATATCCAACATCGATATGTCTTTGGATAAAAGATGTTGAGTTGGTGTTCGAAGGTTGTAGGCTTCTACTCTTCTAGCCATTTGTAATTTCGACAATATCATGTTTGAACATGTTTTTGTTTTTTTTGACTTTATAAGTTGACTAGATTTTAAAATTTATGTTGTCTTTACTCCTATCTACTTGTTCAACAACCACAACTCCCATCTACTTATATAATACATCTTAAGTCATCAAATCTTTATCATACCAACATATTATCACCATGGATCGAGAAAATGGTTGTCAAATGGTATGCATTATTTGTTGGGTTGAAAGTGAAAACAGGGTTGGATTGACCTTTTTTGCAAGGTGTCCACCTTATAGAGATTTCATGTGGTATGTTTGTCGGTGTGCTTGAGATAAGGGAAACACATCTTATCTGGTAGAGATGGTGTTACAAAAACACAACCAGGAGATAATGGTGGATATGTGATGGGTCTACATATTTACGCACCTACTAGTGTTGGTGCATCGTTAGGCGATGATGAAGAAGAAAGTGAACCACCTAATTTGAAATAGCAAGTGGAGAGCAGCGCCAAACACCACGTGAAGCACACGCAGCGAAAGACCAAATGGAAGCAGCCAAGGCAAACACCACTTGAACCAAGCGCATCGGCGGACCAAATAGATCACCTACTAGTCATTTAGCAGGTGAATTCCTAGCAAAATGCTATGTTGTCTTTAGTCTAAATGTAGCTTAAGCGATATGTGTGTGCTTTTGTTATAATAATTGAATTTTGGTTACAATTTGAATCATTGGCTTTATAAGTCAAACAAAAGAGATTTTAAATACTAACAATTGATGTGGTTCCTCTAATATTTTTGTTTTGTTGACCTATAAAGTCAAAATAGGTTTTCCCAACACCCACCTAAACGCATAGCAACAATGCAAACTACAAAATGAAAACAAGAAATCCAAAATATACACACACCACCACCTAATTACACCATATCAAGCAAAATATACATGTTAACAAGTATCGTTTTTGATAACCATCATCGACCAAAAATATACATCTTCATTACATCAACAACTAAAATAACAAGTGAACTTCTGATAGGGACTTGATATTCATGGCGGGAGACTTGAGGTCCTTATGGGGAGGCATATACCACTCATTCTTATTTGAGCTCGAGCATCCCACGTGCTACTAAGACCAAGTACAACCTTGGAAGCTTGGGAAGTGGAACCTTTCAAAGTAGTGGTCTTAGAAGACATGTTCCCACTCATCATCGGATGTTATGCGAAATAATGATGACATCAACTTCATTTCCTTTCGTTAGTATATGGAAAGATAAACAACGAGAAAGAAATCGAGTTCACCCATTACAACTTTCTTAGCTTGCAAACATTAACTCTAACCTTTCTCGGACTCCTTATTCCCATATTTTTCCCACAAGTCTTCAAGTCACATCACGACAATGTCATCTCCTATATCCATCTTATTCCCATAAGTAGCCATGGCATACTCAATCATATCGTCAGATTCCTTTAGCTTGCTATAATCCCTCTTGACAGTTCATTATGCATGGTTATGTCAAATAAAATAGAGTTATTTATGCTCATCCCTTAAAATGCCAATCACACAAATACAAAAAGCCCGACTAACCTTTCATCACTTGGCTTTACTTGAAATCATAAATCATCAAACATTTCATCGGATATTTCATCTTCTTGTAACCAAGTATCCCCATATTTTGCATTCACATATTTTACCATCTCATGATTACATCCGTAAAGTAGCTTCTTGTCGCCATTGTTAAAGTGTGTGTGAGGGTTGTGTGACGAAGGAGGAAAGCGATCAAGATGGTATCGGTAGCTTTTCGAGTTAACTAAGGTGAAGTATAAATGTGTATGGGCATAATACCTCCACTAACTAACATAAATAAAAGGCGTTGACATGGTTATTGGTCCAGGGACGAGTTTGGCATATAAAGCTATGTTTTGACCTCCGGCGATGATAATGCTGAGGTTTGTCCCAATGGCGGATTAACAGTTTAGGGACCGTAGTGTATTTTAGTCTTTAAATTATGAAACTGCATTCTATATGAAAAACAGTTAGGTACGTGTTTTAGGAAAGAAAAACTAGTTAGGTACGTGTTTTAGGAGAAAAATATAGTAAAACCAAATTCGACTTACAAGAGAACAATTCTATGGATATCATTTTTTTTTAATTACGCACAAAAAACGTTTCTAAAAGTCTAAAACGACAAACATTTGACAGGTGATCGAGATTAGATGCGAGAAACAGAAATTTGGTCCACTTTGTACACCTGAAATCCTTATAAATTTGGTCCACTTTGGACCATGCAATACATGCATTCACAAACACGTACTCCTCTAATTTCTTTACTATAATGCATTCTTCAGTACTCCTTTCCACCACTTTCACTACACCTTTCAACACCCAACCATCCTTCAAGACTCGAACCAAGCAAGCCCATGGGTTCAGAGTCTCATGCAACATGAAGACAAAGAAAACCGACTCATACTACCCGAAACACAAAAGCTTATACTATCGAATAATGTAGACCGAAGGAACCTCCTCGTGGGGCTTGGTGGACTCTATACCGCTGCAAACCTTGCTTCGTTGCCTTCAGCATTGGCTCTTCCCATAACGACTCCTGATATCACGTCCTCATGCCAGAAGGCATCGGGAGAGGTAGACAGAATTGTTCTGCCACCTGAAAGGACATTGGAATGCTGCCCTCCTAACCTCAGGAAGACGATTCAACCATTTAAGTTTCCAAGTATATTTGAAAAGACAAGGGAGCGATGGCCGGCACATAAAGGGACGGATAAGCAAAAGAAGAGCTACAAGAAAGCCATTGAAGCCATTCGGAATCTCCCAGATGACCACCCGCACAGTTTCGTCAGCCAAGCTAAAATTCATTGTGCTTATTGTAACGGTGGTTACACTGAAGTCGCTAGCGGTTTCCCCGATATCAAAATCGAGGTTCATAACTCGTGGCTCTTCTTTCCATTCCATCGTTGGTACCTTTATTTCTATGAAAGAATTCTCAGAAAGTACAGTGGGGATGACGATTTCGCGCTACCTTACTGGAACTGGGACAATCCAGAAGGAATGACAATTCCTCGAATGTTTGTAGATGCAATAGATGGTTCCAGAAAACCAAATCCTCTCTATGACTAGCGGAACCCGAGTCATCTCCCACCAAAAGTAGTAGATCTGTTTTTCAATGGCAACGAAAATTTTAATGCGGATGCACTAGACAGTAAAAGACAGATAGCCTGCAATCTTAGTCAGGTGTACAGAGATATGATAACTAATGCATCTGATACCGTAAGCTTCTACGGAGGAAAATACACGGCTGGCATGGATCCGACTGATAGCCGATCAGCCGGGTCTGTGGAAGGCAATTCTCACACTGCTGTACACGTATGGGTAGGTCAACCAAGAAGTTATAGTAATGGAGAGGACATGGGCAGCTTCTACTCTTCGGGATATGATCCTTTGTTTTACCTTCACCATGCAAACGTCGACCGTTTGTGGAAACTGTGGAAGGATTCACGCATTGCTTCAGAACCGACCTCGGCTGACTGGTTAAATGCATCATATGTGTTCTATGACGAGAATGAGAATCTTGTACGTGTCTATAACAAAGACTCTGTCAACATAGATAAGCTCAAATACTATTTTGAGTACTCACCGACCCCTTGGAAGAACAGTCGACCAGCCCAACGTAAGGAGAAGTCCAAAGATTTATTGAGCGCTGTTATTGGAGAGGTAAAAATAGTAGATGGAGCCTTTGAGACCCCAGAGCGTGTGGAGCCACTTCTTAAGGTTCGTGTGAAGAGGCCAACTAAAAACAGAAGTCCCGAGGAGAAGGCAAAGGCGAATGAGATTTTGTGTATAAATGGGATACAATTCAACAGCAACAAGTTTGTGAAATTCGACGTGTTTGTGAATGATAACGTTAAAGAAGATACCAAGGCGTCGGAGCTGCCAACACCATGTGATCCTGAGTTTGCTGGTTCTTTTTCACAGGTTCCACACGGTGGCAACCAAGGTGGAATGTTGATGCCAAGTGCAGCGAGGTTCGGTTTAAATGAGCTTTTGGAGGACACACTAACTGAAGACGAAGAGTATGCGTTGGTGGCTTTGGTGGCAAGGGCAGGTTGCGAAGATCTAACTGTCTCAGGGATCGAGATCAAGTTGGTTCCTGTCGGTTCAACTGATTAACTGCACCGTGATTATTGCAATCACATTTCCTTAAGGTTGTATTGCATGCATGCATGCATGGTTTCCCCTTCAGATTATGTATTCAATAAAATTGGCCTATACTGGTCATGTGTGTTCACTTCTAGTAGTTATATATTGTTACTTCTAATGTCTTTGGAAACTACTTCATTACTTTTAACAATAACATTATATATATAATCATTTGGCGAGGGACTTATGAATTCGTGCCTCCCAACTTATGGAAACGTGCCCGGGAATATAAAATATTCTGTAGCGGGCCGGGTTTTTTCTTGGGCCGTATGTCTTCAGCCCAACTGAAAATCTGATAACGTGTGCCGACTTTCATTCGGTTACCGACTCTATCTCCCCTTTTTCCATAAACACTTGTAATACACGTGTCTATCATTTGCATAGCAGATTCATCAAATCTCCCACAACCCTCCGATTCTGTCAATCGATTAGATAAACCAAAAGGAAATACCTCACCTACACACGCAACTTTTCTGGCGAACACTTGGGTTTTCCGGTTAGTACTAATTTTCAATGTTTGATTAATGTAAAATCCGGCCAGCCTTGCACTGCTTTTTGTCTCAGCTTCAGCTCCAAAAATATAAGGTAAGTACTAACCTAATTTTATCCATGTTAGCCAAAAATGTCTGTTTCTGTTATTGACTATTTACATTTCATTTTGAACAAGAATGTTAGACCATTTAAAGGTATTATTACTCCGTACTAACTTGAAGAACATATTCTCACTTTAACTTTATTTTAAATTTCTTCATTTTTCAATAATTAATTGATTAAACCATGATATTCTAGAGCTCAATCTCCGGTTCCAGCAAACATACCCTTAATCATGGTGTGTAACACATAACAAAATTTTTTAATTGTAAACTTTTAATAGATGTCATTTTTACCTTTTTTATTTCAAGAAACAGATATATGGTATGAGTAATTAACATACTCACATGAGTCACATGAAAGGACATGAAAAGTTAGTGTCAATCGCTATATGTTTAAGAAGAGAAACATTTATCATGGATACTACAAAGATATGTCTTAGGAAGGAAAACCGCAATGTTCACGGTAAATATTTTTTGACATGGATCAAGAGCATTCGGAGGAAGGAGAACCGCAACATTCACAATCCGAAAGTTTCTGATTCACATACGTCTGTGTGAGTGTAGTCTCTTTATTTGATCGTTTCCCTCAACCTCGAGTTTAACCAATTCTCGGGTATTTCCTAATAAACAGACTACTCTGTGTTAATTTTAATAAAAGAGGGACAAGCAGGGAGCATAGTTTAATAACTTTTAAGGTAAATCTTTGTAACCTATAAGCAGGTGATGTTTGTGGGACCTAAATTGACTGAATTGAAGTTCTGTGCCTTAAGCATGGGAAGGCAAGATAATCGCTTGGCACCTAAACTGAGGTAAATGACAAAATCAGAAACTTAGTAGTATGTTTAATAATCTTAATATAGTCAGGGGCCGATCTGAAGCTTGCCCATGGGAATATTACATACAGACGCAAGACCTACGTGGAATTTTTCGATATAGTGTTAATTTTTGAAAAAATTATCGATTTTTTTAAAAATGTATCTTAAATGCACCCGGTGCATCAAAAATGTGTTTTCTAGTATTATTTAGTTGGTTTAATTACAAATAAAAAAATAAATATAGAATTTTAAAAGCTCCTTTAATATGACAAAAAGCCCAAAGATAAAACAAATTTAATAAATTAAAGAACAAAAGCCCAAAGATGAAATAGGTTTATCAATGAAACAAGTTTATTCATTATCAAACAATTTATAAAATCCAAAATTCGGAGAAGTATGAAGCGAGTTCGACATATATCATTCAATTGTTTATTATATCTTTTAAAGTTTTCTTTTTGATTGGTTGTTTAAAATTGATAGTATGATAATTCATTGATTTGGGATATTAGAAGTAGTATTCTATCTTTTTTTGCTTGTTAAAAGCATTTAATGGAATTGAAGACTTGAAGTGTCCTTTTTTGTTGCGTATATATTATTTATATTGTTAACCAATTATTAGGATTAATCATGTAATAGTCTTTTTTTTGCTGCATATATTATTTATATTGTTCATCAATTGTTATGATTAATAATAAATACGTAACTGATATGAAGCTGTGTGATTTAAAGAAGAACTTGTCGATAACGATAATGATACTATTGTTGAAGAATCTACAAGAGAAAATGCCACCCGATCCTTCCAAGGACCTCAAACGCTAACGTCATTTGACATTCCCCGGTTTGGTCTCAATTACAATTGCTTTAGACACTCTTCCAGCGGATCCGCCCGATAGACCTTGAATTTTTATTATGACCAAACCAAAGAGAAGAAATAAAGCGATTATATTGGGATAGAAAAGCTTGTCAACCAAGTGCTCATATATTTCCAACTAAAATTATAGCTGGCAAGGCAGGGACGCTTTGTTGTAGCATGGTTTAAGGAATTTCCTTGGTTGGAGTATAGTGTAAAGGTGAACAAAACATTTTGCTTGTGTTGTTACTTATTTAGAGATAATATTGAGAAGAAAGGTGGGAATGATGCATATGCTAACTATTGCTACGGTTGAAAGATGCTTTTCTAAAATGAGCTCATTAAAAACTAATTTGAGTAATCGGATGGGTGATGATTATTTTAATCCGGCTTTAACTTGTGCCATAGAGAAAGAAGAACTTATTAATGTTAAAAATGAGGGTCTACGTAAGCCTTTTTTTGCTATGGGAGATCGTAGAATCACTAATTAGAAGGTAATATGTTCATTTATTCATCGTTTTTATGAAATCTTCGTTTTAATCAACTTTTTAACTCTATTATATTATGGTTTAAAAAAATTTGTGCACCCAGTCATATTTGTTCCTGGCTCCGTCCCTGAATATAGTTAAGGGTAGTTTAGTGTATATTTTATGTAAAGTCCTGTAACATGTATATGGGCTGGGTCATGTTAAAACCGGGTATGATAAAACCGGTTACAAGATTGTAACGTTTAGAAACATTAGGTGTCGATTACTTTTATTGAAAGCGGTATCATTGGTGCCGCTTCTATTAGTATATATAGGGCAAGAATTATGTAAACAATTCATTCCATATCAATACAATTTAGTTTTACGCTTTGATAATTCTATCTTTATATTTTCGCGGACTTGTTTACTGTCGCATCAAACTCTGTCCATGACCCATGCTTAGCTGTGAATGAAGGCCGAATAACGGTGGCATCGAGCAAAAGAATCCAAGAAAGAACGAGCAAGAATAGGCCACCGATTTGCAAAAGAAAGAAAGAAGGGATGAATTTTGCTTTTATTGCCAGTAAAACACACTTGGCCGATGAAGCAAGTTGTTTTGGAATCACGACGAATGGAAAGCATATTGAACACGTAAACAAAACACGTTCCGAGGTTTTCATTAATCAATCCTTTTTTTTCTTATAAATTCTTTCAATTTTCTCTTACTTTTCTACCATGTAAAGTAAGAAATATTTTGTTCGTAAGATAGAAATCCCATTAGCAAAGAACCCCGATTGATTAGAATAGCAAAGACCGATTTTCCTTTTAGATTCATAGCAAGCGAATTCCTAAAAATTGCTTTCACCAAATAGCGAAAACTCGAGCCCTTTGTGGTTCATAGCAAGATAACCCGAGCCCTTTGTGGTTCATAGCATGATAACTCGAACCCTTTGTGGTTCATAGCAAGATAACTCGAGCCCTTTGTGGTTCATAGCAAGACCGAACCCTTTGTGGTTCATAGCAAGATTATTCCGAATCCTCGTGATTCATAGCAAGATTAATTGAACCTTTGTGGTTCATAGCAAGAGAAAACCTAGTGTTTTCAAGCAAGAAGAAACCTTAGAGTTTCAAGCAAGATAGCAAGAAGAAACCTTAGAGTTTCAAGCAAGATAGCAAGAAGAAACTTTAGAGTTTCAAGCAAGATAGCAAGAAGAAACCTTAGAGTTTCAAGCAAGAACTTTTGATCTTTTCGATCAAACACAAAAAGCAAGAAAATCAGAAACATCTCGGTTCGATTATAAGCAACAAGCAAGCATGGTAGAAGGAGACAAAACATTGCTAACATCGAACAATACATCATTCGGAGAACTAGGAAATGTTTCACTACAATGTCCAAAATTGACCAAACAAACTAGCGACATGGGCATTGATGATGGAGACAATATTGTAGGCATATGGCATATGGAAATGATAGTTGCGAAAAGGCGGAACAACAACAAATGAGAAGAAAGAAAAACACGTCAAAGGCAATAATCTTCCAATCCGCGCAGAAGATGTTTTAATGCAAGTTGCACAATACTAACCTGCCGAAAGGAAGTATGGGACTCAATCAAAGTCAAGCATTTGGGAGCTGATCTTGTTCAAAAGGCGCGACTACAAACATTGAGAAGTGAACTAGAGACGCTAAGGATAAAACCAAACGAAAAAGTAAGTGACTATGGAGGAAAATTAAGTAGTATAAAGGCCAAGTTTAGAGGACTTGGTGAAACCTTGGAAGATAAGGTGCTAGTAAGGAAACTACTTAACTCTGCTCCAAAGAAGTTTTTACCCATCGTGGCAACTATAGAACAATATCAAGATCTAGACAAAATGTCGTTTGAAGAAGCCATTGGAAGGTTAACCTATGAAGAACAATTAAGAGTCAAGACATACTAGAGGCAAATGATCAAGACAAGCTTCTCATGGCAAATTCAAACAACAAAACTTATGGTAAATGGCGAAGAAAAGATTTCAACAAAGAAGGCAAGGAATGGAAGAATAATTCGAATGCACACAATGCAAGTCTGAGTCAAGGAACTAACGACAAGAGCAAGCTCAGAGATGTTATGAATGTGGCATGGACACTTCGCGAAGAATGAACTTGAAGTGGAAATACAACAAACAAGAAGAGTCACATCTCACCTATGACACCGACAATAGAACCTACATTCTTTGTGAAAGTCTCGTCAAGAATGAAAGAATAATGGAAGATCGATTTTGTCATTGGGGAATGTTGGAAGTAAATGACAAAACCAGAAACTTAGTAGTATGTTTAATAATCTTAATATAGTTAAGGGTAGTTTAGTGTATATTTTATGTAAAGTCTCATGAACATGTATATGGGATGGGTCATGTTAAAACCAGGTATGATAAAACCGGTTACAAGATTGTAACGTTTAGAAACATTAGGTGTCGATTACTTTTCTTGAACGGTATCATTAGTGCCGCTTCTATTAGTATATATAGGGCAAGAATTATGTAAACAATTCATTCCATATCAATACAATTTAGTTTTACGCTTTGATAATTCTATCTTTATATTTACGCACTTGTTTACATAAGCATCAAAACCTGTCCCAAAATGACCCCATATGAGAAATTTGTGAATGAAGGCCGAATAACATTAGATTACCTATACGTATATAATGTGTTAAATGTTGCTTTGAACATGAAACTACAATTTTATGAGAACCTGAAAAATGGACATGTTTGTTGATGCCAGCCACACATATACAAGGACGTGCGCAACTGCTTTCCTGCTACTCTATATTCGGTTGTCCGTCGACGATGCTCAGGTATATGAATATGTGCTAATATTTTTTGGTCTCGGTATATGTTTACTTAAAAATTATCTATATATAACATTTCTTGATGGACGGTCGTATATAATATTCGAAAGTTGTTGTCACCAAATATCAATATCTCTTGGGATGTCGTTGTCCATTAAAAATCTGCTCGGTCCGTTAAATATTTTTGGGTTAGCGTCGTTTCATTTCATCCTCTTAAATATTTTTGTGTTAGCATCGTTTCATTTCATCCAAAAAGGTAGCTCTTCTGGCATTAGGGCACCGTTCATTTTATTTGGTTGGATTGTCGCCAAAAGAACAGTTAATTACTAAAAATTTCTGGCATTGTGAAAAACTTCTAAAAGTAGTCGCTTAAGCCATATTGTTAGAACTAATAATATTCTACTTTTGTGGCCCAAATTAAGCATCGAACTGATATTTTCACATCTTTTAACATGTGCAGGTTTAAGAAATTAGCGGTCTTTGTAAGGACTACTGTGAGTTCACTGCGTCAGTATATTCTTCTTACCTCTATATTATGCTACGATGTAATTTATAGATTGCATAAATTAATTTGTGACACATGCACTTCTGGACTAACAATATTTTGTTTATTCACCTTTCAGATATGAGGTCCAAATAAATGGCAAAATTCATATCCAAGGAAGTCAAAGACGACGCCTTTGAATGATAAACTGTCATTCAAGTTTCCTCCGGGATCAACATGAGTTGCTCCTACTAAGTATAGTGATTAGGTATAATCAACATATTTGAATGTTCAAAAGGCCAAGCCCTTAACAACTTTACATTGTTTTTGTTCGGGTTTATGGCACATTTGCTACTTCGGATATGATGTTGCCTTTAACTTCGGGACAAAGATGCAAGCAAAGATTAAAGGTATCTCCCGCAGTATAAATTAGTCGATCTGAGAATCGGTCCGGTTACTTGTCAGACGAATAAGAGCATACAACCATCAGCTCACAGTACTTTAACCAATAGATACGACTACAATTAGGTTTAGTTATTTACATATCGGTGTGACATCGCTATTTGTTGGTAGGTACACCTGACATTAGGGTTTACATATGACATTCTGGGGTTTACCGTTCAAAAACCGAGACCTGTCATGTCATTTTGACGTCGATGTGAGCTCTAAAGTTTTGGATGTTTTTTTGGTATGGCCTCTAAAATCTGATCTATTTGGAGTTCCTACATATGAACTTCATTTACACAGTAAGGGAAATACAGACCTAAATAAGTAGGCTTTTCCTTTCGAAAATTTCATTGCAATCTATATAAACACGTTTTATAAAATATTGAGGTTTGAGGTTTTTGATAGTCTAAACGGGAAGGTGACTTGAGCGTACGGAACAATTTGTAGTTTTCAAAGGATAGGTGAAATTTCATCGACGGATTTCTATAATCTTTTGAATCTTTTTGTATCACTTACTCTTTTGAACGATGTTTGACGAATAGCATTGTTTTATTCAAGATTTGAACGGTGGCGCTTCATATCTACAATAGGCAAACGTGGTGTAAGAGTGTGCGGTGCAATTGAGATAGAGCACAACTTAAGGAACGAAACTATGATTGGCATTAGAGATAATCTGATCCAACGGCCTACTTGCTACCCACCTTCGAAGAGTTTACCAGGCGGCGGGTATGAGATACTTTGTCTTTACCTTTTTAGTAATAAAGAGTCAAAAATTATTGGCATGTGCACGTAAATTTAGCTTTCTCATATTTGTTAAATACAGACGGAGTCGTGGGAGCTCAAGTTGAAACCTATGGATAACGTGCTTTTTTTTAAAGGTAAACGATATTTCTACATCATATCCCTCAAATATATATGTCGTAGATTTCTGTTGATTTCATGTAACTAAGAAGCTGCAAATATTTTACGAGCTCTTTCAAATGGAGAATCTATTAATGTGCCACATTGTTTTTGACATTTTAATTAGAAAGGGATCATGTATGATTAGAAGACTTTGTTTTACAAGTTTGGGTATAGCTCTACAAATTTGGATTGCAACATACGTCAATGCCGCATTTGACATCCTACAAAAGAAATGCAGCATGCAACATGACAGCCAATTTCATGATAGGAAAGAGTGGGATTTTTATTGCACGGAAACTCGATCCACGTCGCTAAAAACTGAGATACATCCCGAGGTTGAAACAAGCAAAAACAAAGTGATATACTTTTCGATACTAGATCATGATTTTCCGTTGCAACGACAGCTAACACAGCTGTATATCTTTTTCTTTTTCTTTTTTTTTTTCTTTTTTCTTTTTTTTTGAACTTGCAGGGGACCCAGCTGTTGTATTAAGGCCCCACCTTCGCATGCCTTAGGTCCGCCTCTGTTTGTCGTTTATTTTTAACTCCGAACATCCCATGATTTTTCTTCTGTAATATGTGATGAATGTGTTGATCCAAATTTTTGGAGATTAATTATGTAAGAAATAAGTTAGGGAGGATAGTTGACAATTATGCCAATGTTTAATTGTTGGTTAGGGAACCAAAAAGTAGAATGTTAATTTTTAGCCAAATAACTGAATGCTGATTAGGGTTGTAAACGAACTGAACGTTTAATGAATGATGACGTATAGTATGTACAACAGGCTCAATACACACTATACACATATTGGGCCCCGGCCCAATAACGATAAAATAACTATGAACTCTGGACCAACAGTAAGCCCAATGACGAAATTGGCTATAGTCCATACCAAAAGACGCATGCAAGATACATAGCAGTAGAGCCATCGTGGCCGAAGGTATCTGTGTCCAGCATCGCGATTAATATGGAACCTTGTCCACAAGGGTCCGGCTCGCGACTAGCCACTATATGCGAGTAACTAGAAACCTAGCGGTAAGCCTCGCCTATTAAAGGGGCTCTAATCCCCATACAAGGTACAACTTTCTCTCTCATAATTATACACACATGCTCTTACTTTCTCTGACAAGGATGTGTACTTACTCTCACGCCAGAGTCTGTCGTGGGTCCGCCCCACGGTAAAGGCTAACGGTTTACTCTTCTTGTGTAGAGAAACTAATCAAACTACTTGGATTAGTACAAGATCGACCCATTAGTAGCTTGTTAGCCCATCCCGCAAGCTACGCTCACACCCATTACAACCCGCACACTTTTTGTACTAACAAGTTGGCCATCCGTGGGACCCGATACACAACTGCGTTCGGAAAATACTCACCATGAGCACTCAGTCCGAGCCAACTCCCGCCTTTGTGTCCACATTGCGTAGTACATGTGGAAGGAGAAAACCACGATTCGACAGATCTTGAGGGGCCTGCGTCCGACGCAGCCGTCCGGAAGTATTGCGATAAGTACTTCGACCAGATCTTACCTATTATGACTGAGAGAGTTCAGAAAGACGGAAGGAAAGAGCCAAAGCGGTTAGACTTCGGATGGGTTGCCGTGAAGTCCCGCATCATCATGAGTCGGAAATACCAACAGGAAGGTGAGACTTGCGGAAACAACTCGAGTCAATGAAGCGGCGGAACAAGCAAAGTGGTAGCGGTCGAAGACGCACCCGGTCTAGGTCACCTAAAAGGAAAAAAGACGGACGGGAGACGGTGTTCAAAAGACTGCGCAAGAGTGTGTTCCACCGGCTGGGAGAGAAGGAAGAAAGTATTTCCGTGTACTCCAAAGACCCCAAGCGACCGGTCGCCATGTTCCGAAAGAAAATAGAGGAAGCGACCACAGAGACTCTCAATCACATCCGGTAAGACCGGGATTGAAAAGCACGCGAGCGAATAAAAAGAGCTCGATCATGGAAAGAGGGCAATTTGCCGCCGTAAGCGAAAACCACGTGATAGCAACGACGACGACCTAGCTAGACCCTGGGTCTGCAAGGAGACTGATCCGTTCACTCCACGTATCCACTACTTTGAGATGCCAACGAAAACACGAATGCCAACCAGCGTGAAAACATACGATGGGAGTGGAGACCCAGAGGATCATCTTAAAATCTTCCAGGAAACTGCAAAGGTAGAGCGATGGGCCATGCCAACTTGGTGCCACATGTTCAACTCTACACTAACTGGATCCGTTAGGGTCTGGTTCGATGATCTCCCGTCAGAGTCAATAGACAGCTACGATAAACTGAAGGAGGTTTTCTTGATTAACTTCCTCCAGCAAAAGAAGAGCACCAAAGATCCCGTAGAACTTCATCATATCAAGCAAAAGGGATGGAGAGCTAACGGAAGACTTCGTTAGAAGGTTTAAAGAAGAAACCAGGGACATAAAAGGAGCTTTGGAAATTATGAAAGTCTCAGGATTCATGCATGCAATCACCGATCCAGAGCTGATCAAGCGGTTACACGACATGATCCCAAAGTCAATAAGCGAAGTAATGAATATAACCACCTCCTTCCTAAGAGGAGAAATAGCTGCAGGAAGTCGCGAAAGAAGAAGGCCCTGGGTGCAAAGACCAGTGGAACGAACGACAGTCAAGCATCGACAAAGTTTCAAAAGAGAATTTAGGAACAAACCAAGAATCGGAGAAAGGCAATAGGGTTTCCGTAACCCACGAAAACCTTTCGGGAAAATATTGGCACAAAGGAAAGGAAGGTCACCAAACCTGTTCCCAACCACCGCAATAGAAGAAAAAGCTGATGGAAAGTTCTGTGAATTTCACGGAAAGTTCGTTTATGTTCATTTATTTATTAAATGAACGAACATTCATTTAGTTAAATGAACGAACATGAATAAAGGTCGCGTTCGTTCATTTATGTTCGTGAACATCCGTTTATGCGTTCGTTAATGCTCGTTTATGTTCATTTATTTATTTATATTCGTAAATCATATCTTTGAATTGTATAATTTTAAAGTTAGTTTTTTTTTTTAAAATAACACATATAAAACAATATATTGTGCATATTTTAATAAAGTTTATGTTTGTTTGTCTATGTTCGATCGTTTATGTTCATTTAGCATTCGTTTAGTGTCTTAATGAACGAACATGAACAACTCATTTTCTTAATAAACGAACATGAACAAGAAAATTTGTCCGTTTAAACGTTCGTATCCATTTATTTGTTCGATTATAATTAAACGAACGAACATGAAAAATACTTTGTTTGTGTTCGTCTAGTTCGTTTATAACTCTAATGCTGATTATTAGCAAAAAGTTGGATGGTTATTAGCCCAAAACTAGCATTTTTATATAGAAATTTAATTGTCAAAGAATATTTTTAGAAGACCAAAATGGTCAAAATTCTAAAGAGATTATCAAAGGACTAAATTTGTCTTATATTGTCGAGTAATGAAAGTTTATAGAAAGAATTAGGTCAAAGTTTTATTTAAAAACTTACACACCAACATGATAGTCAATCATGTAATGAGGCGAGATATGAAAATGTGAGATGTAGACTCTCACACTTAGAGATGGCAATGGACATCTGATCCAGTGGATATCCACCCTATCCATTCATTATTAGCGGATATGGATAGAAGTAAATTGATTAATAATGAATACATATATGAATATGGATGATTAGTGGATCGAATATGGATGATGTTTCGTCAATTTACTACGATCATATGTTTTATACAATTTGTAATATAAACATAACAAATATAACTCAATAAGTAACTATATTAGTAAAGTTAAAAGTAAAATATACATATCTTTCTTTTTTATATTATATTTACATTTTTATATTACAAACTATGAAATAATTGTATTTGTTAAGATTATGTAGGTATAAATTGCAATTTTATCTTATAAATAACAAGTTTTGATGCCAACAATGATTACTAAATATGCATTAAACTTTGAGATTATCTTTAACCATTTTTTTCGTGAACATTCAATGGATATCCAATAACGCAGCTCATCTAATGGACATGGATATGGATATGGATGGATGAAAAAGCTTTAAATTGATATGAATATAAATGATGAAAAATAAATGGATATGAATGTGGATAAAGAGACTGCTTTCATATCAGTACCATTTACATCCCGATTCATATACAATTCGTTTACATCCCTTCTCACACCATATCCATATCCATTTACATCCCTAATCACACCGACCCATAAGCGATCCATTTACATCCCTACTGACACCCTTACCCACAGGTAAAGGGACCGCTAACAAAACGTCCTTCGGCAAGTGCGTGTGCAAGTAAATAGACTTTATGTGTGGTGTGTTTGAGGATGAAAACACAATGACATAAAAGAAAGCATATAAAATAAAAATATACAAACGTGCATAGACATAAATGCATACCGACTTAGAAACACGAGCATGCAAGCCTAAAATGGTATGTTTAAACACAAATCATATGGTCAAAGTTCCAACAAAGACTAAAATGGTATGTTTGTTACAACAAAAATGCTACAATTGTCAAAGTTTTATGCAGTTTAGGAAAAAAAAAAAAAAAACTGATTAGAGATTGTTATAGTTAGGAGAAAAATTTACAGTAGTCAGTTTAAAACTCATACAGACAAACCCATTTAATAATACTGAATAAAATTTTGATTACTGAATAAAAAAGACTCCATTTTTAAGGAGAAGATAATTCCACCATATATTGATCTTGTTTTACCTTAAAAGGTCTTACAAGACTTGTGATCGAAAAGTGCAGAACTAATCAGTTTGCTCCTAAACCCATCATTTCATCCAAATACTCAAAACTGCGATTAAAAAGGGCAGATACATGGAAACCTACTTAAAAAACGCAGTCCCAAATTATGGGTTCTCTTCTTCTCTTGCATACTTGATTTGCCATAGCTCTACGTCCTCTCCTCGAATGTAATCATTTGCATACTGAGGAATATTTGTAAGATCAATCCGTGTGCCAATAAAGGCACATGAAGATCCATTTGAAATATTGTCGTGTTCTGCGTCATTTATTATTGTTCCCAATTAATCATTTAGAAAACGAACAAAAACGGAGAGAAAATATGTTACAAGCCGGCTAAACACATTTTGACCCGAACCCATTTGACCTTTACCCAACCCGTCTAACCTGCCCAAAATACGATTACTTATAAGAGGAGAGGATCTTACCGTTTTCATCTCTCACGTAACTTCGTGAATACCCATTTGCAACGACATCAAGATCGTCAACACTGAAGTTGTAACGTTTTTCTAAGGCCAAATATAACACCTGAAATACGAACACATGATCAGCTGCTGTATTTAAAAGCAATGGTGAAAGTTAAAATCATTCTTATGCAAACATAGCCGAAATCAACCCGTTAAATAACAGGTTGATGTCGCCACCTCTACAAACATTGCATTATTATAGATCATACCTTTTCTAAACCGAGTGACATCAATCTTTCTAGAGTAGTGAATAATGCATCCGTGAGGTCATCACTGTAGATTACATCAGCGGCTACCAGCAAAGATGCCCTCTCAAGTTCTTCAAGTTCTGATAGATTCCACGCATAACTAGATTACAATAGCATGTCGACACAAAACCACTGGTGAGAAGAGGTGATAATTTCGACTTGTTTATAGATTAATTGGTCGATTTGGTAACACTGCCTTGAATGGGTAATTCTAAAACATGGAAAGGGGTCAAATTGGGGCAAAACCGCAAAAAGTCACGCAAAATTCATAAAAGCAATCCAGACACCCTCTTAAATTGCATAATAAGCAGATAAGTAACTTTTATACAAACACTAAAAACTGCTGATCAGCTTTAGATAAGCAATCCCAAACACCCCGTCCCATTTTTACCAAAACAGTGTTTGCAGGCTGGCCCAACCAGCTTTAACTAAGCAGATGATAAATCTTTTAACAGCATATATTTGTAAAATTTATGAAACGAAGACAAAAAAGTGACTGCTGGCCCAACCCGACGCATTTTGACCCATCGATCGCCTAACCCATCCATTTGACACCTCTACTACTCTACCGGTTAGCAAAAGATGGTGCTGGTTATCAGGTATATATGACAGTGTTATCACCTGTGATGAGATGGATAATTGCTTTGCTGAGGTGGCCATGAAGCCTTCCAATCAAGTTCCCGTACATTAACCGAAGCTTTAGAAGTTATCAATGCAGAATTGAGATGAACATTGCTAGAACAATTTTCAAGTATCTCGAACCCATGATCTAAAAAATAACACCAATAGAATTATTAAGAACACACAACTGAAAGGAAAATCAAGTAATTTCCAATGTTCATCATCCCAATGAGAATAAGTCTATCTGTGTATTCATGAGTACCTGTTAGAAAGACTGTTTTAGCAACACGGGAAAGCAGCATACCAACCAAGCCTGGTAAAGATAAAATGGCATCCTGTCACGTAAGCCCCAATGTATCAAATTAAGACAATTTCGTACACCAGGCTCTCTTAGGTGCTAGTTCCTTATGGCCCAGAAGCAGTTTTATTAGTTAATATCCCAATAGTTTATTAGACTAATAATAACACAAGTAAAAGAACAAGATTATTTTATTATCTTAGTTATCCTTATACATAACAATTTGGACCCATTTACTGATGAACGGCTATGTTAGGTTTATGTCTAAATCTCCAACTAATCAACCAAAAAATTTACCTTAAGAGGAAACGGGTCAAATGAGTCAAAAGATGGCCAAAGTGTTATGCTTGTGCATAAGACCTCCTAAATCATTTTATTCAAATAATAAGAATACTAATGGAAATATGGAATGACATTATATAAAAATTATATAAAGAGGTAATTTTTTGGCCAAAGTATTTCGGGTTAACCCAATACAAGCCCGTACCAAAAATTACCCGTTTAACCGTTTTGAGCTAGTATGCAATGCGCCCATCCTGCCCATGTTGCCACTCTAGTTATCTACATTGATGTTAGTGGCACTAGGAGCATTAAGTTTGTATTGAACATATACAAACATTTACATTTTCTGCGAGACTTGTGTTTAGCATTTAACCGATTGCTTTGTGTTTAGCAGGGCACTGGTAAAAAAAATAAAAAAACATATACTTAATATGTATCAAGATGACAAGATTACCTGTACCAGCACCAAGTTCTAAGGCCACAATCCCATCAAACTCAGATGAAGTAAACATCTTATGCAAAAAAAAATCAGAGAGTACCAGTTCAGCTCTCCAAACCTAATAAGCAAACAACAATATTAGCACGCGAAATAAATACAAGTTTCTTGCAACTATATGAGATATATATCGAAACAAACATATATTTATGCATTTAGAGAATATTACATCCAGATTTTTTTTGTTGCACAAGTACACAGACATATGTGGCTCAGACAACCAGAGTTCCGAACCATGCAGCTATTACAAGTAATATGAAGTGAAAATATATCCGACAGAAACAGTCATTACCTGTAAACCAACCTTTGGAATCGATGAGGTGATATTATGCTGGATAGCCACAACAAAGTTGTTCTTTGAACGTTCTGCAAACAAGATGAATTATTTATAAACTATAGTTGCTTCAGGGTACAGAAAATGGCAAAGATAACTTGATTCTTCGCTTAGTTTATTGTGCCGTCTAATCCAAGAGACATGAATTACTAAAGTAAAGAATAAAACAACAAAAACATATATAACACGGTAAGGTAAGCACAACTCACTGCTGCGCCTAGGTAAAGCAAGATCACCATCATCGTCCAAACTAACTTCCGGATTGCGTTTTGAATCATCGAGGACTTGATGTTCATATTTGCTTCCATTGTACTCAACGTCTAGATTCCATTAACATTAAAGTTTATCAGATAGATCCGAGTATATCAACTTCACTCATATTTTACTGATTAGTTTAACTTCACGAATTAGTGTTTAGCATTGCGTTCTGAAAATGTATAAGTGAAAATGTAATAATCCGAATAAGATACTTAACTGTATCCAACACGGGGCTGAAGCAAATATTAATTATGTACCGATTATTCAATGATTTGGGCGTAAAATAACCCTTAAATAATCAGATAAACAAAATTCAGTTTAAACTAGTATATGCAAACATTTATCTATGACTTGAAAACCCGCAATATTCAGGAAGTTGTAAGCGTAGCCTGTATTCTTCAGAAGCAGTGGGGAGTGTTTGGATAAAATAACGGCTTCTGCTTATTTGCTTATTTTCGTGTAACATAAGCACATTTCAATAAGCCCTATGTACACGAGGGTTGTAATTTTTTAAGATATATACTTTGTATAATTATTTCATATGTACCTACCTATGTAGAATCTCTATACAAACAAGCTTAAATTAAATAAACGAGCGCGAGCCTAGGTTTTGTTTGGCGAAATGGGCCGAAGCTAGGGTTGGAGCTTATATTAGAAGCCGGAAGCTCGAGCTTATATTTTTGTAAAGTTGTTTGGAGAATTAATTGGAGTTGAAGGTTATTAATGTAAAATCTCGCATAAAAATACATCAAACTAAATTCATAATATTTTCATTTTGATAATCCACTATATTTTGAAGTATATTTAAGTGACTTGACCAACTATAAGCCCTTTTTTTTCTTATTTTTTTTAGAACGGCACAACACTTGAAATCCGACCCCCGAGTTAAACCATCCAAACGAGCAGGCCCTGAGACCCGAACCACTAGGAGAGACCAGCGAAGGGAAACCCCTGGAACTCACGACTTCGCACTAGAAGGAAAACTTGAATTATTTGTCTCTTGCGAGACGCGAACCCTGGGCAAAACCTCCACCAAGCTCCATAAGGCTGGATGGCAAGGTGGTGAGCCACTCACCTTACACCGGGCCCAGCTCCTCTCTCACTTCCACTCAATCTCACTCACCTTTTTGTGAGCAAGGTGACTTTACCATCGCCTTTCATTAAAATACCCACTTTATCAAAATATACCCCACTAAATACCCCGCATACACTTACAAACCAAATAAATAATTACTAAACTTTAAGGTGAGTCGTTCACCTTAACTTGTCTTGGGGTGTGTGACTAGCACGTGAGTGTGCACCATGGACAAGGGAGTCACGAGTCACTTGGAGGTAAGGTGAGTCACTCACCCTCCCTTGCCATCCAGCCTAAGGAGCTCAGGTGGACAACTGAGCTAGTCAGTTGGTTTAACTATAAGCTCATTTTGATTGGCTTGGGCTTATATAGGCTTATGATTATAACACGTTCCATAAGCATGTGTGACAAACAAAACTTATTTTATAAGCTTAAGCCCTTACAAGCCTTGCGCCAAACACAGTAATAAACGAGCTCAAGCATGAGCTTCATCCCCAAAGCTTGATTAAGCTCACGAGGCTAAACAAGCTTAAGAAATATATACTCATTATTATATATGTACCTACCTATGTAGAATCTTTATACTTGCACTCGAGTCGGGATTTATTTATCGAAGTTTTAACCATTTATCTAAGGGAGGTGCTTTGCACATTTCATAAAATGATTGGGACACTCTAATTAATTGTGTTTGGACATTTATATCCTCACAGTTACCCTTACACTTTCACTCATGTGAGGGTATAAATGTCAAACACAATTAATTGGAGTGTGCAAATCATTTCCCTTTATCTAAACTAAAACCAATTATATATATATATATTCTTAAAAACCGAAATATAATTGAAATGATATTACTCGTTAGTATTATTATTAAGGTAATCAAATTACATTGGAATGAAAATTATTGTTACCATGAGGAAGTGAAAAAGTGAAGTAAGAAATGAAAGGTCTAGTGAATTTAGGTGGGCACCCTATGTGAATCTCACTCATTACTTGTTCTTCTTCATCTTCTTTGTTTTGACATATGTCCGGTGAACTTGCTGTCTCCGGCGGCGGTGACGGTTGGCTGTTCTCGCCGTTCATTTTAACCGCTGACTCACAACTTTATTTCCGTTAAGTTATCGATTTTAGGGGAGTGTGAGGTTTTTAACCGTGGCGGGTATAATGTGATTAAAGTCGAGAAACTAACATGATAATAATGACGAGATGATTAACCCGAGAAAAATAAGTTATCTATTTTAGAGGAGAATGAGGTTTGTTTGTTGAACCTGTTGATCGATCGGCATGTTTGGTAAGCCGATTTTTTATAAGCTCCGATTTTATTTATGGCTTATTTTGAGATTTGTAGGCTTTTATAACTTTATCATATCATAATAAACTTATATAAGCACACAAATCTCAAAATAAGCCACAAAATTAGAGCTTATAAAAAATAAGCCCAAATGCCCCAATTTTACGGCTTATTTTGAGACTTGTCGGCTTTTATAAGTTTATTATATCATAATAAACTTATATAAAACAGTCCAAAATGCCCACAAATAAATGAAAAAAATAAATAAGCCAAAATCGGGCATGATAAATAAGCAAAAACAAACAGTAGAATCAACTTCATTTCATATAAATTATACTCCATCCACTCTCATATTTATTGTTTATACTTCTTCTTTTTATAGATGACTTTCTATTTCTATTTTTAGTAAAAAGAAAAAAAGAGTTAATATTATAGCCCTACTTTTATTAAATTTTATGATTTTTGTCTCCTGACAATAATTTTGAAACGAATGAATATTAAGCTTTGTGTTTTTTTTATTAGCTTTGACAATATGTATAATAACATGTATTTATCATTGTAGGAATGTTTTAAAAATAACATTTTTTAAGTATTTATTGGAGGACTGTTACAAGTTTATAATTTTTAAGACACTTAATACTTCAGATGTAACTTCATTCTATATTATTATAAAGTGTGTTGCTTAAAATTTTAAGCCTTCCATTTGGAATATCTCAAATACATTACAAAGTAGTATAGAATAAATTAGGGCTGAGCATGGAAGGTTCAAAACCGAACCGGACCCGTGAAACAATCGCAAACGAGCCCGACAAAAACCGAACCGACCCGACAACCCTTCGGTTCGGTTTCGGTTTTGGTTTTTTACGATTTTTAGTTTCGGTTCGGTTCGGTCCGACCCAAAACCGATAAAAACATGCACAAACACACGTAAACCGAGCCGAACCGACGGACCCGACACAAAGCCGAACCGAACCGAAAGTTCGGTTCGGTTTCGGTTTGGGTTTTTTATGATTTTCGGTTTTCGGTTTTGTCGGTTCAGGTCGGTTTTGGACCGACGCTCAACCCTAGAATAAGCGATACCCGTTCATAGCGGCGTCAATGCATAATAATGCTAATTTTTATGTGAGTATCTATATGTGTACTAAGTGACTGCAGAGAAAGTTTGTGAGTTTAAATGCTTATCTACTTTGACATGCTTATTTGTAAGTGTGTATACCTTCAATAATAAGCACATAACCAGTAGAGCATTTGAGATTGTTTGTCTACTTAACATTGCAATAACTAAATGAGCACGTTAGGGGTCTTTGCGATTGCTAGTTTTAAAAAAAGAACATTCTATTGTATGTGTTAGTTTGGGTGTAATATATGCAGTTTTGCTAACAATTACATCTACCTATTGTACGTTACAAAGCGGCCAAATCACGTGTCATATCATTCAGTAATCAGTACGTCATTTTTAACTCATTTTTATAAGTTAAAACTATAAAAAAAAATTAATTTCTATGAACATAGGCCATTCCTATGTGTCTCGGCGCCATTTCGGCGTTACGACACCCTCCGTGCCAAATTCCTAGCCATTTACTTGGTGTTGCGTGAAAGTGTGATTTTAATTCTTTTTATTTATTTAAAAAAAAGGAAAAAGAAAATAACCGCTGGTTTGATTCCAACGCTTGAAAATTTATTTTTTTTATCCCACATTTATATATATTACCTTCATTTAATCATTTTTTTCACAATTTTCTTAATTCTCTCTACCAAAAAACACATGCTCTCTATCAAAAACACATTCTTGTAACTATGAATCCGAATAATGATGATTTTAGCCATTCTGATGTCAATGATGAAAGTGACATTTTTATTACGCAAGCTTATCAGTATCACCAACAACAAGCTCAGAGTTTACGTATGCGTATCCGGTATACCGTGAACGTGATGTTACTGAACACGTTTATTGGCCGACTATTTTAGTGATAATCCAAAATATCTTGAATCCTATTTTAGAGGTCGATATCGTATGAGTGGGAAATTATTTTTAAAAATAGTCAATGGTATATCTACTTATACTTACGATCATCTTCCCGAGTATTTTGAATTCTTCAAAGTACAACCCGACCCGATACTACGGGTCAAAGATAGAAAAAAAAAAATCTCTAACTAGACGTAACCGTGCATGTCTTGATAAGAAGATTAGGTGTATGTTATTACTTCCGTGGCAGAATAAACTAGAATGACTTAAGTATTACGGTAGATTAAACAATATAGCGACGTACGAAGAAAAGGTAGGGCAATAAAAAATGGAAAAGTGTTAGTCTGATTGTAACGGGCTAAAGCCCACATTCGAGATTAGTCCATATACCCCATTATATGTATTATTGTGTTGAATTAATAAGATACGGATGCTATTACACTTACATGGTATTAGGCAAATTGATCTCGTGTAACGAAGCCTAAAACAAAAAAAAACTAAACACAATGCGTTCTTTATTTTTTTCAGTTTAAAGCTTGTCGATCGTTGGTTTGCTCGTTTACCAGTCGACATAGTGTGATTGTTTCTTGCGGCCGTTGGTTCAACTTGATAACCAGTCACGAATTGTTTGGGTTATTGGTCGATCGTTGGTCAGACGGTTGACTCATTTATTGGTAATTGTTGTTTTCGTTGCTACTGTTAATCTCTATTGGTTTTCTCTTTTGTTAGCTACAAACACATTTTGTAATATACCTTCACATATTAACAACTTGGGTAAGTTCCTAACGAGATCTTTTGATGATAGAGATTGGATAAGTCTCATATTAGCATGCCCTAAATGTCTATGCCAAAGATTCGAAGAATCATCTAACGAAGTGAGACAAAGTTTCTCTCTTGATGTGTTGTCAATTTTCATGACGTATATGTTGTTTTTCAAAACGCCTTTAGCTATGGTTATTCCGTCATTTAGTATTTTAATTTCGTTTTCACTAAATAGGACATTGTACTTTTTATGGCATAGTTGACTAATATTAAGTAGGTTGAATCCTAGATTATCAACATGAGCAACATCATCAATAGAGAGAGAGTCATGAGAGATAGTACCTTTTCGGATGATTTTGCTTTTCAATTTGCTACCAAAAGTGACATTACCTCCGTCATATGCTTGGTAGGAAGATAAGAGACCCATGTTTCCCGTCATGTGTCTTGAACAACCGCTATCTTTGATTCATTCGTCTGGTTCCAATCCGGCTTTCAAGTATACCTATTGATACGCGTACAACGCGCGTTCGGGGTCAAAGGAACTTTCCTTTTTGTCGAGCAAGTTTTTCAACACCCTAGGCAGTGAACCTAATCGTTGTAGTGTAGTATTAGGGTAAACCTCGGGAATTGATATCGTTCTCTAGGGGAATAGGAATGCTAGTGAGAAATTACTACGCTAAGGTTGGGGTTGAGGAAGATTATTTTTTATCTTTTTTATATTTTTTAGAAAATGGAAAGGTACGAATCTCGGGGTATTGGATTTGGGGGGTTGGTATTTCTACCGATTACTCTACTTATCTAATTATCTAATTATCTAAACTAAGGTGAGTGTATTCTATGTCTATTGTTGTGTGCTTTTATGATGATTAAAAATGTATTTAATTAGATGCTATTACTCCCTAGTTATCTCCTATTGATGGTTGAATTGTCACGTCCTTATTCTTAAAGCGTTGTTTCTTCTAAGGTCGTAGGGCACGCGTTTTTCCCTAACTCTTTGAGATTACCTTAAGGTTATTGCCTACGAAATCTCTAGGATTCATAAACTAACTCTAAGGTTATCTTTGGATGTTTAGACTACAATAACTCTAGGTGATTATAAACTAATGTTCACAAAGATTACTCAAGCAATAAAAACACAACGAATGGCCTATCGCAATACTAGGTCAATCACAATTAAGATAAGAGACAATCAATCAATATTCAATACCTAGGTTTCATAGATCTAAGCAAACACACAAGTAAATTAGCCGGACATGGAAAACATGCAAGCATACACACAAAAAATTGAAGACATAATTGAATCAATGAAGTAAATCACTTATCTTGTTGTAAAATAGGTTATGGAACCCTAAGATCTGCCTAAAGGCAGCCTATGTTCGGTTTAGGTTTTACTCCACAAAACTACCTCTCTAAACTACTGAAAATTCGAATTCTATATATAGAGTTACAATATGCGACGGCGTCACTCTTTAATTGTGACAACGTTGGTCACGCCATTAGGTTTTCGTCTTGGCAGTCAACTCTCTGTGGCGTCACCTTATGCTTGTGGCGTCGTCGGCTTCAACCTCGGCGCGGATCCAAATCTAGGCGAGTTGTGATGCCCTACTCTTTTAAACCGATGTCGTCACTTGTAAAATAGCAATTTGCTCTGAGTCGCTCTCAGGTGTGTCGCTGGCGTCGCTATTAAGCTGTGACACCGTCCCCTTCAGTTCCAGCAGCTTGAGTGTCTCGATTCTTGACTTTGGCCATTTTCTTCATATATTCGCGCCTTTTCGTCCGAATAAGTCTCATTCCAGCAATTTGCCTTCAAAAGACCTAATGAGTGCAATGCACCTAGTCAAATGGGTATGGGTCAATACCATGGGTTATGGATATTTTCCATGAGTTGTAGTTTTTACCCATTTATATAATATATACTAGTTGTGTATATATCTTGCCCAATATGTAAACACTAGTTGTTGTACATATATTACTAAATCATAAAACCACTTATACTTGTTTTAGTGTTTTATGTGAAAGCGTAAGTGTGTTAGAAAACTATTGGCTCAAACTATTTACGTATTTTTTTTGTTTCGTTAAAATGATTTTACGTTTGTTATCGACAAAACATTAGAAGATCGTAAAATATAAATAAATGTTTTTACGACTTATTTGTATTAACAATATCCCCCTTTTTTGTTGATGACAAAACATAAAATAATTTTAAGGAAAAGCTAAAGTTCGTAAAAGTTTGAATTTGTAGTGTTTACTTTTTTCTCCCCCTTTTTGTCCAAACAGAAAGAGCTTCGAAAGGTAACTAACACATTGTTTTAAGAAAAACATATGAAAAATAGAAAAGAAAGAAAAAGTAGAGAGCAAGTAACGGGAAAGGATCTCGTCTTAACTCCCCCTTGACGAGTCCATCCCTATGTGAGGGCGTCAAGAAAATAATAATACTAAGGTAGTTTATTTGCAACTAAGTTTGCAAAAGATTTCGTCTATGTGACGAATGTGCTCCCCCTTGATGATTGCAATTTTGCAAAGGGATGTCATGAGATGTAATCCTAATAGTGCAAGTAATTTTGCAATGTATTGCTTTTGACACAAAGCTCCCCCTAGCTTTAGGGTGTCAAAGTCTTTATGTGTAAATTGAACAACTACAAAACAAAGGTTAGAAAACAAATACAATGCATAATTTCCTGCAAATATGACTCAAGTTAGTAGAAAAATAGTTTTCTGTCTCACGGATCCCACGATTCCCTCCTTGTAGGGATCCGTCTAGGCAAATTTAAGGGATCCGTCTGGCTGATGATTAATTTCAGCAATGGTGATATAACAACTAATGTTAATTATCAAAGTGAGATATATATTATACAACATAATCATATACTCAGAAATATAGCAAGTAGCATGTATTTTCATTTAATAAAACTAGAGATATGATATTCATGACTCTAAAAACTAAGAAAATGATCGATACATGACTTGGAATTACTAGACTTATCTAAGTAACACTTGATACTACGACACCACTAAAATCCTCTAGCTCAAGTTTGTTTAGGTTTAATCACGTCCAAACGTTCGAGGAGGTGATAGAACATGAAACGTTGATCTTCTCGTACTTCATGTATCAAACTTTCAACATGTTGACAATGATAACAATCTTTGTCATGGCTAGGTAGTGGTGGTGGAAGAAATGAAATTACTTGATGCGAAGGATCAAGTGGAGCGGGTTGTGGAGCTTCAAACGACGGAGGAATTGATGGAGGCGCATTTGAAGATGGCTCGACCAAGAATGATGGTGGTGGTAGAGAAGTGTCAACTTCCATATGGTCGGGTGGTTGACTTTGATAATTTCTCATAATCCAAATGGGATTATATGATGGTGACGGCGAGAAGGAAGCGGGAGCTAATGTTGACTCAACAACTTGATTTTGTACCATTATTCCTCCTAATGAGGAGAATGTTGCCGGTGGAGGAGGATGAGACGGCCTAGGAGGCAAATCCTCTAAATTGTAGAGGTGTGGTGATGATAGTGGAGTTGTGAATGAGATAGCTCTAGGAACCAATGGTGATGGTTTAGTGGAGATGGGATTGTTTGGCCTAGGAGATATGGTGGTGTTTGGCATAGGTAGTTTTGTGGGTACTATCCTTTTAGGGATTGGTTTGATTGGTGGAGGATAAATCCTTGCATTTGTGGACTTGACCAGAGATGATTCGGTTGAAGAGATTTCGTGTACAACACGAGCAATTTTATTGGGTGGTTCTTTGGTGGATAAGTTGCTACTTGGAGTTTTTCTCATGATGTGGTGATTTCAAGAGGTTTGTAAAGGTTTCTAAGTGCTAAAAATGAGGATGAAGATGATGACTTTCGAAGTCCTAACAATGTGGTTTATAAACTAAGGGATTTGGCAAGTGCATTCAAGACTTAAGCCACTAAAATTCAATGGAATGTGATGATTAACATGCACAAGAGTCAACTTCAGAGTTGTATTGATCTAGGAACTCATTTAAGATGAGATGGAGTGTTTAAGTTAGAAAGATGAGCTTGAAATGATTGTTCTTGCTAGAGTTGGCATGAGTCTGTCATACGGATCCCACGGTTCCCTCCAACGAGGGATCCGCCTAGGCTAATCCTAAGGATCCTTCTATCAGCAGCTAAGAAAAGATAGCAATGATGTTTGTAAGGTCTAATGCCTATTTCTTCTTGAGTGTTTCAGTTTACCTAAGTGTCTTAAATGAAGGGGTGCTTAAGTACTTGAGGGTAATGAGTTATGTAGCTAATGATTCCCTTTTATGGAAGAGATTGGAACTTTCATGAATACCAATGAATGAACAAAGATGACACTAAAGATTTTGAGAGTGTCAAGTGGAGCTAAATGATCCTAGAGATCAGATAGTGACTTAGGATAATGTTTTGGAGAATATCCTAAAGGCTTAAAATGGAAAAACTAGAATTTGATCAATTTCGACCAATTTTGAGGTAAGGATGATTATGATCAATTTTGCCATAATCGAAAGATTTCCAAAGCTAGATATGAGGGATCATGTGAGAAATGATGAGTGAGCTTGAGAGCGGAAGAGCAATGGATTTAAGTGAAACGATAGATCTACAAGCGTCTTGAGTGTGATCTAGGTGAGTTATATGTGGGTAGGAAAGATCTACTTAATCTTGATAAGGACTTAATTTGCCTTAAGGCACTATGTCTAGCTTAGTGTGAGGTGTTTTAAGGACATGTTTGAAATACAATGATTGCAATTGCATTTTCTGTTTGCCGGATCCCACGGTTCCCTAAGAGTAGGGATCCGTTTAGCACAACCTTTGGGATCCGTCTATCTGCAAAGCATAACGTTTACTAAAGGTATGGGATGATTTTGACAATGCATTATATTTCCAGGTTAGTTAAAGGGGTTCTAACACTAAGATATCAAATGTAAGATGTTTTATTTCATGAAAGAAATTGGATTACATTGATAACGCACGAATACTAAGGATTGATCCTATTTAAAAGATTACTAAGTTCCTTGAGCGTTTTCACTAGAAGGATCATCAAATGGTTGATGAGTGTTTGTTGATTCAGGAATGAAGAAAGTCTTCATGAGAGATATGTTGAGAGGTTCATTCATTTTGTTCAAGCACGCATAACGGACTTTGAAATTGAAGGTGGAAGTACATGATGTTATGATAGCAGGCGTCAAGAACATTCCATAAGGTATGAGTTTGTTCTTGGAGCCTTGAAGATTTTAATTATTCGCCTTGCGAAGTAGGCGAGATTGTATGGTTGTTGTGTTAGCAAACAATACATTATGTGAGCACAACAAGCGGGAAGGGTTTCTCGATTTCCCCTAAGACTCCACACATTTTCACGTAGGATGAGTGCAAGAGCCTTGTACTCTTCTCAGATATCCCATGTATGAATAATGTTTGGATCAGAGTGATGGGGTTTGCATATAATGCGATTCAAGTCTTCCGGGGAAGGTATGTGAGAACAATATGGACTATTTTCTTCACGAAAGTTGAAAAGATAATCAAGAGACCAATCTTCAGTGAAGGTACATTGTCCATGATTTGGAATTCGTAGGATGTGAGAAAATTGCCCAAGGGTTAAAACAAACTTTTGGTTTTTGATCCAAAACCAAAGAGATAGAGAGCGATCCTCGTTACGAACGAGTTCGACTTGACGGAAGAATTCCAATACAAATCTTGGACATATTTTCTCATTAATTTCGAGAAGACATTCCAATCCTATGGTTTGGAAGGAGGTATTGATACCTTCTTCGTATAGGTAGAGTGTCGACAATTATGTCCTTCGTGGAAGTGACGGGTTTCGAGATTATTGAACCCACGGACATGATTGCCAGGTGTGTTGAGCTCAAGGGAGATGTTAGGAGTGTAGACGCTAATGAGTGAAAAATCAAACTCATATTCATGCGACATAGGGAAACCTATAGGAAAGACAAGTTAATAGGATGTGACGTATTACGGGGAAAACAATGATTACCTAACGTTTTTACAAGATGTTTATTAGCAATGACATTTAACTCACTTAATGTTTGACATTCAAGTAGAACATTTCTTTTAGGAAATAAGTGGTTTTTATTTTGCATGAAAAATCATATCCGTATGACGGTCCCACGCCTTCTCTCTATGGGATCGTGCTAAGTATACTTGTCGATCCGTGGATCCGTAGTAACAGTAGCGCATTTTTGATAAAAACATAAGTTTAATAGTTTTATACCAAGATATGTGTTTTAGCCTACATTTTCTTTTAGCATGCATTCATGGTTTCTAATGTATCACGAAAGAATACGAAAGATATAAATCAAAAGAAATGATAAACACATTATGATAATAATAACCTAGATAAACTAGACTATTAATAATATTTCATTTCAATGCTAAGAATGATACAAAGGATTGGGTATATAACCCTAATGTAGATTAACAACACAAAGTAAATGTGTCCGTATGTGAACTTCATCATAGGGAACACCAGAGTGATGAGTGTTAAGGCGATGAGCACGAGGGCGATGTAAACCATGTTGATGATGAAACCTCGGTTTGAGAGAGATGAGATGAAGGGAAGATGAAGTTTTGAGTAAGAGGTAATTTTTGAAAGTGGAAGATTTGAAAAAGTGGGATTTGATGAGTGACGACGGTGGGTTTATTTATGGGGAAGGAGGAATTTTGAGATTTGTGTTTTGTTTTATTATTAGAAAGATTTGATTTTTGGATTAAGTGAAATAAACCACACGCTTTATATACCACCGACTTTAGACCGAAAAAGTAACATCAGATGTGAGAAAAGGCTTCCTAATGAAGCTACATGTAATACATTTATATGCACAAAAAAATAATCATATAAATACCTATGTAAGGATACTTATTTATCAAGCTAATGTTATTTAGAGATAAGTGGAAAGTCATACCTCTAATGCACTTAGGAATGTCTTTATAAATGACACAACAAATGTCTAAGACAATTCCTCAGGCTTAAGATACCTTCTTAGGGAAGGTATACTTGTTACCAAGTGATTCCTATGACTTGGTAGGTATGAGCTTTAACTAAGCAACATGATAAAGAGGATTAGTGCAATTAAATGAAGAATAAATAATAAGAAAAATGTTGTCATCTAATCAACATCCAAACAAGGAGTTTTAAAAGACATGGTGTTTGTTTTTATTAAAAACTTTCTTTGTAGTTTTCAATTAACCATGGATCGTATCAAGTTTTTAAAGTACAATATACTTTAAGAAACTTGGTAACGAAGCTCTGATACCAATTGTGAAAAACTAGAAGGGGGGGTTGAAAAGTTTTGCGAATTAAAACTTATTTTAAACTATTTAGATCGACTTATATCAATCTATTTGGATGTGTGTTGGATGTTGATAAACAAACATATAGAAATATAACTAAGCAATGAAAAGATAAAGAGTAGATAGCGAAACCAAACTTATTTATAGTGGTTCGATTCTACAAGGACACCTTCCTTGCCCTACCACCCCCGAGTCACCTACTCGAGTTCGAATCACTACACAACACCAATTCCTTATGGTGGAGAAACCTTCAACGCTTGCCTACTCTTTTTCGGTATTTTAGGCTAACCATCGGGTTCTTTCACACCAAGGTGAACCACACCTACCACAACGTCGCTACCCTTTATCCGGTACTAGGCTAAGTACCGAGTTCCATTACAATGGAGGAACTACTACCCAACACTACACCATAACTAACCCCCAAAGAGATCTACCTTATAATGTCAACAAGGATAACAATATCCTTTGACTCAATACTAATCTATCTTGTACATCGAATCACACCATATCGAATGTACATCTTAGGCACCTTTCACTAATGCCTTTAACTAGATCTTCAAGACACCCTTCACTAATGTCTTGTGACTTGACTTCTAGGCACCCTTCACTAATGCCTACAATACGGACGATCGACACCTTTCACTAATGTCTTTGTCTTGACACTTGATACATCTTTCACTAATGTCTTCAACACTACACTTCTTAGAAGAAAGAAAAGAACCATCAACAAGAGGACTTTAGTAGTCTTGATGATGAGGAAGTATGGCAACTCATGGACTTGAGCTTGCTTGACTTCAAAGGAGGTGATCTCGCCTTTAAGAGGAACCTAGAGGATCACACAAAAATAAAAATACAAACATAGATCACTTGGATCTTGGGGTTAGAGAGTTTTAAACTCAGGGAGAAAGTATGTTAGAAAGGGGTGAGAAACAATGAAGAAATGGCTCACTATTTATAGAGAGAAAATGCCTACTGTTCCTCGGATCCCACGGATCCCTTCCCCAAGGGATCCATCTAGCGTAAAGCTAGGGATCCGTGGGACGCTCCTCTTTACCCATGAGTATTTTGGTTATGAGTCATGGGTCATGGGTTATGGGTTGATCCATGGTTCTCTTATTAGATACAATGTATCTAATGAGTGCAATGCACCTAGTCAAATGGGTATGGGTCAATACCATGGGTTATGGATATTTTCCATGGGTTGCAGTTTTTACCCATTTATATAATATATACTAGTTGTGTATATATTTTGCCCAATATGTAAACACTAGTTGTTATACATATATTACTAAATCATAAAATCACTTATACTTGTTTTAGTGTTTTTGTGCGTGTGAAAAACGAAGTGTGTTTTATTGCTAAAATGATTTTACGTTTGTTATCGACAAAACATTAGAAGATCGTAAATTATAAATAAACGTTTTTACGGCTTATTTGTATTAACATAATCAATGAAGTAAATCACTTATCTTGTTGTAAAATAGGGTATGGAACCCTAAGATACTGCCCAAGACAGCCTACGTTCTGTTTAGGTTTTACTACACAAAACTACCTCTCTAAAATAATGAAAATTCAAATTCTATATATAGAGTTACAATATGCGACGGCGTCACTCTTTAATTGTGACGCCGTCGGGTGGCCGCCATTAGGTTTTCGTCTTGGCCAAGTCAACTCTGTGACGGGCCACCTTATGCTCAAGGACGTTTGCCAACCTCTGACGCCGTAGGGATCCAAATCTAGGTCGCCTGAGTTTGGACGCTTCCTACTATTTTAAACCTGATGCCGTCACTTGTAAAATAGCAATTTGCTCTCTGAGAGTCGTCTCAAGGTGTTTGCATAATAGCGCCGCTATTAAGCTAAGACACCGCCCCGCTTTAGAAGTCTACTGAGTGTCTCGATTCTTGACTTTGGCATTTTTCTTCATATATTCGCGCCTTTTCGTCCGAATAAGTCTCATTCTAGCAATTTTCCTTCAAGAGACCTAAAAAGTGAAAAGGAACGAAATTAAGTATTAACGTGTGGAAAACTAGAAGGGGGGTTGAATAGTTTTGCCAATTAAAAACATCCTTTTAAACTATTTAGATCGACTTATGTCAGTCTATTTGTATGTGTGTTGGATGTTAATAAACAAGCATATAAAGTATGTAATGAAAAGATAAGAGTAAGAAGCACAAAACCACAACGCAAGTATTTATAGTGGTTCTACGGCTGGGGACATTCTCTCGCCTCTACCCACTCTCCTCGAAGTCACCTACGTGAAATTGTGAATCACTACACTCCACCACACCAACCCTTATGGTGGAGAAACCTTCACAACGTCGCCTACTCTTTTCTAGGACTAGGCTAACCACCGTTCTTTCACAGAAGTGTGAACCACACCTAACACAACGTCAGCCTACCCCTTTATCCCAGACTAGGCTAGATACCGAGTTCCATTACCATGGAGGAACTACTACCCAACACTACACCAACGACTAATCCCAAAGGAGACCAACTCCTTATTACAACATCATCAAGGATATCAATATCCTTGGATCTAATGCTAATCAATCTTGTACATCGAAACACACCATATCGAATGTACATCTAAGGCACCTTTCACTAATGCCTTTAACTAGATCTTCAAGACACCCTTCACTAATGTCTTGTGTCTTGACTTCTAGGCACCCTTCACTAATGCCTACAATATGGACGATTGACACCTTTCACTAATGTCTTCGTCTTGACCCTTGAGACATCTTTCACTAATGTCTTCAACATTAAACTTCTTAGAAGAAAGAAAAGAATCATCAACAAGAAGACTTCAATAGTCTTGATGATGAGGAAGCATGGCAACTCATGGACTTGAGCTTGCTTGATTTCAAAGGTGATGATCTCGCCTTTAAGAGGAACCTAGAGAATCACACAAACACAAAACTACAAACATAGATCTCTTGGATATAAGGTTAGAGAGTTTTTAACTCGGGGAAAGTATGTTGAAAGAGGTGAGCAAACAATGAAGAAATGGGTCACTATTTATAGAAGAAAAATCTATCGTTCCTGGATCCCACGGATCCCTCCCACAAGGGATCCGTCTAGAGTAAAGCTAGGGATCCGTGGGACGCTCCTTTTTACCCATGGGTATTTTGGTTATTTGTCATGGGTTGATCCATGGGTCTTTAGCTAGATACAATGTATCTCTTGAGTGCAATGCACCTAGTCACATGGGCATGGGTCAATACCATGGGTTATGTATATTATCCATATATGATATAAGCATGATGTCGTGCAATGGGTTATGGGTCAAGCTCCATGGGTCATGGACTTTGGGTTGTACTCAACTACATTCAATGTATTTGGTCAATGGGTTGTGATACTTAAGTTTCTACCCATTTAAATTACCCAATATACTACATACTAGTTATGTGTATATTTTACCCAAATATGTAAACACTAGTTGTTGTACATATGTAATCATAAAATCACTTATACTTGTTTTAGTGTTTTATGTGAAAATGTGAATATGTTAGAAACTATTAGTTCAAACCATTTAAGTATTTTATTTGTTTTGTTAAAATGATTTTACGTTTGTTATCGACAAAACATTAGAAGATCGTAAAATATAAATAAACGTTTTTACGGCTTATTTGTATTAACAATATCCCCCTTTTTGTTGATGACAAAACATAAAATTATTTTAATGAAAAGCTAAAATTCGTAAAAGTTTGAATTTGTAGTTTTTACTTTCTTCTCCCCTTTTTTGTCGAAACAAATAGAGCTTCGAAAAGAAACTAACACACTGTTTTAGGAAAAGCATGTGAAAGAAATGGAAAATAGAGAGAAAGTAACGGTAAATGATCTCGTCTTTACTCCCCTTTGACTAGTCCATCCCTATGTAAGGGCATCAAGAAAATAATACCAAGCTAGTTCATTTGCAACTAAGTTTGCAAAAGATTTTATCTATGTGACGAATGTGCTCCCCCTTGATGATTGCAATTATGCAACGGGATGTCATGAAATGTACTCTTAATATTGCAATTAATTTGCAATGTATTGCTTTGACATAAAGCTCCCCTTAGCATTAGGGTGTCAAAGTCTTTATGTGTAAATTGAATAACTACAAAGAAAAGGTTAGAAAACAAGTAGAATGCACAATTTGCTGCAAATATGATCCAAGTTAGTAGAAAAATAGTTTTTCGTATCACGGATCCCACGGTTCCATCCTTGTAGGGATCCGTCTAGGAAAATATGAGGGATCCGTCTGGCTGGTGATCAATTTCAGCAATGGTGATATAACACATTATGTTAATATCAAAGTGAGATATGTATTATACAACATAATCATATACTTAAAAATATAGCAAGTAGCATGTATTCTCATTTAATAAAACTAGAGACATGATATACATGACTCTAAAAACTAAGAAAATGATCGATACATGACTTGGAATTACTAGACCTAACTAAGTAAGGCTTGAAACTAGGACACCACTAAAATCCTCTAGCTCAAGTTTGTTTAGGTTTAATCTCATCAAAACGTTCGAGGAGGTGATAGAACATGAAATGTTGGTCTTCTCGTGTAACACCCTCAATTTCGTGATACGCAGCGGAATTCAAACTGGGTGTTACTTCATGGCACAACAGTCATAATAATAGAAAACGATCTCTAAAAGAGTCGTTTTAAAAAGGCTTTATCATTCATATATATCAGAGTTTACAAAATAGGTCCCAGTTGGTTCCATTGATTACAAACACATCAATATAAAGTTTTTGATGTTTTGTGAATGATAAATTATTTATATATATATATATAGCCTTCTTGATCTTGCTCTTCCGTGCCAGCTTCTGACTTTATGCAAAAATGTAGAACGTACAAGGTTAAATCCTTTATGGTCAAAGGAGGAGGGAAATATTTTTGACTTTTCCAAAAAATGCAAAAGTGTCAAAAACATATTAGAAACGCAGTGCAGGAATCGTTAAGTCTGGATGTAAGTAGTATTGTTTAAAACGTAAGTTTAGTTTTTGAGCGCAGGGCTTATTTGGTAACATAAAAATAAATCTTAAAAATTCTCAAATTAGTCATGAGTGATCTAAGAATTTATCTGATGTTAGGAAAATTATCAGACTTGATTTTTGTTATGCGCGTGATGTTTAAACGATGAACCGTCCAAAATGAAACTTTGTAACGATGTTTTCTTAATAACTTTTGCGAAGATGATCTAACGATTGTCGAATTCTCATGATATTACTAAAATAATTTATCTTACGAGAATAAGAAATAAATTTTTTACAGATGAATAGTGAAAATGAATAGTAAATGTGAATAGTAAATTCTCGAAAATGAAAAGTAGCCTGAAAATGCGGGTGGTTACAGTCTCCCCCCGTTGGAGAAATCACGTCCTCATGATTTAATTGTTACTTGATGGTGATGCTCCTTCAAAAAGGTGAGGGACTAGGTCGGATAAACCCCTTGTCCGAAGGTTCTTGTATTTGATTTGCCAGTTCTTGCATCTCGGATGGTGCTAGTCTGTAGGGTGCGCGGGCCACTGGCACCGCTCCTGGCACTAAATCAATTTGAAACTCTACTTGGCGGATGGTGGAAGTCGGGTAAGTAGGGAAAACTTCAGGAAATTCACGAGCGATAGAGCGTCTTCAGTCGTTTTTCTTTGGATTCCTTCTCGGTAACATAAGCTAGAAATGCATAACATCCTTGTTTCAATGTACTTCATGGTTTTCATACATGAGATGATGTTTACGCGAGTTCCACTTCGATCACCACGGATGACCAAAGTTTCATTGTTACCAGGAATGTGAACAACTTTTCCCACGGTTGATGTTAGCTTGACGTTTTGACAACCAATCCATGCCAATAACAACCTTGAAACTTCCAAGTTCGATTGGCATGAGATTGATGCTGAATGGGTGATCTAAAAGGTTGAGGGTACATTTTGGAGTACAGATTGGTGTTCACTAAGTTTCTATTGGCTAATTCAATACTATAGTGAGTATCCTTAGTGGTTGTTGCAATATTAAGTAAAGGTTCAATTTTGGAAGATATAATGCTCATATCAACACCGGAATTGAATAAGACTTTAACAAAATGGTTATTGAGTGAAAACGTACACTGACTACGTTTGGGTCTTGTTGAGGTTCACCGTTGCCCATAACATAGGCTCTACGAGCGCCTCCGCCTTGTTGGCCACGGTTTTGAGGGCAATTGTTTTTGTAGTGCCCTTTTTCTCCACACCGAAGCATGTAGAGGCGTGTATTGCTTCGGTATCTATAGCCTTGCCCCTACAATCTTTAGCAAGATGTCCCACTTTTTGGCATTTATTGCATTTGCAAGGACCCAAGTGATGGATTTTGCACTGACTACAATATGGATGGGGTCCAGTATATCCCATGCCTACTGCTGGGGCGATAGCGGGATAGGTTCGCATTTTTTTGCCTGGATTGTTGATTGTGATGGGTGGTGTTGCGGTTTTGATTATTGGGAGTGTTTCTTTGGTTGTTGTCCCATTGTCGTTTGTTGTTGTTGTTTCGGTGGTTATTGTTGTCGGCATGGTTGTTGTTGTTATGGTAGTTGGTGTTGTTGGTGGTAGTGTTGCTATTGAGATTCGTCCTGGATAGTCCTTGCTCGAACCGCTTGATCCATGAGATTTCGAGACATTCGCATAACATCATCAAGTGACTTTGGATCAAACGATGTCACATTTCCCTGGATGACTGGCGTAAGTCCCCAGATATATCTCTCTAACAGCTTTTTAGTTGTTGGAACCATTGATGGACATAGTATCGCCAATTCTTGAAATCGGCGGTTGTAAGTGGCAATGTCAACACCCTTGAGAACATGGTTCCAGAACTCCACCAATTTCGTATTTCACTACGAGGGCAATACTCCTTGATCATTAAATCCTTTAGAGCAACCCAAGAGATTTTATAAGCATTCGTGATGCCTATTGGTTGAGCAACTACATTCCACCATGATAATGCCTGATCTAGTAGTGTACAAGTGGCATATTGAACTTTGTCACTTCAGTAGCATTTGCTGATTGAGAACACATACTCCATTCTTTCAAACCAGCGAGTTAAACCCACGGCTCCTTCCGAACCCTTGAAATTTGTGGGTTTGCAACTCATAAATTCTTTGTATGAGCAACCTCTAGTTGCATTAGCTGCGACAAGCCTAGCAGCTTCAGCGGCTGCGGTAGTTTCAGCGGAAGCGGCAAGCCTAGCGGCTTCAGCGGCTCCGGCGGCTGCGGCGGCAGCGGCCGGCGGCAGTGGTGAAAGCCGGCGGTAGCTGCGGCCAGCGGTGCGGTGTTTGCGGGCGGTTCAGAGGTGTAACGGTACGCTTTCGTTGGCGTTAATTGATGCATTCACTCGGGTAGTAATCATTCGTTCAATGGCAGCTGGAGTCATTGGTTGAGGTGCTTTAGCTTTCTTTGGTGGCATGATTCTATCAAATAAAAGATATTTCGTAAGTAGAGGGTTGGTAAAATAAGTACGATTTTCGACTGGAATGATAGAATAATAACGTTGGAGGTTTAAACCATAACACATGATAGCATAAAACAAGAGTTTTATTCATATAACGTTGATTGATTTACAAAATCGAAACCTATTACAAATTTCTTCAAAATTTACTAACTGAAACTTTCAGTTTAGTAATTACAACGTCTCACTACTGTTAGCTATTACATGGATTGCATAGATTTTTCTAACTGAGTCTAATCAGTTTAGAAGTACAAAAGATAACTAGTATTATCACACTAGTCTATTATAGGTTTAGAATATCCTAGTAACTCTGGTTGATTGGCAACTTCTTGGTTTAGTGTGTCATGAAGGAATGTGTTGATTAGATCTGAGATGCTATGGTGCCCATCTTTGACATTCTTGTTGAATCAATGGTGGTCGTGGTACTATCCACAATGAGTGATCCAACTCATCACATGTAGGGATGGAAAAGGGAAATGGTAGTGGTGGTGATGGAAAAGTAGTAGTTTCTTGAGACGAGGTTAATGCTTCAATAAGATAGAAATTATCGTCTGATGATGAAGAGTAGTTCGAAGATGTCGGGGTATAGGTCGGTAGGATTAGCGATACATGCGCATTGGTAGATGAAGAAGTGTCCTCAATATCGAGTCGACGTGATAATAAATGGGGTGGCGAGAAGAAGACATGATATCTACAATAAGTATTATGATGTTAAAACAATTGTAATGTTTATGGGGAATGCTTTAAATAATTCAAGTGTATATATCAATATAATTATAACATATCTTGAAAGTCCATAACCGCTCGGAGGATGGAAGGCACGGAGAACGGAAGGCTATAAAATGTTTTTGTTTGTAAAAGCAGTTATAGTTTAAGTCTTAATTTAGACTCGTTTCTCTATAACTATGGCTCTGATACCAATCTGTAACACCCTTAATTTCGTGATACGCAGCGGAATTCAAACTGGGTGTTACTTCATGGCACAACAGTCATAATAATAGAAAACGATCTCTAAAAGAGTCGTTTTAAAAAGGCTTTATCATTCATATATATCAGAGTTTACAAAATAGGTCCCAGTTGGTTCCATTGATTACAAAACACATCAATATAAAGTTTTTGATGTTTTGTGAATGATAAATTATTTATATATATATAGCCTTCTTGATCTTGCCCTTCCGTGCCAGCTTCCGACTTTATGCAAAAATGTAGAACGTACAAGGTTAAATCCTTTATGGTCAAAGGAGGAGGGAAATATTTTTGACTTTTCCAAAAATGTAAGTGTCAAAAACATATTAGAAACCTTGATGGGGAATCGTTAAGTCTGGATGTAAGTAGTATTGTTTAAAACGTAAGTTTAGTTTTTCAGCGCAAGGCTTATTTGGTAACATAAAAATAAATCTTAAAAATTCTCAAATTAGTCATGAGTGATCTAAGAATTTATCTGATGTTAGAAAAATTATCAGACTTGATTTTTGTTATGCGCGTGATGTTTAAACGATGAACCGTCCAAAATGAAACTTTGTAACGATGTTTTCTTAATAACTTTTGCGAAGATGATCTAACGATTGTCGAATTCTCAGGATATTACTAAAATAATTTATCTTACGAGAATGTGAAATACATTTTTTACGGATGAATAGTGAAAATGAATAGTAAATGTGAATAGTAAATTCTCGAAAATGAAAAGTAGCCTGAAAATGCAGGTGGTTACATCTCGTACTTCATGTATCAAACTTTCAACATATTGACAATGATAACAATATTTGTCATGGCTAGGTAGTGGTGGTGGAAGAAATGAAATTGCTTGATGCGACGGATCAAGTGATGCGGCTTGTGAAGCCTCAAACGATGGAGGGATTGGTGGAGGCGCATTTGAAAATGGCTCGACCAAGAATGATGGTGGTGGTAGAGAAGTTTCAACTTCCATATGGTCGGGTGGTTGACTTTGATGATTTCTCATAATCCAAATGGGATTATATGATGGTAACGGCGAAAAGGAAGCCGGAGCTAATGTTGACTCAACACCTTGATTTTGTACCATTATTCCTCCTAATGAGAAGAATGTTGCAGGCGGAGGAGGATGAGACGGCCTAGGAGGTAAATCCTCTAAGTTGTAGAGATGTGGTGATGATAATGGAGATGTAAACGAGATAGCTCTAGGAACCAATGGTGATGGTTTAGTGGATATGATATTGTTTGGCCTAGGAGGTATGGTGGTGTTTGGCATAGGTAGTTTTGTGGGTACTATCCTTTTAGGGATTGGTTTGATTAGTGGAGGATAAATCCTTGCATTTGTGGACTTGACCGGAGATGATTCGGTTGAAGAGATTTCGTGTACAAAACGAGCAATTTTCTTGGGTGGTTCTTTGGTGGATAAGTTGCTACTTGGAGTTTTTCTCATGATGTGATGATTTCAAGAGGTTTGTAAAGTTTTCTAAGTGCAGAAAATGAGGATGAAGATGATGACTTTAGAAGTCCTAACTATTTGGTTTATAAACTAAGGGATTTGGCAAGTGCATTCAAGACTTAAGCCACTAAAATTCAATGGAATGTGATGATTAACATGCACAAGAGTCAACTTCAGAGTTTGTACTGATCTAGGAACTCATTTAAGATGAGATGGAGTGTTTAAGTTAGAAAGATGAGCTTGAAATAATTGTTTTAGCTAGAGTTGACATAATCTGTCACCCGGATCCCACGATTCCCTCTTTAAAGGGATCCGTCTAAGCTAATCCTAGGGATCCGGCTCTCAGCAACTATAAAAGAGTAAAAATGATGTTTCTAAGGTCTAAGATCTATATCATCTTGAGTGTTTCAGTCCTCCTAAGTGTCTTAAATGAAGGGGTGCTTAAGTACTTGAAGGTAATGAGTGATTTAGCTAATGATTCCCTGTTATGGAAGAAATTGGAACTTTCATGAGTACCAATGAATGAACAAAGGTGACACTAAGGATTTTTTTAGAGTGTCAATAGAAGCTAAATGATCCTAGAGATCAGATAGTGACTTAGGATAATGTTTTGGAGAATATCCTAAAGGCTTAAGATGGGAAAACTAGAATTTGATCAATTTAGACCAATTTTGAGGTAAGGATGGTTATGATAAATTTTGCCATAATCGAAAGATTTCTAAGGCTAGATGTGAGGGATCATGTGAGACATGAAGAGTGATTTAGAGAGCGGAAGAGTAATGGGTTTAAGTGAAACTATAGATCTACAATCGTCTTGAGTGTGATCTTAGGTGAGTTATGTATGAGTAGGAAAGATCTACTTAACTTGATAAGGACTTAATTTGCCTTAAGATACTATGTTTAGCTTAGAGTGAGGTGTTCTAAGGACATGTTTGAAGTACAATGTTTGCAATTGCAATTTCTATTTTCCGGATCCCACGGTTCCCTATGTGTAGGGATCCGTCTAATACAAACTTTGGGATCCATTCATCTGCTAAGCAGAACCTTTACTAAAGGTATGCAATGATCTTGACAATGCATTATATTCCAAGGTTAGTTTAAGAAGTTCTAATACTAAGATATCAAATGTAAGATATTTTATTTCATGAAGGAAATTGGATTACATTGATAAAGCACGAGTACAAAAGGATTGATCCTATTTGAAAAACTACTAAGTTCCTTGAGCATTTTTGCTAGAAGGATCATCAAGTGGTTGATGAGTGTTGGTGGAATCCAGAATGAAGAAAGTCTTCATGAGTGATGTGTTTAGCGGTTCCATCATCTTGTTCACAAGTACGTATAACGGACTTTGAAATTGAGGATGAAAATGCATGATGTTATGATAGAGGCGCGTCAAGAACATTCCATAAGGGATGAGTTTATTCTTGAGAGAGAAAAATTGGTGGTAGGCGTTATATTAAGAATGTGTTTTAGGGTTATGTAATGACCTAATGTTTAGGGTATTATGTTTTATAATCCGGATGATACAAGTAGTTGGATAGGATGGGTTTGCTTAGCTTTTGGATCGAGTTAGGATCTGACTTACTGTGGGGTTTGTATGATCACATTTAACATTATTATGGGCCTTGAAATGTCATTGGGCCGATCTGAGTTCTCTCTAGGGTTATTAAAATTTTGGATTTATAGTATGTTTTTGGATCGAATTGGACATTTACGGACATTCGTTATGGAGCATGGTATCCTTGGGTATTATTTATACTGAGTTGGGCCGTGAGATTTTTTTTGTACGACTTATTTGAGTTATTTGAATGATCGGGGGTGATAAATGATATCAATGGACCATGTGTTTAATGGTACTCATTTTGGAATGGGTTATATGGTATCTTTTGGATCTCGGTTTTAATCATTTGAATCGGACATCCGCTGACTCATTCTCTTACTGATAAGTAATGTTGTGAATTGGGCTATACTACATTAGTTGGTGCCATGTTTTGAATTTTAAGAAAACTTGATTTTTGAGAGAAATTAATTCCGGATGGACTTTTATTATCAAACGTGCTAAATATTTAATGGGCTTAAGTTGGATCCAGTGTACGTTTTGATGATGATGATGATGAGATCTAATGACGAGAGTTGATGTGGTATGAGGTTTGATACCTTGGTTTATACATTTTCACGAAGGATACTAGTTCACAGCATGAATTAATGATTGGACAAAGTTGACTATAGGGTTCTTTGTTTGGTATCTCTTATTTGAAGATTGAAGTGAGGTTTTCCAGGCGCGTTTACTTATTTTAGTCTTCTTTCTTTCTACCCGTCCGCGAAGATGACTTGTTTGGGCATTTATAGAGTGTGATAAAGACTTGGCTATTTAGTTATGTTTGTGAGTCTTTCTCGCTTAACACACAACGTAACTATCACTTTGGTGTCTCACGCAGTTGAGGATACGTCAAGAGGTTTTGTACATTGGGTACACCGTTTCTTTTTCATGAGGATTAGTACAAGTTTAAGTAACAAATCTGAGAAAGTTCACTTCATGATCAAGTTTGACATATCGGGTTTACTTCACCAGGAGGTCACAACATTAGCCGGCAGAATGTGTGAATGATGTGTTTACCAAAGTGTTTATTGGATGGTTGATGATGTTGTTGATGTTGGATTATGAACCATTGACGAACCGCTGCATGTTCCCCTAAAACAGATATTCACCGAAACCAAAGTTGTCATAACACACTCAAGCTGACATTGTTTACGGTTTTGTCTTGATTTTGTAAAATCCTGCGAAAGAATCTATTTCTCGGTTTAATTCATAGACTTGTAACATCCCGTGACAATGGAAACATCCTGGTAATTGTAAAGTGCATTACCGGATCTATCTTACGGTTTATTCTTGGTTTTGTAAAATCCCACGAACGAAACCATTTCTCGGTTTAAACTATAGAATTGTAAAATCCCCGTATTGATGGATTCATCGTGGAGAAAGGAAAGTGTATTTCGGGATCTTATCTGATGCTGCTTCTGCGGTTTCTTCTTCAAAGAAAGGATAAAGGGTCTTCTCCATTGGATGTGTGTTTGGATTTTCTTCATGGCAGTTTGGTTATTACATGGTTTTACGGGGATATGTGCTTCTAACCATGTTCGGGATAAAAACCATTATCATAATTCATTTTAAACGTCAAATGAGGTTAGATTTGAGTAGTTAACCAGAAGATGTGACAACGGGGTCAATTCACTATTATTTATTTGAGGTTGAAGTGAAATATCACGGGCAAGTGTACTTAGTATCTGAAGGTATCGGGGATGGTTGGATGAAGATTCTTCAAGATCCTTGTTCGAGCTTATTATAAAAAACGAAGACTTGGAAATCTAGTTATTGTTGGGTGTCTTTTACCTTTTCTTTTACCGATTGGGGGAATTGGGCTTTTATCACCACAAAATAACTATCACTTTAAGGAGGTACGTTGTAGTGCTCAGTGTCACATTCAATTGTGGATTTTCAAGATGTGATGTACGTCTTATACTTGATGGTTGGTTGGATGAAGGGTATAGAGTACTTAGAGATTCAATGGAGGATGAAGTCTCGGCACCGCTCTTTGTTACATATGTGCAAGTTTAAGTCACGAGTTTAGGTTAGTTTACTTCAGGGTCAAATTCATCATATTGTACTTTTCTCCATCAGCTGTCACTACAAAGAGCCTACGGAATGATAATGGGGTTGATTACATGTTTACCAAGTGAGTTTGAAAAGAGAGAGATTATGACGTCTGTTCACATCAGTTCAGGCCTCGTACTTCAACATTATGACGTTTGAACACATCAGTTCAAGCCTCGTTCTCTAAAGAAAAGAAAGGTGTACGTTTCAGTGCGCTTTATCTTCGGAAGAAGAGAAATCTTCTTATTATGACCATTCTCATCAACATGCTTCATGCTCTTTCCATGCGCTTTCAATTATCAAGTGAATCGGGCTACTGTTGATTGTTTTCTTATTCCACTTGCTCAACTATAATGACGATGGCGACATCCTGTGCTAATTTTGCAGGGGAGAAGTGTGAATAGACTACATTGTTGAAGATATTCACTTGCTTAATCAAGAATGGCAACTACGTATGCAATTCTTGAGGGGGAGAAGAAGTGTGAAACAACTGCATGATGATTGATATATGAGAATAAACGGTCAAACGGCTCCAAACTCATGTAAGAACCGAGCTTCTTCTTATCGGGTCATCTTCACATGGAGTTTTCTACTAAGAGTCGTTGGTTAACATCTTCACACGGGCTGATTTGATTAATGACGAAGTGCTTCCAGTTGCTGATTTCCTTAATGAACATCTTTCTGTTCTTGTTTGATTGGGAGGGATTTGATTTAAGAGGATTTGCTATATACAAGTTAACGGGAATGCATTTGGTGAGTTGAAGATGTTGACTTTCTATTCCCCAACTGGACAATCTTGAAGAAGGTAGAGTCTACAGTATGTTCTACATTTTCTGCTGCATGCTAGAAGACTAAAGACGAGTTGCATTTGATTATCTAAAGACTTCTTCTTATTCAAGGCATTTATCAAAAAGATTGTCGGTTTAGGGGAGAGCACTAATTCGGGGAGGGTGAAATGTTTGATTTAATCCCCAATTAGACTTGCTCACATTCTTTCTTCAGCAAGTTGATTCCCACAAGATTACAAGTGTTCTTCTCAAAAGATTTCATGTATACGGGCTTACAAAGAGTTGCTGTTTCTGAAGTATCAAAACCTGCAAGGGGAAAGGAGACACGTATCTAAACGCAAGTAAACTTGATGAACTTAATACTTCTAAGTGATTGAAGATATCCCCGGAAGACTACTGTCGTTACAGCAGAGAAACTCAAGGTTTGACTCGTGGAGTTTAGTATTCTTATTCCAACTATGTGGGGGAAGAGATGTTAGAGAAAGTTTCGGAAGATATAAGAGGTACACAAGTGTGTGATGATCTCAATGTTATCGCAATCATGGGGAGAGAAATTGCGTACATTGGGGGCTTCAGATGTCTCACTTGAGGGCTTAATCTGTGATTCAGAGATATAATCACTTATTTTGGAGTTGACATCCGCAGAGATTGTCATCCGCGAGATAATCATGATTCGGCTGCTTCTTCAATATTATCGGTTGTTCTCTCTTTGGGGAATGTGGATACTTCCGGTCCTTGAGCTTCATACACGATCATCAGGGAAGAAAGCCATTGTTTACCACAAACATTGGGGAGGTGTTTCTCTCCGGGCATGATGTGTATTCGGGAGAGTTCTTGGATATTGGTGTACTCCGGGTTCTTGAGCTTCATACACGATCATCAGGGAAGAAAGCCATTGTTTACCACAAACATTGGGGAGGTGTTTTCTTTCCGGGCATGATGTGTATTCGGGATAGTTCTTGAGCTCTATTCTAAGAGACGGGATGCATCAATTCAACTACTAGGGGGAATTGTTCTCTTGACACCTATCGGAATGGATTGCTTCAGACTTCAGTGGAAAAGGAATTTGAGATGAGGTATTCAAATGTGGGATGATACGTTCCTGTTCTTCTTGTTGATGATATAACCCCGAACGAAGTATCTCGACTATTATTCTTAAAAGGAGCAACGGGATTTATGATAATGTTGTGCTTCTCTGTGCACCTGGCTAAGGTAAGCTTGAAATAGAGCTTCGAATCTGCTCAACTAAAGGATTTTCGGTTTGGGGGGCAAAGCCTCTATTTCTTAAAGGCTCATGTTCTATCTTCTATTCTGATGCCTCGGAAGCTTTGGTGGTGGATGTTTAAGAGATGACGATTTGTATCTTCTTCAACGGGGTTGTTCGATATCCTTATCTCGGTACTCGTATCATCATTTTCTTAAACTATATCATCTACTCTATCTTTGTATATATTCATCAGAAAAACAAAATACAAAAATATAAAACCATCAAAAACCAAATAGAAAATTATAAAACCAACAAAAACCCATAAAAATCAGAAAATTTGAAAAAGTCCAAAAATATGTTTTTCTAGACATGTCTTCTGGTATCGATAACATCTGCGGTCTTAGAAATGTCATTCAATAATGGCACGGGACCATAGATGAAGTTCGAGCAGAAGGTGTAAATATTTCTTTTCAAAACATGTCATAAATCATGGCTTACAGTTATTTCAGACTGTAACTCGGGCTTCAAACAATGGCTTGCAGTTACTTCTAACTATAACCTGTGCTTAAACTATGGCTTGCTATTATTTCCGATAGCAACCCGCTCTTCAAGGAAGGAAAGTGCTGCGCTAAACAAATTTTCAAAATTTTCGTGCACTTATCCTAAAACCAAATTGAGGAAAGTATGTCGAAGGACTGCTGTTCCTACACAAATATTTTTCCGTCTAAAAATTTTTTCAGAAAAATATTTGTTGTTTTCAAAAAGTGGTGGTAAATGAGTTGCTTGAAAATCAGCCAGTTTCAGAGTTTTCGAAAAAATTGAAAACTCAATCAATGACTTCAACGCTTTTAAACTTTTCATAGAAAGAGTCATTGATTGAGGGGGATAATGTTTTTCAAATTTACATCATCTAACAGGCTTTCTTAATCATCCTACGTACTTATCTGAAAAATATAATTGCCTATGTTGAAGGACTAGGTTTCTAGGATGTGATTGTTAGGTTTAGATGATTATAGATTGATGAACATATAATTCCCATGCCCATGTATGATCTGATTGATATATTGGATTGGCTTTAATTAGTCGATTTTTGTTTGGGTGATGTCGACCACCATATATTTGTATGTATGTTGACTAACATATGCAGATAAGATGGTATATAGCGTTCCGATCCAGATCCCACAATTGAAGATGATTGGATGCCGAATGGAAAGGGTAACTATATCTTGGGTTGACAAATGAAGAAACAGAGCTTAATTTGACTTCTATGGAGAGTTGGCATGGAAAAATGCAATGTAAGATGTCTCACTGCATCTGCAGATGGTTTTCTTCACCAGCAAATGAAGAAACGAAGCTTAACTTGACCTCAGTTGGCATTAAAATGCAACGTATGAAGTCTCACTGCATCAGCAAACGGTTTTTCTTCCAAGCCCTACAGCAACAACATAAGCTTCTCAACCACCTAACGCATTTTTGTGCAGGGATAATTGTGATAATACCATTTTTCAACAAATTTGTTAAAATTGCTTTGAAAATGGGAAAAATATTGGTTTTGAAAATAAATCGGATTCAAAGTTTTGAAATCAACCGGACTTTATTTTGTCAAATCTTTAGTGATTTCAAATTAAATATTTTCAAACGATATTTCATCAAAAAGTCCGTTTGTACGTTTTTAATGTGGTGATCTAAAGATTTAATGTTATGTCATAGTATGATTTTCTTCAAAGGTCAAAGGTCTTTCAAAATGAAATTTTTTCTGTTCTTATTTGATTGTGAAAATGTTTTATCTTACCTAAAAGATCTCTTAAAAATTATCATACCTGACACTAACAATCTTTTAATGTCTAAATCTGTTCTACTATCAGAATTAAATTAATCTGAACACAGTTTTCTCCCATGTTTTCTAAACCTATTTAAATCACTTGGGATCCAAAATCTCAAAGGATTTGATATTTTTGATCGGGGGAGGAAATGTGATTTAAATATGAAATCTGATAACAAGTGATCGTTTTGAATCAAAGTCACGAGGTATCTCTCCCATATGTGCTAAACGCTTTCGAATCTCGAAGCACATATTAAGGGGGAGCATTTCAAAAGAAAATAAACTATCAAGGTACAAAGGTTTCAATGTTTTATCATAAGTACCTTGATTGAGTTTTAATGGTTTCTTAATGGCTTTTGTGATCGTGGATGTACTTTAAAAGAACTCTTTCCTCTATGTGATAAAATTATTTCAAATATCCTATGCACATATTGAGGGGGAGAATTTACCAAAAGAAATTCAAATGGCTTTTTCTACGGAAATTGTGATCAAGAAATTATTTCAAAGAACTCTTGCCTCCATGTGCTAAACAATTTCAAAATCATACGCACATGTTGAGGGAGAGCATTTCTAAATGATCAAAACAATTAAGGTACAAAATACTTTGATATTATATCACAAGTACCTTGATTGATTTTCCAAATGATTTTTCAATTGGTTTCGAGAAGGAATGAACAATACCAAAAGACCGACCAATTTACTTTATGCATTGTGTTATAAGGATGGTTAGATTAGGTATTCGTTCCCACGATCCCGCCTGAGCCGGAGGGATCTACCCAGGGACAATCCACTAGATAGTGTAGAGTCCTTAGGTATGATGAAAAAAAAGAGAAAAGTGAGATATGGGAAGAGTGCGGACTGAGACAGAGCTAGTACTGGAATAAACCTAACAAGGTTCTAGTTACGAAGTCTCGGTAAGCACTGAAGGGGTTGAAGAATGAAAAAAAAAAATGCGAGCGTCATGGACCATGGCGCCTTGCACTAAAACTTCCCAAGCTACTCAAGTTCCTAAAAGGGCTTGTTTCATTGTCACGGGCATACCTATTGACTCTCTTGAGATTGATATTGAAGAAGGAGACCCTCTCCCTAGTCTCCGGCATAGGAACCAAATGTGCACAATTGAGTCTAGAGCCAAGAGATCATCCACAATATCTCATTAGGACACAATTAATGAAGACTCGTTGTTTCACACAATGTGGAAAGTGAGAATATATATTAAGAGTCCTACGCTTTATCCTTGTGGTACTGCCGAAGACATCAGGTATATGTATTCACGATGAAGATGGAAATCCTTCTAGAGCCAACATCAAACAAGCTCTTGGTGGGTGACATGTGAGATCTTTTCTAAAGATCAAGCTTGTGACAACTGGATAGAAACAATGGGGCGATTCAGTCTTGAATCAACCTTGGTCCAGGAAATGAATTGCTGAATACTTTTGAAAAAACCGTTCGATGTGCAAATCTTCTTTTCTCTAGCACATCGAATGTGTATTCATATTTCAAATTCAAAAAGTATCTCTGATTGAAAAAATACTTTTGGAAAAACCGTTCGATGTGCAAATCTTCTTTTCTCTAGCACATCGAATGTGTATTCTCTTTCAAATACAAAAGGTATTTTTGACTGAAAATTGATCTTTCTCATAAAACCTTCGTCGTATTGCAAAACTCTTTCTTCAAGCAATACGCGATTGTTTTCAAATCAATTTTTCATCAATCGATGAATCTCAATTCGCTGGTTCACTCACTCCGTGTTGTCTTCTTTGAGACGTTCGGTTTGAAGCGGCTAGAACAGTGCGAAACCTGTCAAGGAGATTCTTAGGAATCCTACGATCATAGGCGTACTTGTACGATCAGCGGGGGACCGTGGGCGTGTACCTCAATTCAACGAGTGATCAAAGATACTTTCGTGTGTTTTATGCTAACGTTGTTTGCGGTACATTTAGACGGTTGCAGTGATCGAAATTGAGAAGTCAATCCAAAGCCGCATGCTCACGGCATCCACACTTAATTGAAGAAATCATGACTGGTGCATATCTACAGAATCTGGCTCTGATATTTATATACTATGTTTCTGCTACGCTGCTGCAAATATCATGAACCAGTAAAGCTTCCGCTACTCGGATGGAAAGATGTCATGATCCAAAAGTGTGAGCATGTCGGTCCAAAAGTCACAACATCACATGAAGGCAACACAACTATGGATGATCCAGAGAGATTTGTTGTGGCTGATGATCTCAATCAAAGCTCGAAGATCATCAAAGATGTGGATCAGTTAAAGGCCTCCACTAAAAGTACAAAATTATGCGGACTTTGAAAAATCGCTACACAAGCACAAAGAATGCGGAATTTGAAGAATTGAAATCTACGAGCTTGGAACTAATGACAAATATAGAATGCTAGGATGCAAAATGTATTTCATGGGGTGACCTCCCTTAGGGGGAGATTGTTAGGAATTGGAAATTCCATATTAAAGTGTCGATCACCCCAATTATGGTCTAGCATATTTTAGCTCGTAGACTTGTAGTTATTTACGTTATTTAGTAGTTAATTAGTTAGTTTGTAGCGTAGTTTAGCGTAGTGTAACACCGTGGAGGAAGGACGGGTCTTTACCCACTGTATACCTGATCCACAGGCCGTCAGGAGGTCGTTATGTCTTTGTAACTATAAATACCCCTTTCATCAATGGAAGGGGAGGTGCTTTCAATCAAACCTTTCATATTTTTGTATACCAAGTCTCTACCAAAAAACACTCATCTCTTTACTTTCTCTCTCTAAATGGCTAACATGTATTTCCATCATCTAAGACCACCCGAATCATCAAACACAATAAATATTGGATCCTAACAGTACTTTTGTACTTTTTTTACAGAACTTTAAAATACTTTTTATATTACTTTTAGAATTTTTTACTTAAGCGTTTTGCTTTTTTTTACAGCGCTTTTTCATATGACAGATCTTCCTAACATTATTCGATGAATTAGAATAACACATAGATTACAAAATACTCCCACAAGCCAAGATCTATCCATCTTCTCGTTTAGGCTTCCATACCGTTGCTACCATATTTACTTACTATTTTATTTTAAAGTTTACCGGTCAATGAGGTTGATCAAGTGATTCATTCTTGCATCCACAATGCAAAATAGATCGCTTAGCGGAAAAAGAAATATACCCACTTATTATTTTATTTTAAAGTTTACGGGTCAATGAGGTTGATCAAGTGATCCATTCTTGCATCCACAATGCAAAATAGATCGCTTAGCGGAAAAAGAAATGTACCCACCAGATTAAAAATTCTGATTCTATTTAAGAATTCAATATGTGCAAGTTTATAACTCGTGAAGTACATACCAATTTTAGGATGAATTGATAATTAGTTTAACACAATGAACTACATTGGAAATCCACTCCAAAGTTTGTATTGTACCACAAAATATACATGATCTGTGCAATTTGTTTCCTAATGTTTAACACAAATTCGAAAACTTATAAATGTGAGTCTTATAAACTATATATATAAATGGTTATCCTATGTATTAGCTGCTGATTAAAACCATGACAAGAACATAATTAAAAGAAGAAGAACTTAAGAATTTACAAATCTAATAAGTATGTGTGTTAAGGGAGGTTTGATTTATAGTGTTAAAAAACATGCTAGACGATATTTTTGCCTTCATTGTTGTTTTTTATCCATAAATGTTACTACTTCCGTCTCATACCACTCGACATGGGAATGATCTAGCGGGCAACTCACATATCACTAGACCAAAAGCTTTGAGTGTTGTTTTATGAGACAGAAAGAGTAACATTTATTGAAATGTTTACAAACACCCCTCTTTCTCAAACAAAATATATACTTTGGTTAATTACTGTTTTATTCTTCTATGAAAATATTAGCGTATTTTCATTTCCTCTTTAACTCTATTCCTATTTGTCACTCTTCTTTTTCGGCTTTGTATTTGTGTGCGGTGTTTGACTATTCAGTATTTGTGGCTGTGTAAGTTAAAATGATAGTCGTTGGTCGGTGTTGGTTTCTATGTATTTGAATACCGAATCACTCTTGGCTACTTGATATGCTAGATTATAAAATGTTGAGTAAATTACAGTTCGTCCCTGTGGTTTGCTCCAAATCACACCGGTAGTCCCTGTTCTTTTTTGCTTTTTGCTCCATGTGGTTTTACATATTGCCGCTGTTAGTCCTTATCGCTACTTTGCCGTTATCTTTTCGTTATCTCAATGGCACCGTTAGTCCTAACCAAGCGATCACTTGCGGCGTTAGTCCTTTATACTAACGTAGTTAATAACTCCAAATTTTTATTAAAAATCTTTTCTACGGTTTTAATCGTTTTAGCGTTTTCTTACGTTTTCATGCGTTTTGTCCGTTTATATACGTTTTTAGTCTACTACGTTTTTACTGCGTTTTTTTGGTTTTAAGCGTTTTCTTTAGTTTTTACGCTTTTGTCCGTTTTCTTCGTTTTTGTCCGTTTTATCGTTTTCCTTCGTTTTTACGCTTTTGTCCGTTTTTTCTTTGCGTCCGTTTATATACGGTGTAATTTTAAAACGTATTTTTAAATCGGAAAAAAATTACGTATTTTTAATAAAAGTATTTTTAATAAAAAGCGTATTTTTTAAATCGGAAAAAAAACATATTTTTAAAAAAATGGCGTATTTTTTAAATCGGAAAAAAAATGGCGTATTTTTTTATAAAAAAACTTATTTTTTAAATCGGAAAAAAAAAGCGTATTTTTTAAAAAAAATGGCGTATTTTTTATCGGAAAAAAATGACGTATTTTTTATATTTTTAAATCGGTATCTTTTAGTATTTTTTAAATCGGAAAAAAATGACGTATTTTTTTTTTAAAAAATGCCGTGTTAAAAAAAAAAAAGCGTATTTTTTTAAATGGGAAAAAATCGAATTAAAAACAACGTCATTTTTTAAATTACACCGTATAAAACGGACAAACGTAAGAAAAATTGACAAAAGCGTGCGAAGGAAACGTATAAAAGGGACAGCGTAAGAAAACGGACAAAAGCAAAACAGAAGGCGTATAAAACTTAAAAAAGCGGACAAAAGCGTAGTAAGGCGTATAAAAGCGGACAGCGGACGTAGAAAAAGTAGGCAGCGTATATAAACGGAAAAAAGCAGCGTAGCGTAAGCGGTAGCGATAAAAACGCGTAGAAAAGATTTTTTAATAAAATTATGGAGTTATTAGCGGTCGTTAGTATAAAGGACTAACTGCAGTGATGAACTTGGTTAGGGACTAGCTGTGCCATTGAGATAACGAAAAGATAACTTAGCGATAAGGACTAACGGCGTGCAATATGTAAACCAGAGGCAAAAAGCAAAAAAAAACGAGGGGACTAGGTGTGATTTGGAGCAAACCACAGGGACGAACGGTGTAATTTACTCTAAAATGTTTAAACCAAATTTCTTAAACGGCAGAACATGTGCCTTTATTTGTTATAATAAACGAAAATTTGAAAGTTCGTTGTTCATATTAAAAAGTTAAATGTTTCATATATATAGAAATTAGAAAACACGAAGTTAATAAGTTGCTTTTACTTGAAAAGGCAATAACGACTAATAATCTGAGACATGGAAAGTATAATTGTAAGAGCTAGTTTTTAAAACATAAATTAACCTATTTTAAATATATACAATTTTTAGGAAGTTGTACTACTCATCAAACAGTAATATCTTGTCTTCTTCTGAAGATTTAAGAGGTTTAACCTCCATTGCAAAATAGGTCTATGAAGACTAACGATGTAACAAAAATCAGTTATCAAGGACCAAACGTGTAACAAAATTTTACATAAGCCGTCCCTTTAGACTATCTTTCATTGTGAAAATCATCGCAAGATAGGTCCCTTAGGACTAACAATGTCATAGAATTCAGTTCTCAAGGACCATACGTGTAACATAAATATACATAAACCGTCACTTCAAACTACCCTTAGTAGTCAAAGTATCCCTATGTGAATTACATAAAAAGTCCCTACTATTTAATGACCGTTACAAAATCCATTCCTAATGTACCTAAATACTTCGTACAATTTAGCTCAAATTACGTAATTCGTTCATAATTAAAGACTACCTTGTAACTTAGATTGACATAAATAGTCTCTAACATATCATAAATCGTTTGTAAGTTTATTTAGTAATTATTTGTGTACGCTTAGAACATGCTAGGTGTAAAACTAGAACCCGATTTAAATGTAATCTTATACGTAAATTTTCGGCGTAAAACCTCGCGCCCCATAGCAAAGCGCGAATATAAAATCGTTGTTAAGTTATAAAATATGATCATATTGGAACAAATGTGACTCGAGAAGCTGGCCAATTCGTTGTTTTGAAACCTTTTCTTTTTCAAAAGTAGGAGTAATTGTATAATTAAATTATGAAACTGCATTCTATATGAAAAACAGTTAGGTACGTGTTTTAGGAAAGAAAAACTAGTTAGGTACGTGTTTTAGGAGAGAAATATGAACATATATAATAATAGAGAAATGTTCAATATACAACTCATATTTGTCATAAAAACAATCAACCAATCATAGCTTATTTTTTTATTTTATATTAACTTTTTTTTTTTTAATTGAATATACAAACCAAGTTAATCGTTCGCCAAAAAATCATACATTTCGAAGCTAATTAAATTATCTTTTATAAATATCATTGTTATATACTTTCGACAAATTTTTTTTAAAAATTAGTCTAGAAAAATCACGTGTGATTTGTAAAATCACATGTTATTTGTTAAAATCATATGTGATTTTATTTTACAATCACATGTGATTTTTGGGTGAAATTAAAAAAAAAAAAAAAAAAGCGTCGGTATATAACAATCATATCATAGAAAGATAATTTAATTCCATCACGATGGTGTATTTTTGTGAGCTTGAAGATTTACCGTTTATTGATATATGTTGTTTTAAAAAAAAGTGAAATGATTTTTATTAATTTAAATAAAAAATGGATGGCTATGATTGGTTAATTGATTCTATGACAAAAATGAGTTCTATATGGATCTCAACTCTATAATAATAACAAAACACACGAAACCAGACAAGAGAAATCCAAAGTAAAGCCAAATTCGACTTACAAGAGACAACAATTCTATGGATATCAACTTTTTTGAACGGATATATACCGATATGGTTACATGCCCTATCCAGTTACTCTATTTTCCAAGTAGTAAAAATCTTACTTATTGAATTTACACACACAAAAAACGTTTCTAAAGAGTCTAAAACGACAAACATTTAATAATAATTAATAAGACAGGTGATCAACATTTAGATGCCACGAACAGAATTAATTTGGTCCACTTTGTACACCTGCACTCCTCATAAATTGGAGCTCGTTCACACCAATACATGCATAACAAATAAGTTAATTTTACAAGCGTGAACTTCGCATGATACCCGCTCCATTGATGAAATAGGACATTAATTGCTAGTGTCCCCAGAAATTCTTGGATTTCTCCGCACATTTATTTCCCCGCATGAACCATAGGGTCCGCAATTTATTTTGGTTAAAACCCAGACAAGTTGATTTAGCAATATATACTGGGGGCGCTTTATTTTGGTTACTCATAAATTCATGCTTAACAAGAGACAAATTTTTATTATTCATTTTGTTTGATCTAAGGATGGAAATTAATCTAAGATTTAAAAAGTAAAACTTTATGTTTTTTTTCTTGTCTTTTTGTCTATCTTTTTTATTCACATATATTTTTTTTTTCTTTTAAATACACATTTTTTTATTTTACTCACGTTTTTTTTTAATTCGCGTTTTTTTCTCTTCGCTTTCATACGTTTTCGTCTGTTTTCATATTTTTTCATCTGTTTTCGTTCGTTTTCGTTTCATACGTTTTCGCTCGTTTTCATATGTTTTCTTCCGTTTTTATACGTTTTCCTCTGTTTTCTTTCATTTTCATACGCTTTCGTCCGTTTTCAGACGTGTTTTTACGCTTTCATACGTTTTCGTCCAATTTCATGATATTAATAACGGAAATCCTTGGGTGTACTTATTTTTTCTTTAGTTTGTTCTAGTGGGTGTCACATCCCAAGTGTCCATAGCGTTCAGTTTTTAATTTCATGATAAACTTGTTCAATAATTAGGTCACTTAATTTTACAAAAATAATTTTCCACAAATCAAATAGCGGTGATGATGACATGGTATTTAGGCGTGAAAATTAAGACCATTATTAATGTCATGGTTTCGATATGTATTATTCCATATTGCATGCAATTAGGTGTAAAAAATATGTAACAATTATACACATAAGGAATCAAAAATATAAAAACAAAGACATTAATAAACACATATTGATCCGAGTTCTCCTGATGTCTTCCCCAAAAAGGAAGATAAGAGGTACTAGGTGCAATACTTAGATATTGCCATCATCACAAAAGCAATTGAGTGGTTTTATAACCGGAATACACACATAAAATTAATCATGGCAAACTAATTAACATTTAATTATGCAATTTTATGTATCTAATTAACCATTAATTCAATTTATTTGTGTCTAGGTATTTTTTCTTAATTATTGACAAGTATTGCATTATAATTGTCAAAACAAAAATAAAACAAATAACTAAGCTAGATTTCAAGCAGCATTTTCGCGTGTTTATTAAAACGTGTAACCCATAATCACAAAAACGAGTTGACTCATGATGCCACTGTTGGGATTTTACAATCTAAGTTAACCATTAACTACGAGTACTCAGTACGCAGCGGATAATGGATCTAGTTTAAGTAATCATGTTAACATTATAATAAACAAATATAATATAAAAACAGAAAAACTAACCCTCGTAGTCACGTTAATAACTAGAAAGCAAGTAATCAAGCGATTACCTCTACGAGTGCTCACAAAACACCGTAACCGAATACGCTAGATATGCTTCAGTCATTAACCCAACAAACAAAGTGTCAAAGCTCAAAACCCTCAAACCAAACAAACTACTACGTTGCCTTTGTCCAATATGAAACAAACCCAGAGAACCAAAGCGCCCTTTGGTTTCGAGTAAAGGGAACCCGTTTTCTTTTTCGCTGCGCGATCACGGCAAACACCACGGGTTCGGGTTCAATTCGGAAGGAATAAAAAAGAACTACAAACCTTAGAACTAAGATTAGATGTAAATTAGGGTTTCGTATGAACAAACCCTAGATTGGATTAATGATTCCGATTGGCTTGAACAAGGTGGTGATGAATCGGTGTAATGTTCTTTGTAAAGAGGTGTGAGTAGTGTGTGGAATGAGCTAGGTTGGGGATTATATAGCAAACCATAGCTTGCTTGGGCTTCAACTTGTCCCACAAGTTAAGATTAGTTTCATTTTCCTATCACAAACACACTAAGGCCGAAACCCACTACAAACACCCCTCCTATGGACCGGCAAATATGGGCTTGGTGTAGGTGGAATTCGGTCCTATTTCATCTCGGGTCGGGTCAAACTTGAGCTTTAAACGTACTCTAGTGTTTATCGTGTGTTACCTCAATAGGCTCACACACCTCTAGTTGTATCGAGCTAATCCAACTACCATTCCAACATTACCCATCAAGCTTAAATTAATGGAGGTCGGCAAAGCTTCAAAAAATAAACATTGTTTACTTACAAAGATACAATCAGGGTCACCAAGTGGTACATATATCATGCAGGGGCGCAGTACAAATGGTGTTGACCTGCTTGCATGAGTTCGAGTAATGTCGATTTTTTGAAAATGATCAGTGATTTTTATTTTGCCACCATAAATGGGTAAAGAGTATAATTGGAAAATTTTTTAAAATAGTTGCATCATAGTCAAGTGGTTAAGGGCATTTGCACTTTCGTGGAGATATAATGATCGATTATTGTGCTACTCTATAGATTTTTGTAAATTATTGTTATTCAACTTACTATTTTTACTTCAACTACTTGTGTTAATATCGATCAGAAAAAGTAAGTATATGATAAATATTGTGCATATCATCATCAATTATTAGTTTTGGTTTTCGCATACAAACATATACCAAAAGATTCACTTTCATTCAAAGTAAATCGATTTCATTATAAAGAACATAGGTCATAAGCATCGCATTTGACCGATGTGACACCACTTTTAACTTTTACCCCCTCTTAAAAAAATTTCTGATACCGCCCTTGCATATATGCCATCGAATCAATGACCGTAGTCCAATCTTCTTTTCTATTTGTTTGAATTCCTCAATCTCCTTACGAATTGTGTTACAAAAACCGGGTATACATGCATGTTTGAATCCCTCCATTAATTCCTGAACATTTGCCAAGAATAAATCGATTAGTTGACTATTTTTCGAAAAAACTGAAAGCTGGTTATTGTGAGAGGGAGATAACGTATTGCATGAAACCGATTTTTCAAAAAGCGTACAACTTCGTATAATTAAGAAGACTACAACAATTTTACTTAATTAATACGTTATGGGACTTAGTAAGTATAAGCACATTATCTCACTCTCTGAAGCAATAACGTATCTACACTCAGAAATCCTAATTTTCAGTTCCAATATCTATTTGAAATCAACATATAAACCTTTAAACAATATCATAAATATTTTCACAAGACAATATTAAATGCAGGTCATGTAATCTTTGTGGATTTCATTTTATGCATATGCAACGTGCATCAGTATGTGGTGAAAGGAATTTATGCGATAGGATTGGTGGCATTTTAGAGAGTTTTAGCATATATCTTAAGCATACGCTTCGTCCATGCGCAGAGAATAGGTGGTACACACTCGTTTCAGCTTTTTTAAGGAATGAAAAAGGATGGGAAGGAAAATTAAAAAACCTGATGTTCTTAAGTTTTTTTTTATAAGATAGAAGAGTAAGGATCAAATGAGAAGTAAAATACAAACGGTAAGAAAGTGGTAAAAACCACGTACTGCATATTTCGGATGCACCTAAAGAAATAGATGCATCTCCCCTTAAATTTCTCCTCTTTATTTGAAATATGTGGCTCAAATTTCTTCTCATTCTTCTTATTTATATTTCTCTTCTCACTAGATCTCTTCCCTAAGATAGAAAGGTAAGAGATGAAAAGGTGGGAGGGTGGAAAGTTACAGGCTTTTGTATGTTGATTTGTTCCGTCCATTTTTGGGTATTAGGAAGAGAAATGGGTCACTAACATCATGGGCTTGTGTAAAATTACAATTCTATGCTCACTTTTCTTGCACATTTTTTATACTTTTGACCTAGTTATCACATATCAATGAATCATGCTTAAATACAATTTTTAAAATTCGGGTTTTTAATCGATTCGGTCGAGTCATCAGACATCGGTTCGAGCACCGGGTTAACCTGGTTTTTAATTTATTTACTTATTTATTTTTTCTGATTGGGTCAACCCGGGTCAACCGGTTCGACCGCCGGGTCAACTCTGGTTAACCCGGTTTTCATTAAAAAAAATTGAAAACCAAACCCGTAGGGTTTCAAAACCCGGGTCACTCAAAACCCGAGGTCTAATCCGGTGCTAACCCGCTTTAAAACCCGAATTTTTGACCCATTTTTATAGTCAATTTGCACCCGCCCAACCTGGTTTGAGTTCGACCGCATTATAAGCAAAACATTGGTTAAATACTTGAATTATATTCATTAATTGATTTGGTCATATATAAAAAACCATAAAAATACATGTTATATTCCACAAAAAAGTGTAGATTTGCGGGAACATCCTGACCCGAGTGTCTTTTGGCACCAGCCATTATCCACCCCACAAGGAATAGCACTGTAAACTCTCACTGACCTAGGTGAGCACCAACTAAAGTGAGCACGGTGCCAAGACTCCTGACCCCTGAGCTCTTATTCTACAAAGTCTCTCCAGTGTGCCCATAGATTTTGCGAAGATAGGTACCTATATGAAGCAAATACCGGTCATAATATGTATAAAACAAACCAACATGAAAGATAAAATAGCAAAAGTTCACACCATTGATATTTTGCTGTTATTTAACATGTGTGATCAACAAAACGAAACTCATACTATGATGAGCTTTAGTTGTGAAGAAATTAATTAATGTATATATAGTTTAGAGGGTATATTAGTAATTTGGGTAGCTTCATATCTTTTCATTGCTACTTAAAAGTAAACACTCAAGAACCCAAATTGAAATAACCACTATTTTCATCATGTCATCTCTTACTTTGCCTTTCCCATCCCATCCCCTTTCATTATTTAAAATTTAGACTTGAGAACACACGAAAAGAAATATGAAGATAATAACAAAACACACGAAACCAGATAAGGGAAATCCAAAATATAACAATTCTATGGATATAATCATATACCGAGATTGTCTCAAATATTGCATGTGACAATTAAAAGTGTTGTCTATTCATTATCGTATTCACGCATGAAATCCTCATAAAGAGCTCATTCATGGACCAATACATTCACAAACAATAGCTCCTCTTTCTTTACAATATAATGTCATCTTCACTCCTACTTTCCAATACTTTCACTACCTCTTCATGCACACCAACATCTGCTTTCACTATCTCTTCATCCTTCAAGACTCAAACCAAGCAAGCCCATGGGTTCAGAGTCTCATGCAACGCTTCACCAGAAGACAATATTAATGAAAACCAACTCATACTACCCGAAACGCAAAAGCTTGTACTATCCAATAATGTAGACCGAAGGAACCTCCTCGTGGGGCTTGGTGGACTCTATACCGCTGCAAACATCGCTTCGTTGCCTTCAACATTGGCTCTTCCCATAACGACTTAAAACTATAATCAAAACATAATTGTATGAGAAGAAAAAGATAACATTTGATTGAAAGAAAGATAACAAATGTACACTTGAATCTAAAATAGAAAACAAACGGTGGTCCTGTAAAAACATAATGGTTTATGGACTTTCTTTTTACTCAAATAATACCTTAATATCATCTTTGTGGAAAACTAATAGGGGGGTTGAATAGTTTTTCCGATTTTTAGTTAGTTTCAAAAAACTTTAGATTCAATATTATGTGAATTCGTATGGATGGATAGAAAGTGTCAACCAATAAGTAAGTAATAAAAGCGAGTAAAGTAAAGGATAGAAATGACACAACCGGTTTATAGTGGTTCGGCTACAAGGACACCTTCCTTGCCCTACTCCACTCCCCGAGTCACCTACTAGAGAGTTCAAGTACTATGTCAACAAGATCCTTCAATTCGGTGGAGAAGCCTCACAACGTTACTTACACTTTTTCCGGTACAAAGCTAAATACCAAGTCCTTAACACGGCGGACCAAACCAACACAACTATAACACAACAACTATGTGAAATATGAAATACAAGATCTTGCTACAGAAACCTTGTGGAGGAACAAATCAATCAAGGACCCCTTGCTTGTATAACTTGTAGTATCTCGTCATCTCGCCTTTGGAAGGACCTATATGAGAATCACAACAAAAGAAAGAAGAATTACTAGATAGATAAAGAGATCTGAGATTAGAAGATATAGAAAATATATGAGAGAGTTTGCAAGAAGAGGGATGAGTTACAATGAAGAAATGGCTCACTATTTATAGGCAAAAAATCACCACTGTTCCCTAGATCCCACGGATCCTTACATGGGTGAGGATCCGTCCAAGTCGTTTTAAACGGGGATCCGTAGGACGCTCCTCCTATTTGGGTTATGGGTCATGGATCATGGGTCATGGGTCATGGACTTTGGGTCATGGATATCCAAATAGATACAATGTATCTAGAAGATGCAATTCATCTAGTCAATGTGTCATGGGTTAGCTCCATGGGTCTTGGATATTACTCATCCTATTAAACTATTACAACACATGAATTATTACAACAATTTATGTTAAATGACTATAAGTAAATGCTTTACAAAAATAACATGTATCGTTATAATTTTACTTATGATAACTTTATATTTGTTATCAACAAAACACAAAGAGATCGCTAAATATGAATAAACGTTTTTACAGTTTATTTGTATTAACAATATCCCCCTTTTTGTTGATGACAAAACATAAAGTTAAGACGAGTAAAAGTTAAGAATAGATGTACGTTTTTAAAGCATATGTAAGTTTTACTTCTTCTCCCCCTTTTTGTCGAATCAAAAAGTGAGCCTAATGAAGAAATAAAGTGTGGAGAAATATGATCCACGAAGCACTAACTCTCCCTTGACGGTAGCTCCCCCTAGAATGGGGCGTCAAGTGAGAAAATATAAAACTTACAAAGAAAACATTAGTAGTAACATGTAATATACTCTTGTATGGGACGAGAAACAAGATGGAGAGCCAAGGTACGTAAACAAAGCCGTGTAATAAAATGACAAAGTGTAGTGGTATATAAGCCACTTACAAAGATGTAAAAACTAAGAACAAGGTTTGTTCTTTTAAAATGACTCAAAAGAAAAAGAAGATAGTAATATCATTCCTTCCATACTTGCATAAGGTTAATGATGGATGTTTTTGTGAGTGATGATGTTGATGCGATCAAGAAGGTGGTTGAAAATGAATCGCATCTCGTCCCTTATTTCTATTGCAAGTTCCCTAGTGGATTGACAATGTTCACAATGTAAATGATGTGGGTATTGTGTGTGGATGGTTTCCGAGTGAGTTTGATTTTTGGAAAGCGAAATATGTGGTGGAAATGGTGGAAAATATGGATCAAAATCTGGAATGTTGGTGAATGATGGTGGAAAAGAACCTAGATGTTCTTGTAAGATAATGGGAGCTAGAGGTGGTGAAGTTGCAAGACCATTATAAAGTGTGCTTGGAGATGTTGGTGGTGTTAAAAAGACTAGTTCTATTGGGTTCAAGTTGGAAGCTAGTTTGGTAGACTTGGATGGTAGTAACGGAGCAGGTGGTGGACTAGACACGGGTAATGGTATTGATTTCAGAGTCTTTAGAAGTTCCGATAGTGTGATTTGGGTGTTAGTTGGAGACTTGGTAGGTGAGTGTGATGGTGAGCTTGTTGGAGATGATGGAGGTGATACAATGGAATCATTTGGTGGTGAATGAGTAGTTGGTGATGGACTTTTTGACAATGGTTTGGCTAAACAACAAGGCCGGATGCTAATCCGTGCGGTTCTTCTAGATTTGGGTGGTGGTACTATGAAAGGTGGTAGGATGAAGTTTTGGATTCCTTGAAAGGGATTGTTTTCACTAGGTGTTTCATCAATGTTGGAGGATCTTTTGGATGACATGATGATGATTGTTTGTGAGGTTGAGAGTGATGGATTGTAATGAATGCTAGACCTAAAATTTGAATCTTTTGGATGACATGCAAGCATTTTGGGAACCTTATTTATAGAGAAAATAACGCATTGTAATGAAGGCTAGACCCAAAATTTGGACTAAAATCTAATGATTAGATATGAATTTAAGGCAAGTGATCATGAGAACACAAGCATTAAGTAACATACTTATTAGTGAAAGAGGTAAAATGATGAAAATATGAAGGTTTATAGCTAAAGTGAGAAAAATAGAAGAGAAATTCAGCTTCTGTCCCACGGATCCGTTCCTTGAGGGAACCGTCCAACGTTAATGCTGGGATCCGTGGTACTGGTGACTCAGGCATATCAAATTTTTTACTTTTGGAAATATTTGTACCTAGTGTGTGCCTATATGCAAACCATTTGGAGTTGCGGTTATCTCAACTCCTAAAAAGAAAAAGAAAATAAATTAGAAGTGAAAAAGCATATTATTATGTGAGATAACTCGAGTGCTCCTTAGTTCATTGTTGCTTGAATGAATGTACCCGAAAACACATAATAGTTATGTGTTCCCTTTATAATTCAAAAGACATACGATGCAATGAAAACGAGTTTTTACTTTGTATTAATAATGAAAAAGGTTTGTTCTAGACATGAGAATAGCGTTAGAAAAAATATACGGGAAGAAGTATCCTTTTAGAAAACATTTAGAAAAGTTTCTTGAAAACAAAAAGTTATCGTTAGTTTTGAAAGGGTACAAGATAATATATTTGGAGTTTTGAAGATCCCCATATTGTTTGTGAGTTGTATGTAAAATAGAGATCCTAGACTCAGAAAATAAGGAAGGCTAATGTTTAAATACCTTGTAGAGTTGATAAACAAATTACGACGATTGTTCCATGAGACCAAGACCAATACGAAGCAAGTTGAATTGTTCCCGCTTCAACGGTTTGGTGAGGACGTCGAATATGTTATCTTCGGATGCTACCTTCGCAATAGAAATGTTCCCCTTTTGAACATTGTCTCTTAAGAAGTGATGACCGATCTCTATATGCTTGGTTTGAGAGTGTAACACCAGATTCTTGCTTAAATCAATAGCACCTTTGTTTTCGCATAAAATGGCTATGTCACTTAGATGAATGTCGTAGTTAGCTAACGCTTGTTTCATCCATAGTGCTTGTTGGCATGCTTTGCCTAGGAGACATATTCTTCGCGGGTTGTTGATATGGCCAATGCCGTTTGCTTCTTCGAAAACCAAGATGTTAAACAACATCCCATAAAGGTACATACACCACTTGTACTCTTTCGGTCAACATAATCACCTGCATGGTCAGAATCCGCATATACAATAGTTTCTACACCCGTTCCCTTAGAATACCATAATCCCAATTGAGTCGTACCCTTAATGTATCTAAATATTCTTTTGACCACTTCTAGATGTGATGTTTTAGGGTCTTCTTGAAACCTAGCACATAGACAAATACTTAACATGATATCCGACCGACTAGCCGTAAGATAGAGAAGACTACCAATCATGCCACGGTATTTTCTGTTATCAACGGATTCACCGTCTTCATCTTTTGTAAGTTTAGTATCGGACGGCATTGGTGTTCTTATAGGTTTTGACTCTTCTAAACCAAATTTCTTAAGCATTTCTTTTATGTATTTAGATTGATTAAAGAAGATACCATCTTCTAGTTGCTTAATTTGTAGACCGAGAAAGAAGTTTAGTTCTCCCATCATACTCATCTCGAACTCATCATGCATGATCTTTGAGAAATCATCACACATGTCTTGACAAGTCGATCCGAATATAATATCGTCAACGTATATTTGAACAATAATTATATTTGATTCCTTTTTCTTAGTGAAAAGTGTATTATCAACTAACCCCATGGAGTAGTTGTTTTTTATTAATAATGATTTGAGTCCATCATACCAAGCTTTTGGGGATTGTTTAAGACCGTAAAGAGCTTTCTTTAGTTTGAACACGTGGTTAGGTTTTTCAAAATCGATAAAACCCGGAGGTTGTGCTGCATAGACTTCTTCATTAATAAAACCAATTAGAAAAAAACTTTTAACATCCATTTGAAAAAGCTTAAGATCATTAGCACAAGCATAAGCAAGAAGTATTCTTATGGATTCTAATCTAGCTACGGGAGCATAGGTTTCGTCAAAGTCTATGCCTTCTTGTTGATTATACCCTTGGGCAACAAGTCTAGCTTTATTTCTAGACACTATACCATTTGCATCTAACTTGTTTTTATATACCCATTTAGTTTCGATTATGGTTTGGTTATTAGGTGGAGGGACAAGTGTCCAAACATCGTTAGAAATAAATTGGTTTAACTCTTCTTGCATAGCAATAACCAAACTTTCATCTTTTATGGGTTCTTGCGTATTTTTAGGTTCTATAGTTGAGACAAAACAAAATAAGCTACTTTGGTTTTGGACTTGAGATCTTAAAGTTCTTTCATTTAATTTACCTATAACCTTTTCTACGGGATGATCTTTAGACTCTTTTATATTGATGATTTCATTGTTTAATGGTTCATCTTCTTTATTTATATTTTCCTTGATTTCTATGGCTTCACTTTCGATTATCTCGTCATCGACAAGAGGTTGGGTAGGTTTAGGTGGACTCTCATCAAATTTTACGTTTAAGGATTCTTCAACCTTCATTGTTTCTTTATTTAATATAACATAAGCTTTACTATTAAGAGAGTAACCTAAAAAGATACATTCGGTTGATTTAGGATCAAACTTTGTTAGGTAATCTTTAGTATTAAGAATGACACATTTACTACCAAAGACTCTAAAGTGTTCTAGTGAAGGCTTTTTGCCTCGAAGTAACTCGTATGAAGTTTTATCTAAGAATGGTCTAATTAATACACAGTTAAGTATGTAGGTTGATGTGTCGATGGCATTGCACCAAAATTTTTGAGGAATAGATTTCTCATTAATCATGGTGCGACTCATTTCTTGAAGGGTTCTATTTTTCCTTTAAACTACCCCATTTGATTGCGGAGTGCGAGGAGCCGAGAAGTTGTGAGTAATACCATTAGCATCACAAAAAGCTCCAACTTGCACTTCATTATCAAATTCCATACCATGATCTGTTCTAATAGACACTATAGGACTTCGTATTTAGATTTTCTTACTTAATATTTCAAAGTAATTGAATGTTTCAGTTTTATTCTTTAAAATTTAGTCCATGTGTACCTATAATAATCATCCACTATAACCAAAGTATAAAAGTTACCTTCGTAACTTTGAATAGCAGATGGACCAAATAAATCCATGTGAAGTAGTTCTAGACACTTAGTAGTAGAGACCATATTTTTAGCCTTATGGCTAGTGTGAACTTGTTTTCCTACGTTACAAGCATCACAAAAGTGATGTTCGTATTTTAATTTTGGTAGATCTCTTACTAGCTCTTTAGATGATAGCGATTGAAGAAGTCGCATATTGGCGTGACCCAATCTTCGATGCCATAAGGTCGAAGTATCATCCATAGAAGTAAGACAAAGTTTGTCTTTTGGTTCATTACCGATTTTAAGGACATAGACTCCATGTTTTCTAATGCCTCTTCCTATGGTTATACCGTTTTTCAATATTTTACTTCTGGTTTCACTAAAAAGTACGTTGCACTTTTCGTCACATATTTGTCCTATACTAAGAAGGTTGAAGTTTAGATTTTCTACGTGACATACCTCGTTAATGGTCAAAGATTTGTTAGAAATTATACCTTTACCGATGATTTTACTCTTGCTATTACCAAATACCACATTTCTTCCATTGTAGGATTCATATGTGGAAAACAAGTCTTTGTTACCGGTCATGTGCGTCGTGTACCCGCTATCCTTGATCCATTCGTTCGGATCTAGGTCGACCTTTAAGCACACCTAAGAAAGCAATTAACTCAAAAGTTTGGTCCTCATTTGTTCATGGGTCCATTAGTGTTATACATTTCATTCATGTTAGGCATATATGGAAAAGGTGAGAATGCATTTCATGGTGTAAAGTTTTGAAATGGAAAACTGTTTTGTACATTAGGATTCCATCCCATTTGATGGTGGTTACTTCTCGGATAAACATTATTTGGTGATTTTGGTCTCTTTGTAAATGTGTTTGGTTTTGAAAACGATGGACCTTTGTTTCTTATAAAACTTTGATTTTGTTTTAGTGGAGGTGGTTGTCTAACAGTAACGTGGGTTGGTTTCTTCTTGTTAACGATAACAAAGTCGGTTCTAGATGAAGTAGCTACATTATTTCTGCTGTTTGCTGGTACAGACCCACGGATCCCTGGTTTTACACTAGACGGTTCCCTTTTCAAGGGATCCGTGACTACAGTAGTTTGTTTTTCAGTTGCTATGACAAATTGTGTTTCTTTATTCTTGCTAGTTGATGCATTAAGTTCCTGAAAACCTAAACCCTTTTGATTGTTTCCTGTTTTAACACTATCTAGTATTATATCTAGAGTATTAGTATTCATTCTAGCAATCTTGGAATCAAGATTATCAACTGATTGTTTCATGTTTTAACCCTTTTGATTGTTTCCTGAAAACCTAAACCCTTTTGATTGTTCTACCCCGTTTGAGTCATTTGCCATGAGACAAATTTCTTCGTTCTCCTCCTCACTCATTCCCCACGAACCACTCACGAACGCCTTTTGTTTGTCACATTTGGGACACTCGCTAATGAAGTGATTAGGGTCCCCACATTTAAAACATGCGCGTTCATCCCTTGCTTTCTTGTCGTCTTTGCCTTTTCGGAACCCCTTCTTGTCGTCATATGGTTTCTTGACATATCTTCCCTTTCTTCTAAAAAACTTCTTAAAATCCCTTACCGCCATGGCATATTCTTCGTCATCACTCTCCGAAGAAGAGTTTTCTTCATCGCTAGAGACCTTCCTGGCTTTTAAGGCACGAGATTTGTACTTCTCTTTCTTTTCTTTAGAGGCTTCGGAATCTTTAGCGAGGACAAGCTCATAGACCTTTAGATTGCCTATCAGTTCGTCGAGTGTGAGAATTGATAAGTCTTTTGATTCTTCGATGGCCGTTACTTTTGATCTCCACTTGGATGGAAGTGCCCTTAGATATCTCCTGACATGATTTCGACTAGAAAAAGACTCATCAAGTGCTTGTAATGATGTAATTATAGTATTAAAGTTAGCAAAAGAATTATCTATACTATCCTCATCCGATATTGAAAATTGTTCATATTGTTGAAAAAATAAATATATTTTATTGTTTTTAACTTGTTGATTTCCTTGATGAGTTATAACTAAATAATTCCAAATTTCTTTAGAGGTTTTAAGCATAGAAATTCTTTCGAATTCCTTTTTGGGTAAAGCATTGAATAAAACCATTTTAGCTTCACTATTTTTGGAAAGCTTTTTCTTTTGATCATCGGAGAGTTGAATCATCTTTTGTAGTGGCTTGAAAGTCACCTTCAACAATGATGTACCAAAGATCAATATCTTTTGACTTTACATAAGTTTCGAATCTATTCTTCCAATAAATAAAACCATTTGTTTCAAGTAGTGGAGGTCGTTGCATAATTGCCCTTCTTTATAATTTTCAAAACTCATTGTGATCGTAAAGTTTTAAAAATAAGATTTACTTTAAAACTTTTGTAAACCTTGCTCTTGATGCCAATTGTGGAAAACTAGAAGGGGGGGTTGAATAGTTTTGCCGATGTTTAGTTAGTTTCAAAAAACTTTAGATTCGATATTATGTGAATTCGTATAGATGGATAGAAAGTAAAAACCAATAAGTAAGTAATAAAAGCGAGTAAAGTAAAGGAAAGAAATGACATAACCGATTTATAGTAGTTCGGCTATAAGGACACCTTCCTTTCCCTACCCCACTCCCCAAGTCACCTACTAGCGAGTTCAAGCACTATGTCAACAAGCTCCTTCAACTCGGTGGAGAAGCCTCACAACGTTGCTTACACTTTTTCCGGTACAAAGCTAAATACCGAGTCCTTAACAAAGCGGACCAAACCAACACAACTATAACACAACAACTATGTGAAATATGAAATACAAGATCTTGCTACAGAAATATTGTGGAGGAACAAATCAATCAAGGACCCCTTGCTTGGTTGACTTGTAGTATCTCGTGATCTCGCCTTTGGAAGGTCCTATATGAGAATTACAACAAAAGAAAGAAGACTACTAGATAGATCAAGAGATCTGAGATTAGAAGATATAGAGAATATATGAGATATTTTGTAAGAAGAGGGGTGAGTTACAATGAAGAAATGGCTCAATATTTATAGGAAAAAAGTCACTACTGTTCCTCGGATTCCACGGATCCCTTACATGAGGGATCCGTCTAGTGTAAACTGGGGGATCCGTAGGACTCTCCTCCTATTTGGGTTATGGGTCATGGATCATGGGTCATGGACTTTGGGTTATGGATATCCAAATAGATACAATGTATCTAGAAGATGCAATGCATCTAGTCAATGTGTCATGGGTTAGCTCCGTGGGTCTTGGATATTATCCATCCTATTAAACTATTACAACACATGAATTATTACAACAATTTATGTTAAATGACTATAAGTAAATGCTTTACAAAAATAACATGTATCCTTATAATTTTACTTATGATAACTTTATATTTGTTATCAACAAAACACAAAGAGATCGCTAAATATGAATAAACGTTTTTACGGTTTATTTGTATTAACTATCTTCACCATCATATCTTGCATATTTTTGGACACCATCTTCCACTTTATCGCCCCCACCTTCAATGTAATTAACACCGTGATCTAAGAGCACACGGTTTAATAACGCTTGGAGTGGCGTTATGCTGATTTTGCACATTTTGATCTTGCATTATGATACCACATGCAAGGCGTTATGGCCCACATTATGGTCTGCGTTGCTATCAAGGTTCTCAGGATCGGGATCCTATCTAGGATCGTTTTCGGCTTTGCAAGATCGTAATCGTAGGATCGGATCGGGATCGTAAGATCCTATGAAAATGTATATATTTTTGTATAGGGGTTGTAGTTATATATTTCTATATAATATTTAATATGATAAACGAATCTAAATGAATGATAAAAGAAAAAGTTAGATGTTCAAGTACCATAGTAGTAGAATATTAGATATATCGCAATGCATACTTGCACAAAGTTACAACATACGTGCATGGTGCACCTACTTCTTGTTTTAATGTTTTTTTATTATAGGTTTTTCGTGATAATATTTATGCAAAAAGATAATGTTAATTTATTAGCACGTGATTCTGTAGCTTTTTTGTTACAATATATAGATTAATGCAAAAGATAAAAGGATTATATCTGAAAATGAAACGACTTAATTTATAATAGAGGGCAACACAATTTTTTTTCTTGATGACCAAATAAATTAAATTAGAATATTTGGATAATATTACTGAATTTTTTTCTTAATGACCAAATAAATTAAATTAGAATATTCATGCTTTTATATGTAACATAAAATAAAATATGAACAAAATTGGGTCAAATATGTAGATAGTTTACTTCAAAAATAAGCTTCTGACATTTTACAAAGCACGAAATCGTTATTTATAATAAACCCAAAAAGACACATCTAAATTATTTCTAAATAGATCATAAAAACATAATGATTTTACACTCATTAATCTTGCAAGAGACAATTAATTAACAGCACCAAAATAATAATCTTTTTGAAAAATTCTTAGTCATTGGGCTTTAAGACATGAGCTTATACTTATTAAGTTAATATACAAAAAAATCTAGTAATAGGCGATCTTATACGATCCGATCCGATCCTCACGATCCTATGCGATCCTACGATCCCTGGCGATCCTACCGGATTACGATCTTTTTAAGATCATGATCGTTTTTTGTGTGTAGGATCGTACGATCCTACGAGCAGGATCGCGATTTTGACAACCTTGGTTGCTATGGCAACGTAGAAGGTAACATGCAAGGCAACAAAATAGCAACTAAATTATTTACGTTTTATACCCCTGAACGGCTAGTTGCAAATTTGAATTAAAGAAAAATAAAAATTCTAAACATCCCCCGTGTTTAAACGGCGTTGGGTTTATTAAAAAAAAAGAAAAGAAAAAAAAAATCAAAACCTTATATAAATACCTACTTCTACATATTATTTTTACATACTTTTCATACATTTAACCCAAATCCCAATTTCAATACAAATTTTCTTTCCCAAACCATGGTTTGTAATTTTCCACACACCATCGAAGAAGTCAAGGATGGCGTTCAAAAACTGATTGATGGTGATAACATTCGCAAAGAAAAAGTTTATGAGTTATTCGAGATGTTTAACCAAGTAAGAACCTCGAAGGAGGATCTGAGGAAACAATACGCTAAGTGCAAAGACATTTCGTCTGAACGACGTGCTGTTATTGAAACATTTTTAGCCGTGGAAGTTTGGAAAGATTATGAGATTAAGAAAACATTGGGGACATGTGTGTCTCAAATATAAGATAACATAAATAACAAGATCCGTTAGATGCACAAGGAAAGCACTATAGGTGGTTCTTCATCATAACAAGCAACGCACGGACTCATGTCCCCCATTTCTTCATTTCCACCAGCAGATGAACCAGTTGATGAGTATGGATTTACTGCGAGACAACATTATAATTGACTGTGAGATGAAGAGGCTTTAAGAGAAATAGATGAAGAGCAAGCAAGGGTTGATGCAGAAAAAGCAAGGTGTCAACAAGAGTTGTATGAGGATTATCCTGAATATGATTTTCCATGAAGGGAGTCTCCTGAATATGATTTTGCATGCGAGGAGCATTCTGATTATTCTTATTATATTTTAGTTCGCATGTTATTTTCGTATCGTATTTCGTATCGTGTCGTATTGTATTTTAGTATTTGTATTTTGTAACTTATTTTTCTTTTTTTCCGTATTCAAATGTTTTATTTTCGTACCTTTTCTATAGCCGTGTTAGGTGGTTGGAAGTTTTGTGTTTAGAATTGAAAGCTCGTTTGGTATTTTTATGTTTATTATAATGTTAGGTTGTTTAATAAATGAAATATTTGTTTAGGGGTTGAATTTGTATTTTTATCTTTTAAAGAAATATGGGTCCCAAAAAGTGGTGTTGAGGTGGTGTTATGATAAGTGATATTTTTTTGGTGTTAATGTTGAAATGTTAATGCTGATGTGGCAAGTGACATGGCGGAATCTTTTCCATAACTTAAGTTATGATACCCTTTGCTCTAACCAATGAGTGTCCCTAACTACTCATCATTGTTGTTCCTCGTTCACTATCGTTTAAAAACAGTTTAAATGCATAAAACAAGTTAATAGTGAACTATGACTGAAATTAACATAAGAAAACACACTAAGTAATTTTCAACATAATATTCTTATTAGAAATGAATCAACAAAGAATACGTTACCCAAGTACTTGTGGAATAGTACTTGGGATTGAAATGACAAAGGTTGGTAACTCCTCTCTAAGCTCGGGGCTAAGTCCGAGCACAACTCTTAGAGCTCACTGAGCTATCTCAGGAACTAAGTTGTATTTGGAGGTGTGAAAAGATGGCTTCGTGTGTGTGTTTTTACAATTCACAAGCTTAATCTTTTCACTCCATCTCTTATGCTATTTATACATGTATGAGTTTTAACTCTATCCTAAGTGACAAATCGACATCATACGAAGACAAAATATCATGTATTTTGTCTCATTCTACAAAGACTATTCTAAGTAAAGGACAAGGTCGCTTTCCATATTTTGATGACACCTTGAGCTTGTAAGCTAGCCATTCATGGAAAGTTGACTTATGTTGATAAGGACTTCTTTATCTGATTCAAACTTCTCCCGCCTTGTCCCGCTCTTTCTTCAGTCTGTTTATCCTTCAGTCTTCTTCTTCAGTTTGTCTTCAGTGTAAGTAGTTGGAGAGGAGTCTTAGGGATTCAGTGAGTTATTGTCATCACTCACCGAATCCATCATCTTCTTCTTGACTCAGTCTTCACCCTTTAAGTTCCGCCTTATGAGTGGAGAGACTTCTTCTACGCTGCATCTTGAGAGTGTCCTCGAAGATGACTCACCGAGAGGCTATGCATTCGTGACATGATTAGTGTTTAACGGACTAAACACTTGGGCTATTTTCTATTCAAATCCTAGATTAAGGGGTTTGGGTATTTATTGAACCCAACAGTCTCCCCTATTTGGATATACAAATAGCCTAAGTGGTTGATCAGTGTAGGTGATCAAATGGCTTCTTCCCTCATGAATGTACTAATGAATACAAGGAACACCGAGTAAATGAATAAAACATACATCGCTTATTGATCGATTACATAGTTCCTATTACTAGTACAAAAGAGATAAATAAAGATGATCAGTCCAGATGGATCCCCAAAGGCTTCAAGCTTGACTTTCTTTGTGATCAGTGTTTCCCTGTCATGATGATCTTTTATCTTGGCATTTAAGTCACAGAACCTGATATTTGCGGTGGGTCTGAATTTGAGAAGCCACCGGTATATAGCTTATCATTGTAGCTACCCGCCTTATCAATATCGCTCCACCTTTGGAACGCTGGGTTTCCATACTCATCAATAAAAAATAGCCCTCTTCACGCTTCAATCACTAAGCAGCAGTTCACAAACTTAACACCTTCAGTGGCTCCCGTTGCACCCCAAGCCGCACTTTATCTCAGTTGGAACTCAACTCTTTTCCTTTGCCTGGAAGTTTGTGGTTGAGATCCTTGAGGTAGCAAAGGCAGGCTGAATTCCTAGTTGGGCCGGTGCATCCCTCAGCCTTTCATATCTTTTGCTAAGCATCTTCATCAGTTCCTTGACCACCTTATTTTGCTTCTTTCCAATGATCGGACCAAGTTCATCAAGTTCAGTGATCCCAAAGTCACTAATTTTAAGGGATCATGAACCTCAAAGTGTCTCTTTGTCATCCCTCTCAAACATTCATAGCCAATGGTTTGGTGTTGGGAATAATATTGACATCGCTGATTTTTTTCAGAAGCCTTCTGCTCATTGTACCAGTTGTATTCCTCAATTCTGCTTTTCCTAGCTTCAGTTTTCTTTCTTTTCTTCATATCGCGCTTTCTCATTGCAGCCATTTGAGAGCCTGAGCATCCTTGAACTTTTGTCCCTGGCCTCGACCCTTTCGGGAGCTTGCTTGCATATAATCCCATATTTCAGCTTCTTCAGACAACCTTTGCCAAGTGCTTTCTATTCTTTTCTTCCTCCTAGTTTCAATCTTCTTCTTCTTTAGCAAGATGTTTACTCGCCGTTGAGGTGGCTGGCGTGTCGCCGATTTTATAGGGAATCTTCTCCTGCCATTATGCCTTCGCCGTCCCGCCTGATGAAGATGATGCAACCAAGTAAGGTGGTGTTGTTGTGATAACCGCCACGCAATTGTTGTTGATGATGATGTTGGTGGGATGGATGAGATGGGAATTGCTGTGACTGGTGGTGATGTTGATGACGGAGCTACGAGATGATGATGTTTGGCCCCCTCAAGTGAAGAGGAGTTTCTTCAGATGATATTCTCAACTCAACTCGGTGCGTTGTCAGTGCAAGAGTTGGTGAGTTGTGCTTTTTTCGGAGTTTGTGCCCTTGATAAATCTCAGTGATAATTGCCTTCATGTCGAAGGTGTCAGTCCTTTGAATACCTGACTTTTGCTTCCGTTAGCTTTGAGAGTTCAAGAGCATCACGGGCCCAAGATTCCGTTAGATGATGCTGAGCAAGGTAGCCACCGCGTATTCAATGAGTCCAATGTAGCTTGAAGAGACTGAATCGAGGATGGAAGACCCAAAAATTTGTAGACTTGAGCATATTGAGCAGCTTCAGTGAGGTTTGAGGATTGTTTCTGTGTACGCAAGAGCTTCCAAGACTTTAGAGTTGGTTGCTGGGTCTTCTTTGACAAACTCCCCGATTTCATCTATCGTGGTACCTACACCCTCAAGATGCCTCGAGGAATTTAGCCATGTTTTCATCCAGTCGGTGAATGTTGTCATACATCAGATCTCTGTGCTCATGAACATTTTCATCGAAGCCCTGTACCTCTGCCTTTAGATCAGCATAACTTGCAGCAGCCTTAGTATGTTGTTCCCATAATGTTTTAGTAACCCCTGAGTATAGCTTCCTTGAAGCCCTGGTGATCCACTGAGCCAACTGTCTTTTAGTGAGGGGAAGAACATTGTCAAACTCTTTGAATTCATCAGAGCTTGAGGAGGATTCAGAAGTGTGATCATCATGTTGGAATGGGGATTCAGTAAGCTCCTTTGGATCAGGCCGAGGCTCTTGTTCAGCTTGAACCTCACGCCCATTTCTTCTCCCGCCAAATAGCTGATAAGATTTCATCATCGTCTCAGCGAGCTCATCTTCAGAGAATAATATCCCAGAATACATCAGAATTGTGAGCAAGGGGTTGGTTATGGGTTCCATCCGCCGGTGGTTTATATCCCTCGAAGTCTTTGTCCCCCGCTGACCCCTCGGACACGGGTGGGCGTTCCCAAAGGCCTTCACCGGAGTCGATTGGTTGTGGGTTCCGTATCGATGCGGTTGTTCCTTTCCTCCGAAGTCTTTGTCCCCAAGTGACCCCGAGACACCGTGGGCGCTTTCCCATGCCTTTAGCTGAGTCGTGATAGTTGTATCCCTAGCACGGGTTGTTTGAGTCCCTCCGAAGTCTTTGGGAGAGATCAGCAGCCCTCGCACAAAGGCTGGATTTGCTAATATCATCACCGGCTTTGTGGAAGGCGCTCCCCTACCAGCCGGGTTGTATGTTTCCCCTAGATCTTGGGAATAGTAGGTGTGACCAAGGGCACCGACCGTGATGTATCGTCCTTCGCTGTCACCGGGGTGATTGTTGCCCGTCATGGGTGTCTTTTGGTCACGGGCTTTTGTGCCTCTTAGGTTGCTTCCTGAAGCCTCGTGGCCCCGAGACTTTGGTTTGGTCTTAGTCCCACCGAGACTTCCCTTTTCTTTTTAGGAGTGGTTTGGAGACACTAATCCACTTAGATTGTTTACAGAATCATGTGGGCCGCCAATTCAATGGGAGTGACGAGGGATGGGTCCTTTTGAAAATTTGAAGGGCTCAGATGCCGTAAATTTCCAAATTTTTCATCCTCGAGTATAATTTGAACCCAAGTAACATTGCAGAGCACAAGAGACAAACCTAGGATACTAAACGTATTTCGCCCTAGTTTTGCTCAGAGCTTCGCTACGAGATCATCAGTAATGATCTCCCTATGTCGACAAAGTGACCCCATTCATCAAGCAAGATGCCATCATCAACCAATAGAGTTAACTTGTTCAGTGGATGAGTGGTTCCCGCCGAGGACCTGAATCACAAAAGTGAAGAGGATCCTCCAAGCCACGGGAACGAGCTTTTAGTGACTGGGGTTTTGTCCAAAAAGTTGGATCTAAACGATTTGTTTTAACCTATCCTTCACCGTGGAGGGTTCGTGATGGGCGACATAAACACCTTTGTTATAATCTAACCCCGTTGTAGTGCAAAACGCTTTGAAATACAGGTGTATTGTTTCCCCATTAAGACCAACCTCGATGAGATACTCCCGGAGAGGTCTAAGGTTATTCTCATCGCTAGAAGGTGTCGGGTCAAAGGCTTTAGTCTGTAGCCCAAAACTCCCTCGAGGTAGTTTGGGTACAATACTGAGGACATTTTACAAAGGCCGCTTTGAGTGGGCAGTTGAATAAAAATTTTATAATGTCTTTATAGGTTGGGACATTTTCGGGATATTCAAAATTTCCTATGACATTATTTGTTTTAAATTCAACATTAGTAAGATCCCCTACACACTGAGAAGCAAACCTGGAGATTAGTGTTCTAGTCCATTTCCATTAACAAAGATTTTAGGATATAAGAAATGTTTTGACTAGAACAATCAAAGTATTTAGATCTCTTCAAGTTTGTGATGAAAAACTTTTGAAAATGTTTACAAGAAGGGTTTTCCAAAAAAGGTTTAAAGAGTTTTGAGTACACAAATGTTTTTTTTTTGAAATGATTTTGACAGTTTTGTTGCGTAAAAGATTTGTGTGTGTTTGTTTGTGTTTGAAGAGGGTATTTATAGAGTGATAAGAGGGGTGTTTTGTGCACAAATGGGAATATTTAGAGTTGGTTTTTGAAAGGCGTTTGAATTTCCACATTTAATGGTACTACTCCATTACCCGCAAAGAAAATCCCGCTTTTCAGGAACAGCTTGCAAATAATTACAAGATTTTTTAGAGATAAAATATCAATTTGATATTTTTGTGAGAGGCATTAAATGCCAAGTGGGATGATAGTAAGACAAAGAGACATATATTCCTTTATTAAATTGGCATAGTTACCAACCTAGGACATTAAAGTAACTAATACTTGGATCATTTAGTTACTTATTCAATGCTCTTTGTCAAGTGTCAGTACCCCTGAATGAGTCTTACTCATTCAGTGAGAGCTTTATTTAGGGTTTTCAGTGAAGGATGAACCATTTCGAGAACTTATCGAGATTGGTTTTCGATACTTGACTTTCAATGTCAAGCATTCCCAATTCACTTTCGCTCTCCCGAAGGTGGGTTCATCCAAGGGTTGGTGAAGATATCGCCCAGCTTGATATTCAGTAAGGATGAAATGAAGCTCTATGTCTCCTTTCATTATGTGATCCCTGATGAAGTGATATTTGATATCAATGTGTTTGGTTCTTTGGTGGAGGACAGGATTGTTGGAGATTGCAATAGCACTAGTGTTATCACGTAAGATGGGCACCATTTTGAAATAGATGTCGTAGTCACCGAGTTGACTTTTCATCCATAATACATTGGCACAACATCCTGCTGCAGCTACATATTCAAATTTCAACCGAGGACATAGCCACCGATTGTTGCTTCTTTGCACTCCAACGCACCAGTTTTCCTCCAAGAAATTGACAGAACCCTCGAGGTACTTTTTTCGTCCATGTTGCGTACCAAAGATAATCATAATCGAGTAACCCTTGAGATCAAACCCTGAGAATTTTGGATAATAGAGTCCAAGATTTGGGGTTCCCTTCAGTACCGAAAGTATTCTCTTTACTGCAGTGAGGTGAGATTCTTTGGGATTGGACCGATATCTGCTATTAAACGTGATCGAAAATTGTATGTCCTGGTCTAGTAGCGGTTAGATACATCATGATCCAACAATCCTCTCGAAATGAGTTTGATTGACTGATTTTCCAGTGAGATCATGTCCAAGGTTGTTAGGTGGGACCATTGGTGTCTTCACCGAGGCACAGTCAAATATCTCATATTTCTTCAAGAGATTTCTGGTATATTTCTCTTGACTGATGGATATTCCTTTATCAGCTTTGTTCTGATTTGTAGTCCAAGAAAGTATGTAAGTTCCCCATCATGCTCATTTCAAACTTCTTTGTCATTAGTTTTTCAAACTGTTTGCAAAGTTTGTAGTTTGTTGAGCCAAAGATGATATCATCAACATACACTTGGACTAGTATCACATCCTGTTGGGTTCTATAAACAAACAAGATGTTGTCTATCTTTCCTCTGACAAACTTGTTTTGTATCAGGAAGGCTTAGAGAGTTTCATACCATGCCCTGGGAGCTTGTTTAAGTCCATAGAGAGCTTTGTCAAGCTTGCGCATATAGTCGGAATTCACCTCTCTCAAAGCCCTGGAGGTTGCCAACATACACATCTTCCTTCAGATCACCATTTAAGAATGCACTTTTAACATCCATTTGGTAGACCCTAAAGTTCATGTATGTTGCATATGCAAGGAAGATCCCGATGGCTTCCATTCTTGCAACAAGAGCAAATGTCTCATCATAGTCAATGCCTTCTTGTTGAGTGTAACCTTTGGCTACCACCGCTTTGTTTTTAATGACAGTGCCATTTTCATCGCTTTTGTTTCAAAACCCACTTCATTCCTATGACTACTACATCCCGAGGACATTTGATCAAGGTCATGACCTTGTTTTTGTCAAACTGTTAAAGTTCTTCTTGCATAGCCCAACCCAAATTTGCTAGGTGTTTTAGAGCTTCAGTGACATTTTTGGGTTCTATTTCGATAGATAATCAAGCATATAGACATTCATTGGTCAAGCCGCAGCTAGATTAGCGCCATGCTTCTAGTGAGCATGCCTCGTGGGTTCACCAATGATGTTTACGAGCTCAATATCCTAAGATCTTGTCCACTTACTTGTGGTCTAGGATCTGAGTTTGATGAGGTCACTGGAAGTTCAGGAGTGAGATTGGTTACAGGATCAACAGATTCATTTTGAGCATCTGTTATGATGTCCTGTTCTGGTTGGGTTTCATGAATCATAGGATCCTGAATAGTTGGTTCAGTGTTACCTATCCCAGCAGGGACTGACTGATTAACAATGAACTCACTGATGGTTGGTATGGGTAGGTTGTGAGGTAAGACATAATATGAGATGTCGGCATCAGCTTGATATGAGGAATTGAATTCAGTGTTGTACTCATCAGGAGGATATCTTGATGAGTTATCAATTCCTATTTCCTATACTAAGGTGTTGGTGAACCGATGCTTTCAAAGACTCTCATCAAAGGTGACATGAAAGGTTTCTCAACTTGTTGTCTCCTTGTGTTAAAACCCTCAAGGCTTTGGAGATCGCTGAGTAGCCTAAGAAGTATCCATCATCAGCTTTTGCATCAAACTTGCCTAGATGATCCTTGTGGTTATGAATGAACACATGACATCCAAATACATGAAAATAGTTGATGTCAGAAGTCTACCTTGAAGATCTCATATGGGTTTTGTTATGTCTTTTGACAATGATTGACCTGCTTGAGTGTAACAGTGCTTTGATGCTTCATCCCGTAAATGCTTTGAGAGAGTCTGAGCCATTTAACATGGTTCTAGCAGCCTCAATGAGAGTTCTGTTTTTCCTTTCAAAGAACCCCATTTTGTTCGTGGGTATATGGAGATGAGAAATTTTGAGAAATTCCTTTATAATCACAGAAACTCTCAAGCTCTTGATTTCTCAACTCGCATCATTGTCAGCTTCGATTTGTTTAACAAGAATGTCATTCTCGTTTTCAATCTTCCGATGAATGACATTATTGTATCACCGCCTGATTCTTTTGGAAAGAAAGTATACCCAAGTGTATCTTGAGAACTCATCAACAATGACAAGTGTATACTTCTCATGTTGGATTGATCTGGGACCGACAGTCCAAAGAGATCCATGTGCAGGAGATGAAGACGCCTTTGATGGAGAAATTTTGTTTGGTTTTGAATGATGCTCGTGGTGTTTACCCTTTCACAGCAGAGCATGGTTTGTCTTTTGCAAAACCAGTGATGGTAAGCCAAGGACCTTGTTTTGTTTTGCCAAGTTGTTAAGGTTTTGAAGTTTAAGTGTGAGAGTCTTTATGCCACGTACCAATTGATAGTTTCAAAGGGCTTTGGCAAAAGACACGTTCCATCTTGGGAGAGTGTTGACATGTCTAGCACATAAACATCATCTCTCCTAGGAGCTATCAACACAACTTCCTTATTGGTATTGAAAATGGTACCTTGTTTATCATTGAATTGTACAATGTATTTAGCATCACATAGTTGACTCACATCGATGAGATTGTATTTGAGACCATTGACATAGGCTATTCTAGAGAAAACTATTCCATTACGGCTTTATCGAACCATAACCTTCAGTGGGACATGATGAGTTATCACCAAATACTACCTTGGGCCCTGGTTCCTTTACATACTTGTGCAGATATTCCTTCACACCAGTCATGCTTCTTGAGCATCCACCGTCTAGATGCCAAATAGGCTCCCCGGCATGTCTCTGCACAAGTAGTAAACTGAATTAGTTTCTCTTAGTGACCCACTTACTAGTGGGCTTGGGTCTCAAGGTCTCTTTGAAATTTGCTATCGACTCATGGTCAAGGGTTGTGTGCACAAGTGCTACCACAGTTTTTGCATTTAGCGAGGATGACTCAAATGACTCTAGGTTGTTTGGAGTTTCTCCTTGCTTGAATGACACTATCATGTTGGGATGTCTCATGAGCCGGATTACGCGATATATCACAAAGATGTATTCATGAGACAATCATCCTGATGATGATCATTAAACCCACCGTGAGGGCACAGAGGAAAAGGTTTTGCTCTATTCTTTGGAGCAGCTTTGGAGGATGAAGCATACCGATGACCAATTTTGGTATAGTTTGCTTGACCGACATACTAGATGATCTAGCCTCCCCTGTGATCATCCTTTTTGCATAATGCGAAAAGGATTCTATAACAATTGTCATGGTATGGCGGTGTAATGACACGCTCACACTTTTTGTTTGTTTTGGAGGTTGACTTAGACTTTGAGGACCGAGGAAGCCGACTTTGTCTCCTTGATTGGTTCAGGGACCTTTTCAATGGATTCCATTTTTCAAGAAGCTTTCTCACAAGTTCAGTCAGCCATTGTCGAATTTGGTCAGCTTCAGTGGGGACAGAGGATGTTGAAGTCTCAATAGGAGTAGACTCTTGTTGGATTTGTTTTGCTTGTCTTTGTAGGATGGTTCTACCAAGTCCAGACCTTTCTTTGGTGAGTTGAGGATTGAATTGTAGTGGAGTAAGCTCGAGCTTGGATCGACTCAAGAGATTTCGTGGGTGGAAGCTGTGTTTCAGATTCTCGCTTCAGACTCAGATGTGTTCAAGTACCATGGTCATCTCGTGAAGTCCTAGCATGCTCTTAAGAGCTTGCTCGTGCTCAGAATCCTTCCGTAATCGAAATTTGGAAGCTTACTCTCGTGATTAATCCGCTCAATCCAATCACTGGAATTGGGATCACCCAACATATTTGTAATCATGCCACCGGATACAAATGGCTTAGGAGATCGGTCTTTGTTGAGAGGGTCGTGAGATGATCTTCACCTATGACTCTCTTCTTGCTATCGGGGCACCCACAAGATCAAAGACCCTCGATTCTTAGCAGTCCAACTATTAAGAATATCATTTGCCTTTTAAGTTCATCTTGAAGATTCTCGATTTCTTTTAACTAGTTCAGTTGTTTTGAATTTGCAAAGTGACAATTTCAAGCTTTGCTTGTTTTAAAATAAGCAATTCATCCCTACACTTATTCAATTCAAAACTTAACTTGTTGTACTTAGAAAAAAGATTCAGCCTTTGCTCTTCTACAAACTTAAGGTCTACATTTAGGTAATTCATGTAAGACAGCCAATCGAGTCATCATCCATAGAAAGTAAAATGTTTACCTTCTTCATTGTGATGTTGACCCATTCTCCATTGGCATGATTCTTTCCAACAGCAAGCTTGTCCTCTTCTGAGAGGGCCATCGCTGCACCGACATGCACCATTTCATCATCGATGACCTGCTCTTCATCCCAGTCCAAGGTTTCAAAGAACGAGACCCTTGTTTTACCCTCGCATAGATTGAACATTTTTTGTTGTTTCGAGGGATCGCCTCAAGCAATGCAAGCTTAGCTTTTGATTTCTTATACTTAGCTTCATAATCAATGGTTTTGTTAAGATCAGATTTGTTTTAAACATTTTGATGATCGATACATTTTTGGTTGAAATTTGCTAAAGCCTCAAGACCGATTAGATCCTCGATGGTTTGTAAGAGGGTTCAAGTTGTTTTGAAAAACAGCCTTTTGCAAATGGCCTCTTTTATGACACTTATAGCATCTGTCTTCGTTGCTTTAGCAGTTGAAAAACCTTTGTTTCTTTTTATAAACCTTCGAGAGTTAGCAAGGAGTGCCCTTTCCTCAAATTCAAAGATTCAGTCATTTAGGTACTCCTTACTTGATCTCTCATCGCTCATCATCCGAAGTTTCTTGGAAATCTTGAACCACATTGTTAGAAAAGAAAGCAGTTGAAATTGGTGATGAGGTGGTGGTCAGGGACTTCTTGACTTCCTGAGACTTCTTTAAGTCAGGGTATCGCCTGTTGATGAGGTTTTCCTCATAGACAAATTTCCCATAAATTTCATGAAGCTCAAGATTTTGGATATGATTAGCATTCCTAAGTCCCTGAGAGAAATTCAACCACTTCTCAGGGAGACTGTTGACAAAACCAACATTGATTTCATGTTTGGACAACTTAACACCATCATTTGAAAGTTCATTTAAAAGAGTTTTGTATCTGGGGTAAGTTTGAGAGAGTTTCGAGTCCTTAGCCTTGAAGGTGTTATACTCAAGTTTCGTGTCCATTATCCTTCCTTGGTGTCGATGGTCCTTCATGACTATGAACTAGGTCATCCAGTGTTTGCTTAGTGTACTACAACTTATATCAGACTCTCATAATATCGTCGTGAAGACAAGATATTATGATACTTTTGAGTCTTTGGTCCCGTTGACCACTCTTCTTTCATCCTGGGTCCATTGAGCTTCAGGTTTGGGCAACCCTTCAACATTTTGGGATAAATGGACCTTCATTTATACACTTGATATAATAAGGTTCCATCCCAATCAAATAGCAAAGCATTCGCTTTTCCATTTGTTGAATTTGCCAACTTCAAGTCTAGGGGCAACAAATTTAATAAGCTCCACCTCTTTTATCGACTAGTTGGGGTACATCAATTTACCATTTAGGATCCTAATTTAAAAACTATTAGAGCGCCTAAAAATGAGTTTTATAATTAGCCTTGCTCGATACCACTTGTTGTTCCCCGCTCACTATCGCTTAAAATAGTTTAAATGCATAAAACAAGTTAATAGTGAACTATGACTGAAATTAACATAAGAAAACACACTAAGTAATTTTCAACATAATATTCTTATTAGAAATAAATCAACAAAGAATACGCTACCCAAGTACTCATGAATAGTACTTGGGATTGAAATGACAAAGTTGGGTGACTCCTCTCTAAGCTCAGGCTAAGTCTGAGCACAACTCTTAGAGCTCACCGAGCTATCTCAGAACTAAGTTTAGAGGAGTGAAAAGATGGCTTGAGTGTGTGTGTTTTACAATTCACAAGCTTAATCTTTTCACTCCATCTCTTATGCTATTTATACATGTATGAGTTTTAACTCTATCCTAAGTGACAAATCGACATCATACAGTAAGACAAAATATCGATGTATTTTGTCTCTGTTTACAAAGACTATTCTAAGTAAAGGACAAGGTTGCTTTCCATATTTCAGTGATGACACTGAGCTTGTAAGTTAGCTATTCAGGGAAAGTTGACTTATGTTGATAAGGACTTCTTTATCCGATTCAAACTTCTCCCGCCTTGTCCCGCTCTTTCTTCAGTCTATTTATCCTTCATTTCTTCTTCAGCTTGTCTTCGTAAGTAGTTGGAGAGGAGTCTTAGGGATTCAGTGAGTTATTGTCATCACCACCTAATCCATCATCTTCTTTCTTGACCCTTCACCCTTTAAGTTCCGCCTTACTGAGTGGAGAGACTTCTTCTACGCCTCGTACTGAGTGTCCCGAAGATGACTCACTGAGAGGCTATGCATTCAGTGACCTGATTAGTGTTTAACGGACTAAACACTTGGGCTATTTTCTATTCAAATCCTAGATTAAGGGGTTTGGGTATTTATTGAACCCAACAATCATCATCCTCAAGAATAACATGAAAAAAGATGCCAAAAAAAAGTACAACACAAACTACTACGGTAATATAGAGTTGAAGACATTTATGTATGTAAATGGCTGAATGGTGTAGTTTATTATTATTATTATTATTATTATTATTATTATTTTAATATCCTCATGGTCCAAAGGAAAAATATGATGTAAGCTATTGAGTGGTTGTACATATACATTCTACTGCATGAAGTAACAATTTTGTTCTTCCCATGATGTCTTAAACTATATTTTGTACGTTGAGTTGGGATCCTATAGAAAGTAATAAAAATTAAAAAGTTTACAAAGTCAATTAACATGTGACAAGTGTCTTTGACTAATTTTATCCCATTCCCTCTCTTTTTTTCTCTGTTCCTAAGTATAAAACAAAAAGAAGAGAGACGGGGTGGGAAAAAGAGAGAGAAGTATAAAAGAGAGGAATAAAAAATTATTTTTATCATGTGTTCCCAAGTTGAAAATAAAAGAGGGGGATGTAAGCAAAAAAATGCTTTAAAAAGAGCTTCAATACATTTCATCCTAATTTCGGAAGAAGATTAAGAGTAATTTTGGTGTAATTCACTATCCTTTACTTTCTTCTTCTCTCCTAAAACATCTTAGGAACACATTTTTTTAATTACCATCCCAAACCTTTCCCTTTCTCTCTAAAAAATAAACTCGGGAACAGAGTGTAAATATTTTCGTTTAAGGGCATTTGAGTCATTTGACTCATTTTTTATATTCCCACCAAATTTCAAACGCAAATAACTTTCAAACGACAAGCTTTTACGAAAAATCGATTTCACCATAATTTTTAAAATTTAATCCTCTTTAATTTCGTATAAATCTTTTTAAACATTTCAAACTTCTTTTTAAATATTTCAAACTTCTTATTGTTTTGGGCATTTTCGGCCCTATTTTTACTCTCATAAATGCCGAATCGTTAAAAACTTAAAACATGAAAGTTATAGATTTTGGTTCACTCTTTACACCGGTTTTTGAATCACTCAAATCCGATGTCATATGAGTAAGATATCACATGTTAAAGATGACATTTTACTCATATTTGTTGCACACAAGATATTTGATGAAATATATAGCTTAGATTTTGTGTTAAAATTGAGTTAAATGCACTAATTTTTTGTACAACAACACACCTTTAATCATTTTTTAATGTAAAAAAAGTGATGTTTTTGTTAATTTATTTTTTTCATCAATATTTATTGATGAACAAAGCAAAAAAACTGATGAACAAAAAACTACTGAGGAACGTACTTTTTCAAAAATTGTTCTTGATGAATAAAAACATTGATGAACAAACATATTATGCCGATGAATAAACAAATCGCTGATTAACATAATTGGTAAATTATTTTTGATGAATAAAAACATTGATGAACATACTCTTAAATCATTTTACAATTACTACACTATCATAATCTCTGTTGTATCTTTTTACAAATCACCATCAGTTGGTGAACATCTCAGAGGAACAACTTTTATCGGTTTTTTTTAGCATTATCTGTCCAACATATATAAAACATTTTAAATATGTTAATTAATAAATCATGCAATATCAAAACTACTGATGAACAAAGCAAAAACACTGATGAACAAAAAACTACTAATGAACGTACTTTTTCAAAAATTGTTCTTGATGAATAAAAATATTAATGAGCAAACATATTATGCTGATGAATAAACAAATCGCTGATGAACACAATTGGTAAAATATTTTTGATGAATAAAAACATTGATGAACATACTCCTAAATCATTTTACAATTACTACACTATCATAATCTTTGTTGTTTCTTTTTACAAATCACCATCAGTTGGTGAATATCTTAGAGGAACAACTTTTATCGGTTTTTTTGCAAAAGATTATATGTCCAACATATATAAAACATTTTAAATATGTTAATAAACAAATCATGTAATATCAAAACTAACATCGATGAACAAAGCAAAAACATTGATTAACAAAAAACTACTGATGAACGTACTTTTTTTAAAATTCTTCTTGATGAACAAACGTATTATGGTGATGAATAAACAAATCACTGATGAACGTGCTTGGAAATTTTTTTTTGATGAATAAAAACATTGATGAACATACTCCTAAATCATTTTACAATTGCTACACTATCATAATGTATGTTGTTTCTTTTTTGCCAAATTGTTTTGTTTCATTGCTAACAATTTTAAGAACAAGTTTGATTAATGTTTAATCTAAAATAAGACCATATAAATTACTGATGAACATTGATTATCTTTTATGAACAAACATAATATAACTAAAATTCTGTTGAACATTGATGTTCATTAATGTTTTTCTATATGAAACCTTATTGTGCTACCTAAAACAGTGATGAACAAACACAATTACGAATGAACATTGATGAGCAAACATTATATTTCTAAAACAATTGATAAACACTGATGTTCATCAACATTTTTCTATGTGCTATCTAAAACATTGATGAAGAAACTAAATGTACTGATGAACAACATAATTACTACACTATCATAATTACATCTTTACAGTCTGCAACAGAATTCATCAATCACAACTATTTTAAATGCCTTAAAGAGATTTATCTTATAAAAGTATATTTAAATGCACTAATTGGTGTATTACAATACATCTTGTGTTGTTTTTGTTACTTTTAGCTTTTTTTAACTGATGAACAAAGATTAAATGATGAACAAACAACCAACTGATGAACTGATAAACAATGTGACCATAACGGATGAACATTGTGATTTTTTTAGACAACTGATGAACAACATGATTTTTTTTTTGGAAAAATGATGAACTGATGAACATTTTGGTGAACAGACTAACCGATGAACTACAACCAACTGATAAACTGATGAATAATGTGACCATAACTGATGAACATTGTGATGTAACTGATGAACAAAATTAAAGAGAAATGATGAACAACTCTTTTTATTGATGAAACAATAAGTTTTATTGATGAACACATGAATAGCCTTTTCTATTGATGAACAACACTTTTTATTGATGAACGATACTTTTTTTGTTACAAAACTAATGAACAATGTAACTAACTGATAAACATTGCTATGTAACTGATGATTAAAATTAAAGAACAACTGCAATAATTTAAAGCAAGTACAAATTATTCACTCAGTTTCAAACAAAACAATCATCAATCTTAACCTAAAACCTACTTCCAATTCATATTGACAGTCAAATTAATATAACCCGCTTCCAAACATTAGCCGTTGAGGGGCTAGTTTTGTAACTTTTTTTTCCTTGCCCCTTAACGGACGTTAATAACCCAACGCGCAGGGACTAACGCCATCATTTCTCATCTCTTCCAACGGAGTAACGCCTCCAACGTCGTTATGCCGTTACCATTGGGCATGCTCTAAATAAGTTGTTTCAAGAAGGTTGATTTTAGTTCTATAAGATGAGACCTACGCTAATGGTTCCTTCGTCGCCCAACCAACCGACCCCTCCACCGCGTTTTCTCCTTAGCCCGACCGACCCCAACGATGTTCCACCCCAAACAAAATGAAAATTCGGTTGTCTTGCCAACCGAAATATTTGGCATCCCTCTAAAGAATTGAACATTGAATGTTTTATGCAAAAAGAATTTTTTTTAAACCTTGTTTTCTTCTCTATTAAACCCCACTTATCTTCTTTATTTTTTCATACATCTCTTCTCCATTCTCCAAAATCAAAAACGCGTCAAAAAAACTCCCATAAAGAAAACATCAAAATCCCGACGACAACCAAACCTTCCAATAACAAACAATCCCAATTTCATTTTACATGGCCATTCACCACCGATTAATTTCGGTCACCAATCAATGCATTCACAAAATCAATTGTACCCACCTAATTAGTATTCGGTTCAATTTTATAACCAACAAGCACAAAAGTCAAATGTATTATCCACATATGACATCACTATGTTAACCAACCTTCTCAATCTTCTCTGATCTCGCCTTTTAGTCTTGATGACGATCTTGAGCCGTTATGGGGCGCCCTTTTTCAACCTTCTAAACCCTTTTCGGATCAAGCTTCGGAAGGTCCAACCCAACCCGTTCATCCCGACTCTCCCGTCGAGGAGGTTGCGCCCGTCAAAAGGAAGTATACAAAATGGCCTACATAATCCAAGAAAAATGACAAAGATCAAAGTGATCCATGGAGCCTTGAGGAAGAAATAGCTTTGTGTAAAGCTTGGGTAGATGTGTCCGTTGAAGGAAATGCTAGAAAGGCTAATGCGTTTTGGACGCAAGTAATTGCATACCTTGCGAATGAAACGAAGGAGGCGAAACGTTCATATGATTCCTGCAATTCCAAATGGAAAGGTAGTCTTCGTCTTAAAGTTTCTCAAGTTTCTGCGATTTACAATTCCTTGAAATCGAGGCCAAAGAGTGGTGCATCTGAAGCGGACTATATGGATTTAGCACACATAGAGTATCTTGCTATTTACGGTGCACCCTTCACACCGGTTGAGTGCTGGAAGATTTTGAAGGACCACCCAAGATGACAATAGGTAGAAACGCCAATTTTTTAAATCCAAATCGAGTAGTTCCGAAAAATCCAGGACATCAAAGAGCACCTCACACGGGCGCACTGCCATATTTTGGTTTGATCTAAACGACAAGCAGGTGATTCAGAGGATGTAGAGGTTCATGAGGTTCGACCTATGAGAAGGGATACAGTAAAAAAGAAAGCATCAACATTCGTAAGGATGAGCCTCGTATTGCTGTTGACCCTACTCTTTATGACACATTGCTCAACAAATAGTTAGATGTCGCGTCTTCATTATTTTCTCAAAGACATGATTCTTCAGCTTCATATTTGATAATAAAGGAGCGGGAATTGAAATTGGAGAAACTAAAGCTTGAAAATGAAGAAAGAATGGAAAAAAGCGGCTTGCTCAACAATGAGAAATTAAAGAACACAGGCTTGCACTCTAGAGACAAAAGCTTGAGTTTCAACGTGAATAATATGAATGGAAAAAAAAATAAAAAAATGGAGAAAGACATCATGTACTACGTTGAATCCCATGCATTTGACCGAAAAAGCACTAGAGCAGTGCTTGGCCTTGAAGTAACAAATCAAGGAGCGCTACAATTTAGACTATTAGTTTAAGGTGTCGTTTGTTTTTTCCCAATAAGTACTTTTTTCCTCTTTTCACTTCTTTTGTCTGCAGGAGGGCAGAGGTTTATGTTTGTTTTTGCACATAAGTGCTTTTTTTCACTTTTTCCTCTTCTAAGTTTCGACATTATCTTTCACTTCTTACCTCTTCAAACCCCTCCCATCCAAATTCTTTATACTCTTTTTACGCTACGCCTATCTTTTTACTTTTTCATCCGCTCTTTACGCCTCGCTTTTACGCTTTAACCTCTTTTTACGCTGCCATTTTTTTACGCTGGGCCTCAAGTTTTTTACCGCTTTTCGGCCCTCGCTTTCTTACGCTTCGTCCGCTTTTCTTACGTTTTGTCCGCTTTCTGCCACCGCTGGCCCGCTGTCTCCGTTTTCACCGCTTACGCTGCCGTTGCCCGCTTTTACGTTACCGTTTTACGTTTCTTACGTTTTGTCCGCTTTCACCGCTTTACGTTTTTGTCCGCTTTCACATGTTTCTTACGTTTTCCCGCCACTGCTTACGCCACCGCTTTTTTACCTTTTTTACGCCGCCCATTTTTACGTTTTCGCAATTTACGCTGCCTCGTTTCCACACACGTCCCATTTTTTACTTCGTCATTTTTACCGTCCGCTTTTCGTCGCTTACATTTTCGCCCATTTTACGTTCATCCATTTTTACGCTGCTTCGCTTTTACGCTTTGGTCCGTTTTTATATTTTCGCCCGCTTATTTTACGCTATCCTTTCATACAATTTTATAAGTTTTTTCTACGTTATTTTATCTTACCTAACCAAACGTAAGATAATGTAAGAAAACCGACGAAAACGAAAGAAAATGACAAAACATAAAAAAAAAAAAAATGTATCTAAAACGTTAAAAAACTGGGCCAAAACATAAAAAGACGAAACAAAAACGGTCAAAAACTTAAAAAACGTATCTAAAACGTAAAGATAAAAACGGACGAAAACATAAAAAAAGGACGAAAACGTGAGAAAACGGACTACAACGTAAAAACCAGAAGAAGACGTAAAAACATACGAAAACGTAAAAAAAATATGAAAACGTAAAAATAAAACGTATCTAAAAACGAAAAACCCGGATGAAAACGTAAGAAAATGGACTAAAATGTAAAAAAATGGACGAAGACGTTAAAAAAGATCGAAAACATGTAAAATGGCGAAAACTTTAAAAAGTGAAGAACACGAAATGTTAAAATGGTGGAAAACGCTAAAAACATATGAAAGTTTAAAAACACACAAAAATGTAAAAGATGAAAACGTAAAACATACGAAAAACGTGAAAAACTACAAAACGGATCGGAACGTAAAAACAAATAAACGAAAAAACGGACTAAAAAACATAAAAACTACAAATACGATAAAACAAAGATCAGTGGTAAGTCCTGCACCAATAATATCAGCCTTGAGATCGTAGCTAGTTTATAAAGGAGCCAGACACAAGCTTTTCAAGTAGAACTGATGATGAAGATGCCCACTTGTAAAGCGAAGAGTATTAGAGATCGCAGATCTTTTCCACACTCCAGAGTCACTCAAGATGCATTTAGAGTGTTTCCAATTACTTCACAAGTGCAAAATTTAAGATGGATGTACTGCATCTCCCAAACGATCAATACATGGAATCTTTAGAGAAATCATTTATTCAGAAATATTGTCCTCCTTCAAAGATTGCCAAGAAGATGGAAGAAATAAGGAGATCCAGATAGGAGGTGGATGAAACGCTAGATGACGCTTGAGAAAGGTATAATGACCTTCTTTACATGTGCCCAACACATGTGTTAGCCTTAATAGTAATTATTAGAAAGTGATGGTCATTCACATTTAGGAACTTTGTAACGTGTGTTAGATATCATATTAGAATAGTCAATGGCCTGTGGATTGACTGCTTGGCTAAAGTTATTAGTTAAGTTAAGCTAGTCTTTTATAAGTTAATGTAATCCAAGTCCAATCCATATGCAAAACATGGCCCATGGCCAAGCCCATTAGGGCATCTCATTTTGTAGTATAAATACACCTCAAATGTGTCATTTGAGGTGTGTGCTTGAGTGTGTAAGTGTGTGTTTTTATTTGCAATACAAGTTCTCTCTTTTCATCTTTATTTCTCTCTACACATACGCAACATACATACTTCAAGTCACCTTCCTTGCTTCATCTTTATGTGTTATACTTGTGTGTTAAGCTTGTATTCATGATAAGGTTGATAAAAACAAGGTCCTGTAATTGGTATCAATCGCCTAACAATGGTTTAGGAGTGTTTGTATTGCGTTTTTTGTTAAAACTTTCCTTAAAAGTCTCGTTTTTTACATAAAAATGTGAGTTTTTGGCTTAAAGTTTTGATTTTTACGTGTTTGTTAAGCTGAAGTTGTAGCTTTTATTGATCTTTAAGTGTTTTAGAAGAAGTTTGTGCAAAATAAATCTTTTGGAATCGTGTTTTTGGGTGAAAAATTGTGTTTTGCAACTTTCTGGGCAGTTTAAGCGTAAGGCTTACGAGTAAAGAAAGTCAAAACCCTCTTTTTACGCTTAAGAAAAGTCAAAAACCTCTTTTTACGCCTAAGCTTTACGCGTAAGAAGTGAATTTTATGCATAAAAGTTTACGCTTAAGCATTTGGTGAAGATTCTTCGTGGAACAACGATTACTCAAGACTTCCTCACTTGGATAAGTTTGTGGAATACTGACTTGTGAAATCAGCTAGCTTGGACAAGTTAGAAAGATACGTTTCTTTTCTTACGCGAAGCAAGTTTTTTACGCATAAGACTTCAATCTACTTGTGTAAGACCGCGGGTTTACTAATAAGAGCAATCTACGAGTAAAGATATTTGTTACGCATAAGAGTAAAATCTTACGCGTAAGGATATTGTTTACGCATACGAGTAAATTGTTACGCGTAAGGACAGTTTTTACGCATAAGATTTAAATCTTACAAGTAAGGACAAAGTTTATGCCTAAGATCAAGTTTACGAGTAAGATCTTCAGCAAAACTTCAAACGGCCATAACTTTTGAACCGTAACTCCATTTTCAAAGGGTCTACCCATCAAAATGACCGTGAGAACGAGGAGAATGACATGCAGAATAAAGAAAAAGTTTATTTGGGTCAACCTTCGCGGCCTAAAAACGCTCCGAACAGAAGTTATTGAGGTTTTTACGTTTTCAGAGCAAATTTTCACTACAACAACCGAGCTTAATCTTCATCAAACACAACTCCTTTATCGCTGAATCGATCCTACATCAACTTTATCACAAATACCTTCATCAATGGCTACTCAACAAGACATCAAAATTTGCTGAAAACCGTCCTCCTATGCTGATAAAAGGTGGATATCTTCAATGGACAAGTCGTATGCTCCGCTACATCATAACTAAACCTAATGGAAAACTAATGATTCAATCCATTATGAAAGGACCATTCAAGCCACGAAAAGTCCAAGGAAATCCTGCTGCAACACCTCCCGTTCCACCATATTTTCATGATCAAAATGAATCAGAATACAATGAAGAAGATAAGAACCAGATCGGGCGTATGACATGGAAATGCACATCGTCCAACCGATTACCAAGAAAGAGATCTTTTCTCGCAGAGATAAATGTAAACCGCTATGATATGTGGGAACGTATTGACTCGGCTATGTTATAGAACAGAAATTGGTAAACAAGACATGGAGAACAAGCTGCTAACTGAATGGGAGAAGTTTACATCAACCCTAGGAGAATCCATCGAATCCTACTATGAAAGCATTTGCACTTTGATGAATGAGTTAATCAGAAATAAGTTGACACCCACAACTATCGTGAGCAACATCAAATTCATCAACAATCTTCAAAAAGAATAGGGACGCTATGTCACTATTGTCAATCAAACAAAGGACTTACATCAGGTGAACTTTGATCAACTCTACTATTTTCTGAAACAAAATCAAGCTGAAGCCAACGAAGTAAGGCAAGGAAGATTGGCAAAGAATCATGATCCCTTGGCACTGATTACAGAGTCACCAACTCCAGTGAACACACAACAACAACCATCATCATCTTCCACTAACAACAAATTGCTGCAATGCATTCCACAACCATAAGCTGTCATCCCTCAACAACAATTCTATCCACCAAAACAACAAGTCATTCAACAACAACAGTATCCACAATACTAGGAATCACCGACCTTGAAGCTGAACAAACAGAGGCTTTGTCAAATTCATTTGCTTATTTGACTAAAGTATTCAAAGGACGCTATTCCACACCAACTAACAACAACCAGTTGATTTCATCAAACACTCGCAATGTGCAAATTGCACCTCGGGTTTGAATATGGGTCGACAAGGACAAATGGTTAAAGTTATTGGGAATCAATGCGGATATACTGGATTTCACGGGTAATTAGGCTGCCCGTATCATGGTAATCGATGGGTCGAATGTTGGAAATCGATGGGTCGAATGTGGGATTGAATGTACTGGTAATCCAATGGGAATGTTGTAGCTCCAATGTTGGGAATTATGGAAATGTGAATCAGCTAATCAGTTACGTGTTACAATCACAAGGAGTGGGTCACATTGCAAGGAATTTCCTACCAAGCCTAAAAAGAAAGATTCAATAGATTCTCGAAAGCATTGCCGTTGGTACAAAAGCGCGAAGGAGATGCAACAGTGTCAGAGGAACATGACTTTATAGCTATTATGGATGAAATGGAAGACCGAGAGGATATCAATTCGAACTGATTCTTCATGGAAAATCTTCAGGAGGCTAAGTATGACACTGATTCTGACACACCTCCTGTTTATGACGCCAACGCAGTCTTCGAGGTACCAATCATTGATCCATGCTATAACAATGTCATATTTGATGTGTTTACTCATGACGAACAACATTCTGTGACTCCAACACCTACTTATGATACATACCTGGACAATCTGAGTAGTAGCAATATTAACTCTGAAAAACTAGATGTGGATCCTAGTGGAGGCTTGGTGGCACAAAATACTGAGACTGATGAGGAAACAAGTGCCTTATTTGAATCATTGATTAACAATTGTGGCATTGAAATTGAGAAAGTAAAAAAGGACAATCGCGATCTTAAGGCCGTGAATGATAAATTGACTGCTAAGCTTGAGAGGTACAAGGAGAATGCAAAACCTTTTGAATTTCCCAAAAACAAAGAGTCAGAATTAGAAATTGGTTATCGAAATTCCATTTTAAGAGAAAAACAATTGCAAATCAAGTATGATATACTTGATATTAATTTGAGCTTGAAAATAAAATCTTTAAACGAGGAAATTTCTGATCTTAAAAACCAACTCTCTAAACAAAAAGCAACTTATTCTGATCTTGAAAAAGAAAAGAAAAAGTTGATAGTTGATTTTTCAAAACGAGAAGATTCTCTTCTTGACGAAATTCTTGAGAAAAATGAAAAAATCTACAAATTAGAAAATTTGCTTGTTACAACGGGTCATTCAGCTCAAACAGTCAATATTCTAACAAATCAAACAAACCCGTATTTTCATTCAACTCAAAAATTGGCTCTTGGTAACAAACCTTCTTGTGCACTCAAGAAAGCTAAAAAAGAACAGAATGTTTTGTATAATAGAAAAGCTTTGTTAGATAAGCATGAACCCGTACAAGTTCATGATTCTCATGAAACGTTAGAACTAATTGACGAGAGTAGATAAAAAATGAAACAAAAGAACCCAGAAATGAAACCAATCGATTACAACAAGCTTAACAAATTTTCTGGAATTACTTTTGTTCCTTAAAAAGAAAAGTCAAAGTTTTCCATCACACCCAGTGTTTCAAACAAAAAGTCAAAACCAGTAGTTGTTTCAAAATCATTTTCAAACATAGAACAAATGTCTTCAAACAATCCTTTTAACACAAGTGATGCTAGAAGCATTTTAGATAAAATTAAAACTAGAATGGGGCAACTTCAAGAGCTTGTTTAATCTAAAATCAACATCAGTACTAACAACTGGTTTTCACGATGAAATGAAAAAAAAATTTGAAACTGAAATTGCCAATCCGCTAAATCACGTCAGTGCGAGGGTAATTTATTTTGAACAAGCACTTTTGAAAGAAACAGGTGACTTTGGCAAGGATCATAAATCCCTGGTAAAGAAAGCTAACGAATGTGTTGAACACATCAAAGTTTTGGAAATTTTTAATGATTCTCTCTTCGAAGATGTTATGTCTACCGATATTATGTCCATTATCCTACACAATTATTCTATTGAAGACCATGAAAGACTCCAGTCTGAGACCTCCACAATTGTTTCAAAATATGAAAAAGCTCTTGAAAAACTTGAAAAGAAAATGTATCATATTTTAAACAACTTGATCGAAAAATTGAGGAATGCAAGTATGACAAACTGGTCGTGATGAGCGCTTACAAGGACATGAAAGAACAAATGATTTTGAGAGCTCAAATGAATGTCAAAAAGGAAAGGATATGGATTCTAAGATTGCAAAACCATTGACCGAGGAGAAAACAAATGTTTCGAAACCGGTTTTCAAACCAAAAATTCTCTTGATAAAAATGTGAATCCTAATGTGTGTGCCTTACCTTCCACAGGACTAGAAAGCACCTCTAGGAGCAGCAGACTAAAGCCTAAGAGCAATACAAGGAACAATAGAGTCTCGCATGCCTCTAAGAGTAGTAGCCTGAATAACAAGAAGAAAGTAGAAGAACACCCTAGGAATTTACTGCTTGGTAATAAGAAAGACATTTCATCTGAATGCAATGAACCTATGAAAATTGCTAAGTTTAATGAATGTGTTGAATCTATTTGTGTAACTTGCAAAAAATCCTTAATTAATGTTCATGATGATTGTGTTTCTAAGAATGAGAATGTTAAGCCTGTTCAGAAGAACATTTCAAAAAGAACTTATTAAACCAATAGAAGTCTAGTTGCAAGATTTAGGTCTTACACTACTGATAAGAAGCATAGTTTTTCCTTTAGGAATGGTATTGAAACCTACCGTAGAATTCACAATCGAGAATGGTCTAATGAATGCTAAACTAGTATACCTAGTGAAACCTTCTATGAAGTGTGACTGGATTTACCTCTAACCCAAAGGAACCAAAATCAAAACGTTTCAAAACATCTTCTTCTATTCTTGGCGTGCTATCGAAATATGTCTTTGGATCGCTTTAATTCGATGCCCCAAGCAATGACCGAACCTCAAGCTGATCAATTTATCCGAAATTCATGGGAACCGTGACGCTTTGGAAAATGATCATGTAGCAAATATATGGGTTATGGAGATCTACCTTTTGGAAATTATTTGATCACTCGGGTTTACTATGGTGAAGGATTGGGACACAATTTGTTTCCAGTCGGCCAGTTCTATGATGTAGATTTAGAGGTTGCATTTAGGAGAAATGCATGCTTCACTAGAAACTTGGATGACATTGATCTCTTAAATGGGAATCGTGGCACAAACTTGTATGCTATCGACATTAACCATATGGCCTCTTCATCACCAATATGTCTTATGACACGAAAGACCGAACAAAGTCCCGTTGTGGCATTAAGATTATCCCATCTCAATTTCGACACAATCAACAAACTTGCCAAAGACAACATCATCAACGGACTTCCAAAGTTCAAATATACCAAGGATCACTTATGTTCATCATGCGAACAAGGAAAAAGCAAAAGCATCATATAAAACCAAAATCCGCACCCGCCTCGAAGCAAAGTTGTGATATGTTGCATATGGACTTATGGGCCCAAAGGAGAGTTGAAAGCATTAATGGGAAAAAGTATATTCTTGTTACCGTCGATGACTCTTCAGGATTGATAGGTCACTAGTTTTACAACACAAGCTTAATAGAAAGAGATAAAGGCGATTGAACAATAAATCAAACACACACACACGATATAAGTAAACTATACGTAAGGATTGAGTGAAAGAAATAAATTGAACAACCAACCCTCAAGTGAGGGTTATACAAGAGTATTTATAGGAGGAAGCTAGCAACACTCCTAGTTCCCATCCTTTCCATAATGGACATGGGCCTAAGCTCATGGGCCTTCTACACAAGCTTAAGGCTAATAACAAATATAAAGGCCATAATTAAGCTAACTATTACATATGAATTACTAACACTTGATTATGATTTAGGAGTGATTCCAACAATCTCCCCCTAAGTATTAGTGATGAAAACGTGAAGCTTGATGTAATAGTAGCTTGACGCCTTCCTCGACATTCTTCTTTCTTGGAGAAGAATTGCCCTGATTCAACAATTCCCCAAAGTAGAGAGATAGTTTTCTTTGAACAGTTTTGCTTTGACGTCTTATTTAACTTTGTTCTTTGATCATTGTTCTTTGTGATGAAAGTGATAGTATGTTGTAGTCTACATCAAGTCAGCCAGTTCCGGCTTCTTCACGTTCCAAAGGTTCTACGCCATTCTTCAACATGCTCACACACTCTTTGACGCTGGATTTCAGAAGATCGATGAAGTTCTTTAAGTCTTTAACTTTGTAGATTCTTTGGTTTGACGAAGAATCATTCTGACTGTTGTGTTGCTTTTAGATAGAACTTCCATTAGTGATGATGTTGGCGTGAGCATGAGAAGAGTCAGCACGATCATTCCGCTCCAGAGCTTCCATAAGAAGAAAACATTAAAACGGTTTGTAATAAGCGGATTACGGCACTTACAAGTTTGAACTTCGAGAGTGTTAACAGCCTAGTGTGAAAACACAACTCTAATTCTCACAAAGGCCGCTCCTAAACTGGAGTCCCACGTGAGATAACGCCATGTACCGGGTACATCTACAAGCCAGATGAGTCACCGAGGTACACCGGTATCACCTCACCATCGTAGACCGCTTGAGACACTGCCGTAATCCACGGGAGTTACCGAAGTGACCCTCGTCGTGGTCGCTTTGATGTTGACCCCGCGTGAGTTTCCATTCAATCACCGGGATCACGATGTGAACCTCTATAAATGTTCTCGCAGATTGCTAAGATCCGCAGGAAGGACTCGATAACGTACCACTGATGTTCTTATTGTTGAACATCAAGTGATGAAATGTCAAGTGAACCTAAGAGATCTTTTGATGAATCTCGTGGCTCTAGACTAAATAGGCTTTGGTTTTCCCCGAAGAGAGACTAGAGGTCTCCTTCTTCAATATCGCAATCTCTAAGAGAAAGCCATAGATTATGTAGGGTTCCACTGAGAATGAAACAAGCTTCTGTTGAGAGAAACTTGAGTGGCTAAGAAGGTTTAGTGCATGCGTCACCGGGTCCATGACGACATTTAATCTTCAATACGGTCATCAAGTGACAACCAAGAGTATATGAATTGAACCCGCGGTTCCGCCTAAGTTGAATAATCTGAGGGCTATTTTTTTCACCCTTTTCTTTGCATTTCTTTTGATTCTTCAACTCCTTCTTTCTCCGATTCTCATTTTCTCCTTTTTACAATCATACCTAAGGACTTCTAAATTCTAACAATTGGTAGTGTCCTTGGGTAGATCCATCCGGCTTTGGCGGATCATAGGACGGTTGTTCCTAACCTTAGTCACCTTATAACTCCATGACTAACCTATGTTGCCATAGAACCAATTACTTGAAAAATCTCACACAGTGTTTATGAATGAAAACATTTTTGTACCACTGTTGAGATGAGATTTTGCATAAATACTCCCCCTCCACATATGCTTAAGAGTTTTAACGGTTATTTGCAATGAGAGAAAGAGCCGCACTTTTGAATTGATCCACTCAAGATAGACAATCCCCCGCGAGACACAGTTACGTTGCATAGTTAAAGAGTTACATTGTCAGCTTTTAGGTGACGACTAGCTCTAATAACTACCTTGAAGGTGTAGACAATCCTCGAAAGGTTGTCAAACCCGTCAGAGTTCATGTCTACCAAGAGTTTCTTAAATGGTACATTCTACCTGACAGTTCTTTGCTTGCGTTACATCACTACTTAACTAGCTTGAAATTATTACCCGTCCCGGACAAGTCTTTTCGAGTTACTAACAGTTTAGGATCTCATCAATTCGTTGGTTAAGTCTTTTTCACACGAGAATTCAACTAACATATTTCTTATCACATATTTTCTCCCCCTAAAAAATGGCATAAAAAAATGTTATTCTTGAACAGTTGAGAATAAATATGACCATTTCGAGTGTTGCGGAAAGAGTGATACAAAGAACATTTTGGTGAACAAAGTTTTAAGTCAAATACTCCCCCTCAACAAGTGATATAAACGGTTGAGGTTTTTAAAATCATAAGTGGAGTACTTTTCTTTTGAGCAAAACCTTGAAAAATGAAAGGTTTGATAGGTTTTACTCGAAAGTAAGAAGCTTTCGCCCTTTCTTTAAGGATTGTGGCAATCAAGCCGCACTACGTGGTCCTTTCTTGACAATTACGGGTTGTACATTGATACGTGCAAGCCATAGACATATATAATCACACATCCAAATGTAATAATGAAAGAAGCGCTCGCGGGTACCAGAAGTCCGATGTTGCCTGAGGCGAACCGCGCTTGATAGCCTGATGTTAATCCTTGGTCGACCACCAACAAAGCTTTCCAACGCTCAACTGATCCCGCCGATACAACCTTTCATCAATCATTCTCGATGATCCTCCTCGCGACGCCCTTCGATCCCGAATTCCATCGCTTAGGAGACCCAATCTTTTGATGTATATCCTTCAACCGATAAGCCAATCCGCCCCTAACCATCTTCAAAGTGTGATCCCCAAACTTGTGAAGATCTCTACACGCCATTAAGCAATTTCATGAAGTTCACCGCGTAAACGCACGCCGTAATGGTTTGCCGAGGAGTGTATATTGTGAGAAGTGTTGATGTCGGGAAGATCAAGTCGAGGTGGAGTGAAGTTGACACGGTCCGATATGATTCAACCGCAGTTTGAGATCTTCTACATGTTCTTTGATCAATATCCATGAAGATGAGAAATGACTTGATGAATTCACGCTGTACTTTAGTTGAAAATTGTCGTCATGCGACCGCATTCGCGGTACATGTCTTCAACGCTTGATAGACAAATTCTCAAAGTCACTCAGAGAATGCATAATCCCTTCGCCTTGCCTTTTGACCACAATCTTCTTGAGAAAAGTGTAGTCCCATTTGGATGAAAGGTCAACATGTTTGATGGCAACGATACTGTTGAAAGTAATCACAACGCATGTTGAGACTTCGAACCCGGTACCAGAGTAGATTCTTCGCGTTCCGCCAATGGTGAATCCCATACATTGCATCACACATACTCTACCACATTGTTGGAAAACATGTGGTTAGCTCCTTCCTTGATGGCTATGCAATTACAAAGATATATGGTCAGAGGAACGAAGTGTCAAGGATGTAGCGTATTTCCTTGAACCATCGCCACCGTGTAGAAGAAATTCCAAGTCTTTGTTGAAGATATATCTGAATGGAATCCTAGGCCGATCCGTTGGCCAATTGTAGGTAGAGGTTTAACCACCGCTGTAATATGGAGGGTTGTCCCGCTTGGTGAAGTCGATGTTTGCTTCTGGGTTGAGCCAATCCATGTTGTTAGACATAGCTCGTGCTATATTATCAAGGTGATACTCAACTTCAATGCACTTTCCAAGCCGTCTTTTAGAAATTGAAATGCTTCATTCTTGATTCGCTTAACTCGGATTTCGCCATCTTCTTCACTTGGAATTTTTCTTGCAGAATCTTAGCATGCTCCAAAGTATTACCGTCTACCAGATCTTGACCTTCTGCTGGATAGGGGGTGGAATTAACGAGTGTAGAAAACCATTCAAATTCCTTTGTGTCGTCTTCATCTAGCCATGATACGACGTCAGTAGTAGGTGCCTTCTTCTTCTTTTTCTTAGGCCTAGATGAAGATTCTGGTTTCTTAACTTGTTTGGGAGAGGTGGGTTGTTGTAGGGGCTCACGGACTTCCTCATCGTCACCACCCCTATACTCAAAGTGATCACCGGTTTTCTCGAGTCGTGGTAATTCGAAAGAACTCGAGGTTTTCAATAGAAGAACGAGGAGGAGATCTTTGTTGGCTTGAGTCCTTTGGGGTGGAGGTAGCATAGAAGATGGTTCACCGATCGGCCTCGACGCTAAGGTTGATTGTCCTTGTCCTTATCCTTGTCGCCACAGCCTCTTGGACATTTAGCCCTTTCACCGAACTCTACATGCTTGTTTTGAGTTGGTAGTCCAAAGAATGCATCAAACAATTTTCCTTCTTCTAAGTGAATGTCGTGAGATCGTATGACATTTGTGTAATTAGCTTGGCTACCATTTCAAAGATCATAGAATACTACGGTGATCAGCTTGGATTGATTTCGCGACGGTTGGTGTTAATCTTATAGTTTGCTTGGCTATCTGCATGAGATTCGATATAGTTGTCCGTAAACATCTCCTTTGTGACTGCAGAACGATGTCAAGAAGGAATTTGTGAGTGTACCCTCTATCATTTCGGCCCATTTTCCTTGAAGATCATCTTGCATGAGCTTCTCGGACGATTCCCTTCAAGTTTCATCTCGCCCTTTCATCGTGAAGATATCGTGATTTGGTCAAAGAATGAAATTCAGCTTTCTCAGAGAGCATATCTTTCTTTCTCACCCGCTTGATGTTTTTGACGACTCGATTCTTGGCTTGAGATATCCAAGATGGAGTTGGCTTTTAATGATTTGGATGATGATTTGGTTGATATTTTTGATGGTGGTGGTGAAGAGTGAGATGATGAATCTGATGATGATGAGATGTGAGGAGACTCCTGGTCCTTTGGTGGTTCAAGTTTCCTTCCGTGGCGTGTAGGACTATCCGTAGAAACGATCATAATCAACATCTTTATCTTTCTACTTTCGCCAGTTCCTCAAACTCATAATCAATAGTATCCTCCACAAGCTTTTGTCAAGGTAACAAGAGTGGTGGCACCAGCCTCTTTATCGGGTTGATTAACGCGATCGAATTGGTGAAGAGTGGACACCACCACTGACCCTCAGGCCACGATTTGATCTTGTTCAAATTCTTTTTAGCTTTTGTAGGTGTCTAACGATTTTAAACTTCTTCCCGTATGATGTATCCAAAGGCCTCTTCATCTCTGAGCTTGAGCTTTCTTCATAAGGTACAAGTAATCGAGTCTTCCCTTTTCCTTGGTCATGGAGGACCTGAGGTTCACAATGGGGATTAATGTCTCCGTAGCTTCAGAGTGGAAGATCTCTTCACGTCGATTGTGTATCTTCGAGCTTTCACAAGCTCTCTTTAGGTTCAGATTTGGGAATGGGAATAGGTACAACTTCCTTAGCGAACATTCTTTTACGTGGAGGATTCCTTTTGAAACTTCCCACTCTCGCTGCTTGCATCACTGCACTACCTCTTCTTCGGTTCTCCTGTAGGTGTCCTGAAGGTTTCTCATCAAGATGACCAACTTTGCCTTCTTTCAATCGCAACTAGATACCTTTTGTATGTCTCGAGCTTTTGATTTCAAGTAGACGAAGGTGATCGTGTAACACAAAGACTGCTTTTGTTGACGCTTCCTTCATTCTAACAGCAAGATAGGCCTCACCAACATGTCATGATTGTCGGGGTCATTGAGCCTCTCGGGGAATATCGATGAAGACCAAGTGCTCTCGATCAACAATTTAGTGTATCCGACATAGGGAATCTTTGAGCCAAGCTTTTGAGAAATGTCATCATGTCATCCCATATCGAAGCTTCCAGCTCGATGTGCTTCATGTTGATTAATGACCGTAATATTTGCGCCCATGAGCTTGGGATGCTCATAGCCACTATCACGCACTGAGACAGATTGGTGATGATGATGATGTAGAGAGTTCTCCACGGTTGAGGAATGTTCTAAGCCCCACACGGAGAATGCTTAGAGATAGTTCCTCAAGCTTCATCATAGCCAATATCAATCAAGAATTGCAAACCGCTCTTCTTCAGTGTGGCATAGAAGTCTGGCTGGCTTGATGTCGTGGATGAGAAGAATGTTCGTAAGTCCGCATGTGTAATGGTGACTGTTTGTTATTGAGCCGCCACCGCCAATGCTTTGACCTTTGATCCTTTGCATTGAATTCTTAACTGTTGTATGTAGATCTCCTGTATTGTAAAGCGTGTGAGAGCATGTTCTGGTAGGGATGATTCTTAAGAATATCCATAGCAATCAAACAGGAAGATTCTGAGCAGGTGAGGGTTTCAAAGTCAACCCGAAGGTTGTTCTTTCCAATCTTCCTTGGATAGCCATTAGGAAAAATATCGGCAATTGTGAGAACATCTGGTGCATCAACATTCATTTGAGCGTACCATGTCGTGATCTGAAATAACATTAGCCAAAAGAACCAACATATCGAAAGACATAATGTTAGTCAACAGAAGGTTTTATTGACTAATTATTGAATGTAAAATGGCAATGATTGTTACGAGTCCAAAGTCACTTGTTTGTTCAATAGTCCAATGACGTCGTGATACGTTTCGTGAGTTAGTTAACTTTAAGTTTTAAAGTTTATGTTATCACTTATTTAACACAACGCATTAAACGCTAAGTTTATTAGTGACATTATTGGTTTCGCGGACGTTATGATTTATTTGTTTACTGTGTTTGCACGCGAACAATTCATAATGAAAGTTTGATCAAGGCTTAGGGCGTAGAAATGGTAGCTTATGCGTAGACAGAGAAGTATACGCCAGACGCAAGCTTACGCGTAGGATCCTTACTACGCTGCGAAGAAATATTACGCCAGAGGAAAAAGAGGACCTTATGCGTAGAGCTTACGGCGTAGCGATATAAAACCTTACGCCGTAGGTTTACTCGTAAGAGTAGACCTTATGCGTAGAGGTCACTATTTACGCATATCCTTCACAGATACGCCGTAGTCCTTGTAGAACCTTACGCTGCAACGCTTACGCTGCGAAGATTACTCTTAAGCATAACTTTCTACGCGTAAGGTGATCCTTATGCGTAGAGTTTCAATGACCTTGATTCTGAGTTTTACGAGTAGCAAGCCTGAAATAAAAATCATCATAACATCAATTTTGACACATACATTCATCTTATAACAGATCATGGCATTACTTATGCGTAGCCTAAAACCCTAAAGTTCAAGAGTTACGCGTATGAAATCTAGCCATAGGATTTGCACCAATGTGTTTCTGGAAGGTCTAAGAAGCATATAGAGAATGTTTATCCAAGTTTTAACATCAAATAAGCCATGAATCAAAAATACCCAATTCGTATGAACTAGAACCCTAATTTTCAATTTATGAATCATTAGTGTTTCTGGGTTTAAATATGCTCAATTCAACTTGAAAACAACCTCATACAACAATCTTTATCACCAAAAACGTTCTCATTTGAAAACACCCAAATTAATGCATAAACCCTAATTTTGAAAATCAATCAATTCGTGTTTCTGGGTAAGGTTTGAGGATTAAAATGGTATCATTGATGTTTTAGAAACGTTTTGACACAATTTTTTAACCACAAACAGATAAACAAGATTATGTGTTCATACGCATATGCGTAGAACACAAAATCGTCCATAGGTTAACATCTAACCATTGGTTTTTAAAACAAATCAAAACCATTGTTTATAATCTTGTTACAAACATAAAAACACTTACAAATTGAAGATCTGAAACACTGATTTGTTAGAAAGATTTTAAGCGTATGATGAGTTTGGTTTGTGTAATAAATGTGAAGTGATAATGTTAGGTGGAGTAGTTTTATTAGAATGACTTTAACCTTTTGATAGTTTTGGTCCCTCCACCTTTTCCATTTTCATCCAAAGCCATTTAACTTCCATTTTAGTTACCAAACGAAAGATTTTAAGAAAGAAACTTGACGACACTCCCCTTCGACTTAAGAAAGTAATGAAAGGTTATAAATTTTAGTCCGAGGAGTGTCAGTAAACCAGAAATGTGACCACCATTTTAAAGAATCAACTGGGAAAGGATAACATGCAAGTACACGGATGTTTTGAAACAGTTAAGTATTTATTTTCTCCCCCTCAACACTTGATCGGAAAAAATAATGAATTTTGAAAGATTAAAGTGTTGAAGGAAGAAATGTACTTGACATGTAGAAAGAGAAAATAGATAGAAGAATATTTTTGTAATTTTATCAGGTTTTATATTTTTGTATTTTATTTTTGAAAAATTATTTACAAAAGATATTTTGGTGTTTGATGTGTTTTAAGACTGCTAGGAGGTCATCCAATTCCTTTGAGTCAAACACCGCATACCAATCCGTGGACCAACTCATTAAACCAGCGAGGCAAGGCTGGTGAGTAGATCGCCAATTGGTATTCCACTAATGGTATAATTCAACTGCACTGCTCCATGGTCCTTGATGAAATGATAATAAGATCGATATGCTTTGATTTCGAAAGTGCCGAATCGAAGTTGCACGAGATCGCAATGGCAATCCTATTATAGCAAAGCATGAATCTACTCAAACACGAACCATAGTCTTTGAGTTGTGTTCTCATCCAGATGACTTGCACAACATGTTAACATGGCTACATATTCTGCTTCATTGATGACAAATGATGAACAATCCTGATCTTCGATTGCCAAGACACCGCTTTATCACCAAGAAATTGTAAAGTTCTCAAGTACTTTTCCAGTCTAAACATCCCGCGTGATCGGTTCAAAAGTTTATTAGTTCAAAACTGAATCCTTCGGATACCGATCCCCTGTTAATGGTTCCCTTGATGTATCTGAGGATTCTTTTAGCCTCAAGAGGTGGTTTCAGCTTGGTCTTGACCGATAACAGAGCATAGATAAACCAAAAACAATATCGTGCCTCTAGTCAGTTAGGTACATTGAGACCCAATAATACTATGGTATTTTGTAGGGTCCACAATTTCCCATTTAAATCAAAGATCTAGCTTCTTGGTATGAGTCATTGGTGTATGTGTCACGGTGTTTTCATCCAATTTGTTTAGCAATTCAAGGGCATATTTTGACTGACTCAAGAAAATACCACGGGGTGATTGATGAACTTGCAATCCTAGAAAGAACGTAAGTTCACCAATCATGGACATTTCAAAAAATTTCTTCATTAATTTTGCAAAAGCTGATTGAGCTTTTTATGTGTAGACCCAAAAATGATGTCATCCACGTAAATTTGAACAATTAAGATATGTGCCCGGTGATATTGTATAAAAGAGTAGTGTCAACCTAACCTTTGGTGAAATTATTGGCAATGAGGAAAGATGATAGCTTATCGCACCATGCCCGAGGAGCTTGTTTGAGACCGCATGTAGCTTTGTTCAGCTTTATAGACATGGTTCGAACTCAGATCAACAAATCCATCCGTTACGACATAAACCGCTTCTTTAAGTTGTCCAATTTAGAAACGCAGCTTTGACATCCATCCGATAGACCGCCATATTCATATGAGCCGCACCTAAAATATCCGAATGTACCTCCAGACGCAGCAACCGAGCAAAAGATTCTTCAAAGTCTATACCCTCTTCCCCGACGATAACCCTTAGCAACTAGCCGTGACTTGTTTCGGTTACATTCCCTTCAAAGATCCAATTTGTTCTTCCAAATCCATTTGAGACCAATGACCTAGACCCTCGTGGTCTTTCAACCGCCTCCCATAATTCAAGACGTTTGAATTGGTTGAGTTCTTCTTGCATGGATTCAATCCAGTTGTCTTTTGTCATTGCGCCTTTAATGTTTTAGGCTCAGATTAGTGTATGCTGAGTGCATAAATGCAATGTTCACCATCCGAGTGAAGACGCTTGTCTCAGAACAACGGATGATTCGGGTTGCCAATAATATTTTCCGTGAGGATGATCTTTTGTCCATCTATGTAGTAGGGTTGATGTTGGTATACATTGTGCATTTTGAGGATTCAAATGGTTTGTTGAAGATTCCAGCGACATCCGTGCAACAGCCTCATTAACAAACGGGTTAAAGAACGATTTGGATCAAAATCATACCGGGGTACTTCATTAAGAATATCATCACCGTTCATCATTATTGGAAGCGGTTTGTTCAACTATTGTGGTGGAGTCAATTGATGGTGCTTCTTCAACAAAGAGTTGTTGTAGCAGTGTATCGTGTATAATAGTAGTATCGTTGAGAACCGAAACAATCGGATACACTCGAGCACGTTCATCAATATCTTCACCAACAGAGGAGCAAATAACCTTTCCATTTGTTGACGAGTGAGCCGGGGCTTTGTTCATTGATGATGGGGTTGAGGAAGTTTAAGCCGTGGTGACGGGTTCTAAGTCAAGTATACTAAGCCATTTCCGTAAGTTCATCAAAATGAGCATGAATCGTTTCCATAACCTCCTTTGTTCGACGATTCTAGATTCGAAAACCTTTAGAATTATCACAATATCATATAAAGACTCCAATGTCGTACTTTGGCTTTGAGCTTTCCAAAGTCATCACGCATCATTATTCTGGATAGCACAGAGATCCAAAGACATGAAAGTGTTTGAGATTCGGTTTTGCTGTGGACAAGCTCAAAGGTGTTTTGTTGTATGCTTTGTAATCATGGAGCGGTTTGAGTATAGCATGCAGATACGCCTTCGCCCACAAGTAACTGGGAGTTTAGCATTGATTAACATTGTTCTTGCTCTTCCACTAACATCTGTTTCGCCTTTCAACAACCCGCTTTGTTCGCACGGCAATAGATGTCCGATGCTGAATTCCCACTCTCATAAAAGTCATGAAGAGTTTTATTAACAAATTCGCCTTTGTCCGCTTCGATTTGTCCGACGGTGTTTCGAAATGGTCAGATTTTCGCGGAGAAAGGTGATGATCATCTCGTGGATCTTGGTCTTTGCTTCAAGAAAGTAGACCAAAGTCCAAATGTGAATAGTCATCAACAATTACTAAGATGTAGCGCTTCCATTGATTGTTTGCACGCCGCGATCGGGCCACACAAATCCATGTGAAGAAGATGAAGCACATGTTGAGTCAGGTTCCACCTTTGAAGGAAAATGAGCACGAGTGCTTTTCCCGTTCACAAGTCGAGCAAAGGTGATCTTTGAATACGGAATCATGGGAGTCCTACAACTAGTTTGTGTCGAGCAAGATTGATGATGGTTTGAAAGTTTAGATGTGAGAGACGACGGCCACAGCCGTGATTTTGTTGATGTTGCCTTTGAAAGTAAGCAGATGGGAGATGAAGCAACCATGTCTTGCATAGAGATAGTATAGAGACTAGAATTACGCGAGCGGATATAAGGTCGTTTCCTTGTAGATCATGAATGAAACAAGTTTTCTCCCTGAAAGCAACCTTTAAATCTCCATCACAAACCGAATTCCAGAAAATAGATTGTGACCGAGGCCTTCCACATAATAAACCCTGCTGATTTCGATGTTCCTATTGACATAGTCTCCAGAGCCCATGATAGTCGCTGTGATCATTCTCGACCGACAGGCTAATGAACTTTCAATAAAGTTTGATAACAGTTTAAGGTCACTCGTCATGTGTCGAGAACATCCGCTATCAACAATCAGAGAATGATCTCAGACACCCGTGACACATAATGCATCTAATACGTGATGGAATAGAAGTAGATGTGGAACCCAAATGTTAGAGGGTTCCGAGCAGCTTATAGTAGACATACACACATCAATAACTTTAGGCATCCATTTAAATCCTAATGTGTTATATATCCATTTCTGCCATCTATAACTACTATTTGCTTTAGTCTTAGTGGCACTAGGTGGTACTACATTCTTTGGAGTGAAACCGAGCTACAGGACAAAGAATGCTTGCCTTAGAATCTAAAGAAGGCGGTCTACCAAGCATAGACTTAGAATGATTAGTGGGCCTAGAGGTATTCCGATTCTTAGTATTCCCAGAACGAGAGATTATAGCTTTAGTAACACATTTGTCATGACAATCAATTATACTTTTACGACAAATAACACAAGGTGCATCGGACCTAATATCAAAAGTACTTAAAGGTTTAGCATTCGTTACATCACTATTTCTATTACATTTGCTAGACGCAATATCTAGAGTGGAAGCAACGTGAGTCTTATTCATAGTCCTAGGGTGTTCTTCTACTTTAGCATTCCTTATTGATCTTTTCTTATGTCGCAACTTCCTATTCTTTGATTGAGTGCCCTAGGCCGTGAAGTGTGGACGTTTGGAAAAGACGCAACTATTCCTCATTTCAAGAGAAGGAAGCACGCTAGCAACTTGTGATTTGGCGAGGGGATTCTAGGTTCACGATTACTAAGTGTTACTGTGCTATTCTCTTAATCACAGAGGCTGGAAGTTGTTCATAATTTCCTAACATTTCTCTTAACTTGAAGATAGTGTGAATCAAATCTTGATTTTTGAATCGAAGATTTCTAAAAATTCATGACTTCCTTAGTGTGTGCAAGAAAATGATCAAGCTCGTTTGATGCTTCATCATGAGTCTTTTTAAGTAAATCAAATATGACACCATATTCCTATTTGACTTTTACAAGTTCTTGTTCATATTTTGAGATTTGACATTTCAAAGACACGCTTTGATCATCCGCTTGCTCAAATTTTGATTAAACGATTTAGATTGCAACTCGTTGATTTTCTTTTGCAAAGCAAGTTCTCAATTTTGACAATCCTTTTGACACCATTGAAGACGACGTTTTGCATTTGAAAGCTCGTTAATCAATCGTTCATTTTCAGCTTTTAAAGACTCGACCGATGCACATTATCAATTCTCAACAATTACAACATTATCAACGATCGCCAGAGATATAATAATGCATGTGGCAAAGAATTAAACAACACAACATTATGGACATCGACAGATAACATCTTCCAAGAGTCGATCAACATCTTTTCTCAACATTTTCTTTTTACGCTTAGTATTAGAAATAGATGTTTCGCTCTAAAACGACCTTCATCAATCCAAGTTCCTTATGAAAGTCCCTTCCCCAAGATAATGCACAACTTTTCAAATTTTTAACATTTGGTAAAAGATTTTTCTAAAAAATGTCTCTTTGTTCTCACGCCAGAGGCTTATTGAAAATGTTGAACTTTGATTTCAGAATGATATTCTATCTCATGTTGTAAAGTTTTGAGGTCACCTATGAAAAGGTCAAAATATCTAAGAATTTTGCGATTTTCGTGTTTTGAATTTACTTCACCGATGGAAGGTAAAGGACCATAAGTTTGTGCATAATCCGTTGGGGATTATCGAGAAGACCCGTGACGCTTTAATGATAATCCTTGGTGTGTTAGAAGAATCCGTTGGTGTGACGAAAGTGACGCTTTTATAATTAAAAGTTTGTTGTACACAGCTTTTAATTTTGATCGACCTCGCCTTCTCTAATTAATTCTGACGATGATATTCAACAACACTCATAACAAGATCATCAATTTTATATTCTCAGACCGGAAACTTCGTGGTTGGTTTGAATGCTTTGGTGAAAGCTTAGGTTTGTAATCGCAAGATTCGTCCATATCCATTTGATTGGGTTTTAAAGTGAACTTTAAATGGTCATATCGACTCACCATGTTTGTAAACAACAGCTTTTAAACTCTTTAAGTTTGTGTTGCAAGTTTCATAATTTTTTCAAGAAGATCATCTATTCGATTCGCTGAATGCTTTTTGTATGCAGAGAACTCTTTTGACAAGTTAACAACTCAAATCCTTAGCTTTTTGATTTTCCAAATGGAGCATTAATTTGCTTTTATGTTCGTGTTTCAGCTTGTTCTATTTCGCATAACAAAGCATTCTTCTCGGCGCTAGATCACACATCCTGCCTCTCTAAATATTTTTCATTTTGATGAGATTTAGTAAAGGTCGCTTCAAAACCTTTTCACGTTTCTTGAGTTTTGAAAAAGTTGAGTTGCATTTTTAAACATTCAAAATCCTTGGTTATCAAAGGCATTTTACTTTTAAGTCCCGATTTAATGCACAAATATTCTTCAATTTTGGATTGCCGTCTTTAAGTAAAAAGCAAGATCCGGATGCAGGCAGTTCATGCGGTTCAACGGAGTCACAACATGTATCATTATTTAGATCCTCAAGTATCCTGCCCAACCCCTAATCCCCAACTGAAAATCGGCTTAATGAGATGCTGATGACTTCCATTTTGAAATATTCTGAGCCTTTTGTCATATCTGGGGATGTTGGCGGAGATATTAGATCGATAAATATGGTTTGCTCGGTACTGAGATGCTTCATCGCTGTCATACATTGGCTCGTGTTACTAAGGTGTAGCGTTGTATATAAAGGCCAAATATAAATGCAGGAATTGCTGAGATTGCTGCTGGCGATCATATGGTGTTGTTGTAGCAAGATTTTGTTGAGTTGCCGGGTCGGTGAGGATGACCGTTGGGAAAGTATGCTGCATGCAAGTTGTTGATTTTCCGGATTTGATGTTGAAGCAATTTGAGCACGGAGAATCCTTTCCCTATCAACTTCCTTTCATGAGGCTTTCAAGTAATCATACAAATGTCGTATGTAGTAATGATGCATGTTCTTGTTTGACGGAGAAAAATGACATACTTCTCCCATTCTCGACCAAGACTACTCAGAACTTAGTATTAACTGCAATTCTTGGCATGATGATGTTGTGTTTGTCCAAATCATTTATGATGTCTGAGAATCGATGATGACAAGACTCTAGTGTCTCCAGTTCAATCATTAAGTGTTCATAAGCCAAGTAAATTTTGGATTCCGGATCCTCCCCGATTGAGTGCAGATCCTTCCATAAGTAAATGAATGTCCCACATTTTCTTTGCAGCTTTTGAGCATCAACACTGCCAAGAATTGGGTTTGGTAATCCTAAAAGGATATATTGCATTGCAAGCTCATCGCCTTTATAGTGTAGAAGTTCTTTTCCGATTCAAGTCTGCAACAAAGAGCAATGTTCGTTTGTTCATCTCTTGGTGGATTAGCAGTTGGATCTCCAGGTACAATGACATTAGGCATCCAAATGGACCTTCCAAGATAACCTTCTTTAAGAACTTTCCATGTGGCTTCTTCAGATCACAAAACCAAAAGAACCTTATCACCCATTGATCATAGTTTCCTGGAGTGAGCATTGGAGGTCTATCAAGTGATCCAGCCTCATGAATTGATTGTTGGCTGCTTAAAACTTCACACATCTTTGCAAACAAAGTGGGTTCCTTCATAGTGTTCCCTGATGGATGTTGATTGAATTCATTTGTGTAGGGTTGAACTTGAAGACTTGGTGGTGGTTGAACCATTTGAGGTTGTGGAATTGCACCAAGTTGTGGAGTATGTTGTTGATTAAATTATTGTTGATAAATTGCTTGTTGTTGATTCCATTGTTGATGTTGTGGACTTAATTGTTGTTCACGTTGAGTATAGTGTGGGAAATAGAAGATGGTGGTGGTTGTGACATGTTGATAAACTTGTGTTATAAAATGGATCTTTGTAGTCGAATGAACCTTAGTTGATGAAGTGCCCTTAGGGCGAAATCACAATAATCCAAGTAGCACTTATGCGAAAACACCAAAGCCTGAATAATCAAGAGTTACGCAGAGGTTTAGTTTACGCTGCAGTAGGGAAAAGACACTAAAGTATGCGCACAAAAGTTAGCGAGAAACTTGCGTAGGGATTACCTTATGTAAGACTAGGCTTAAGCGTAAGATGAATCTTATAGGGATTTCTACGCCGCGTAGTTTTGCTTGCGCGCGTAGATTAGGGTTTTGCTCAAATGATCTTTTACACTATCACGAAGGCAAAGATATCCAAAGTCGACGTATTTTCAGGCTTATCCAAGCAAGAAAAAACACGGAGTAAACCATAAATCAAGATCAAACCAAGGATAGAGTTACGCCGTAAAACTAGGGTTTTGATACGGTGAGCTTTACTCGTAAAAATGATTTTACCCAAAGATGTTTCTAAACCAGATTTTTGTTATGGAATAGCTTCAATATCACCAAAATAACTCAAAAGTGTGAAACTTGATGAACCAAAACGCTAAACAAAGTTACGCCTGTAGAATCCACACCCAATTTAACAAAAACAAGCTTAAAACTATGATCCACGCATAAAGTTTGAAACTTTTTGCCAAAAACACTTATTTTAACACCTTAAAACATTGAAAGTACAAGAATCTTGGATTAAAAATGTAAAAAACGTGTTTGTAAGTTAACCAAAGTATCACGTTAAATTTTACGCGTAGGACCAAAACCCACTTCAAAAGCAATAACGATTCACCCAACTAGTAGGCTTATTGATACCAATCGACAGTCACTAGTTTTACAACACAAGCTTAATAGAGATAAAGCCACAACAATAAATCAAACACACAACACCATATAAGCAACTATACGAAGGCATGAGTGAAAGAAATAAATTGAACAATCAACCCTCAAGTGAGGGTTATACAAGAGTATTTATAGGAGGGAAGCTAGGGCAACACTCCTAGTTCCCATCCTTTCCTTAATGGACATGGGCCTAAGCTCATGGGCCTTCTACACAAGCTTAACAACAAACATAAAGGCCATAATTAAGCTAACTATTACATATGAATTACTAACACTTGATTCTGGTTTAGGAGTGATTCCAACAAGGATATACATGGGTTAAGTTTCTGAGATCAAAAGACGAAGCACCAGGCATCATCATCATCACCTTTCCGGCTGCATTCAAGTACTTTTCAAGCTCTAATAAGGGTAGTAAGAAATGCATAAACCATAATGAATTTACAAATCAGGAGTTAAGAACTTATTTGGAAGATGTTGGAATCATACATCAGACATCATGATGCAGGCTTTACTAACCAGGTCTTAATATTTATAGTGTCTCGTTATACCTATGGTCTACCCTAGTGCACTAATCCGCTGCACCGTGTGTAGTGTAGTAATTCCAGAAAGTTTAGGTCGCCCAAGAATTGGAATAATTTCTTTTATAATGAATTTGATATAAGCTGAAATTTAGCAAATTTTGGGTTTTGTCCGATTTGCAGCTCTAGTTGATATATAAAAGAAATAATATTATATTTTAAGTTAGGTTGTTAATAAATGATGAAAAAGTTAAAATTATTTGTATGTATCGGTTGTACAGGTGAAAGAATAAGAAAATAAAATTTTAATGAGAAATTAAATTGTGATAAATTTTTAATAAACATAGTTTAAACCTTTATAACTTAAATTTTCATAAATAGTCCTTGACAGTTTTATCGCCAAGAATGGATATTCCAATCCCTATGGTAATTCTTCCAACTTTGAAAGTTGGGGTTTCTCTCTAGTGACCATACTAGTTATAATACCCGCGCACGCGCGGGTTTTTTTTATATAGTGTTTTTTAAGAATCGATTGTTAATTTATTTTTTTACATTAGACACATATATTTTTAAGCTTTTTATTAAGTTTTTTTTCTTTATACTTTTGACACTTAAACTTTTATGTTTATTTTTTTTCTTGACTATATATAAGAACGTTTTTTTTAACTATTGCCAAGTCGGAATATTTGAGATTTTTAGTAAATATTTTAAAATAAAAATAATAATAAATAAATAAAATATTACCGAATAAGGTATGAATTGAGTTTTTTGAAATGAAAAATACTCAGTAGGAGTTTTGTTTTATTATATAAAAGAAAATTTGAGGGTACCAATCAATTATGAGAGTGTGCAAATCACCTCCATTTCAAAAATCGTTTGTAAGTTTAAAATTTAGTAATATTTTCTATACGCTTAAAACATGCTAGGTGTAAAAACTAGAACCCGATTTAAATGTAATCTTATACGTAAATTTTCGACGTAAAACTTCGCACCCCGTAGCAAAGCGCGAATTTAAAATCGTTGTTAAGTTATAAAATATGATCATATTGGAACAAATGTGACTCGAGAAGCCCAATTCGTTATTCCGAAACCCTTTCTTTTTCAAAAGTAGGAGTAATTGTATATTTAAATTATGAAACTGCATTCTATATGAAAAACAGTTAGGTACGTGTTTTAGGAGAGAAATATGAACATGTATAATAATAACAAAACACACGAAACCAGACGAGGGAAATCCAAAGTAAAGCCAAATTCGACTTACAAGAGAACAATTCTATGGATATCAACTTTTTTGAACGGATATATATCGATATGCTTACATGTAGCAAAAATCTTACTTATTGAATTTACACACAAAAAACGTTTCTAAAAGTCTAAAACGACAAACATTTAATAATAATTAATAAGACAGGTAATCAACATTAGATGCGACGAACAGAATTATTTTGGTCCACTTTGTGCACATGCACTCCTCATAAATTGGAGCTCGTTCACACCAATACATGCATAACGGCAAGAAATCATTTAAATCATTTTTTCATGCTTGATCACTCATCAATTATAACCTTCCATCTCATCTTATACCAATCTCATACCTAACAATATATTTTAGTGGCAATCATGCCTAACTCATAACTCATCTAATTTTATTTTTATTTTTTTATATTTATAATTATATCTTTTCTAAACCTTTTGGATATCCATTTCAAAACCAGTAACATATACTAACTTGTACATCACGCAACAATAGTAGTACATCTCCATTTCGCCTTCTTTGCTGGTTTACAAGAACAAATGGCTGAGATCATAAAAGAACTTGGGCTTGCACTAAAACAACAAGTAAGATTTCTTAGCTTCACTAAAACAACAAGAGATCATAAAAGAACTTGAGCTCACAAAGAGAACATTTTTCAGGAGGTTTTTGACTAGCAACGGCTAGTTTTGGTGAGCATGTAGAATCGGCAATGTTTGCCGATTATTCCTTTTTCCATCCCACAATCGAATCCATTCATTCACTTGCATTGGTGATGCCGACCGGCAAACATGAAACCGATGGCCATGCCGAAGGCGTTGCCAGTACCCTAACAAATAAGTTAATTTTACAAGCGTGGACTTTGCATAAGACCCACTCCTACAAGCGTGAACTAATTGCGACAAAGACAATATAGAAAAAGCTATCCATTCATGAAACATGACATTAATTGCTAGTGTCCCCAGAAATTCTTGGATTTCTCCGCACATTTATTTCCCCGCATGAACCATAGGGTCCAAGAATTGGTGAATAAAAACGAAAATGTAACGTAGCAGCTTTATATATATATATATATATATATATATATATATATATATAGCATGTTAACACTACTACTTTTACAACACGTTTTACTGTAGTTAGAAAGTTATAAGAAAGTGATGAACAAGACACAAACCAAACACTATGTAGATATATTAGACCTAAGTATGAATATGCAGGAAAGAGAGAATGAATTGAACAACCAACCCTCAAATGAGGTTTACAAGATTATTTATAAGGAGGGAAGCTAGGCAACACTCCTAGTTCCCATCCTTTCTTATGGGCTTCGGGCCTGCTTACGCCTTTCTACATGCTCTCACCTTAAACAAACATAAAGGCCATAATAAAGCTACCTATTACATATGAAAAATAAATACTTGAAATATCATAGAGTGATTCCAACAATCTCCCTCAAGTATATATGAATGTAAATCTGTGAAGGCGCTGGATGTAATAGTGTAACGATGACGCCTTCCTCACATTCTTCTTCTAAAGGAGAGGAATTGCTTTGATTCAACAATCTCCAAAGTAGAGAGATAGTTATCTTTGAACAGCTTATGCTTTGACGCCATCTTTAACTCTTGTTCTTGATCATTGTTCTTTGTGGTGAAATTGATAGATGTTGTTGTCCTGCGATCCCCGCTCAGTTCCCGCCACGCCCAGTTGTTCCATCGCCATTCTTCAACATGCTCATTCTTCATCAATCAAAGAATCTACAAAGTCAAAGACTTACAAAACTTCATCAGTATTGATTTCCAACGTCAAAGTTTGTAAGTTTGACTTTCATTCTTTCGATTGATGAAGAATCATTCGACCGCTGAGCTGAATCAGCCAACGTTTCACCACCTTCCATAAGAAGAAAACATTTCAAACGGTTAGTAATAAGCGGGTTTCCTCGCACTTACAAGTTTCAACTTCGAGCTGCCAACAAAGATAGCGTGAGGACACAACTCTAATTTACAAAGGCCGTTCTCAACCGAGTCCCACAAGTGAGATAACGCTGGCTGTATCGGTACATCTACGCTCAGATGAGTCGCCGAGGTACAATCAAGCATCACCTCACGCATCAGACCGCTTGAGACACACCGTAATCCACTGAGTTACCGGGTTTACCCGGACGATGTGGCCGTTGATGTTGACCGGCAGAGTTTTATTCAATCATCGAGGATCAGGATGTGAACCTCTCTATAAATGTTCTCGCATGCATTGCTAAGATCTCAAGGACTCGATATGAACCTCGATGATCTTATTAGTTGATCATCAAGTGATTAAATGTCAAGTGTTCCTAAGAGATCTTTTGATGAATCTCGTGGCTATAGACTCAATAGTGCTGCTTTTGGTTTTCCCCAGCTGAGACTCGTGGAGAGGGTCTCCTTCTTCAATACCAAAGCAATCTCTAGGAGAAAGCCATAGTTTACGAGGGTTCCCCTGCGGAGAATGAAACAAGCTTCGAGAGAAACTTGGCTGGATAAGCATATTTAGCGATGCGCCACTAGGTCCATGACGACTTTTAATCTTCAATACCTACACTAAGTGACAACCAAGAGTATATGAATTGAACCCTTGGTTCACTCTAAGTTGAATAATCCGAGGACTGCTTTTTCACCCTTTACTTTACATTTTCTTTTGATTCTTCAACTCCTTCTTTCTCCGATTCTCATTTTCTCCTTTTTTTATAATCATCCTAATGACTTTAACACTAACTAATGGTAGTGTCCTTGGTAGATCCCTCCTGCTCAAGTGATCATAGGATGGTTATTCCTAACCTTAGTCACCTTATAACTCCATGACTAACCTATGTTAGCCATTAAAACCACTCAGATGATAAAATATCTCTCAAAGGGTTTGTTAATGAAAAACATGTTTGAACCATTGTGAGAGATGATGTTTTGCATAAATACCTCCACATGTGCTTAATAGTTTTAATGGTTAAATGCACAAGGAGGAAAGAGCTACACTTTTGAATTGATCCAATCAAGATAGACAACTCTCATGAGACACTAAGCATGCTGCATAGTTAAAGAGTTACATTGTCACCTTAGGTGACAACTAGCTCTAATAACTACCTTGAAGGTGTAGACAATCCTCGTAAGGTTGTCAAACCCGCCGAGTTCATGTTCTATCAAAAGTTTCATGGTACATTCTACCGCATGTCCTTTTATGAGACACGCTACATCACTAGCTAATCTAGCTTGAAATTATTACTCCGCCCGTGACAAGTCTTTTCGAAAGTTACTACCGCTAGTACCGCCAATTGCTGGTTAAGTCCGAGGTAATAATGTATTCATTTGCATTTTGTACAACATATTTATCATTAATAATTTCTCCCTCAAAAATGGCATATAAAATGTTATTTTGAACGCTTGAGAATAAATATGACCATTTCGAAAAGTGCGGAAGACTCCACCATCGTGAACAATTGGTGAACAAAGTTTTAATTTCAAATACTCCCCTCAACTAGTGATATTAACGCTGAGGTTTTGAAAACATCATTTGGGAAGTATTTGTTTTTTGAGCAAAACCTTGAAATTGAAAGGTTTGATAGGTTTTACTAAAAATAAGAAGTTTCCCTTTTATAAGGATTGGGTAATCGGTATGCACTACGTGGTCCTTTATTGACAATTACGGTTGTATTAATCATATGTGCACAAGCCATAGACATATTTAATCACACATCCAAAATTATATGAAGGAAACAATTCGCGGGTACCGTGAAGCGCAGGATATTCCTGTGAGTGCGCATGGGCTGAAAGCCGCAAGTGATGTTTCTCCCGGTCGACCACCAACATAGCTCTCCAATCGCCCGAATCGATCCCATCCGAACAACCGCTCATCAATCATGGTGATGATCCTTCACATCCCGCCTTTCCCCGAGAATTCCAGCTTAGGAGACCCAACTTTCAAAGCGTATATCCTTCAACTCAGACGCCTAATCCATCCCCAACTGCCAAGGTATGATCCCGACTTGTGGAGCTCACTACACGCCATTAAGCGCTTTTGAAGTTCATTATGGTAAACAACGCCAAAGGTTTGCCATGAGTGTATATTGAGAGAGCCGGCCGAGATCGAAGAGTAAGCTGAGGAGTGATGAAGGACACGCTGCCTCGATAAGATTCAAT